>OY743188.1:36830382-37430382 GCA_963555705.1 Ligustrum vulgare
GGGGTGGCAAAGGAAGTGTCTGAGAAGTCTACTGCCCAACTTCAGGGCCCCCTTCCTGCTCTATTGTCACCGCCCACTCTGCTGCCAGTGGGTCCTCAACAGCCCAACATTGAGGGGGAGGCAGACCCTGAGAGAGGTATTGCCAAAGGGAAGGGGAAGAGGTCGGATAGAGGCGGGTCCAAGAGGGGCAGGGAGACTAAGGACGCCTCAGTGCCACCTATCTTGTCCGAAGTCATATCTGAGCAGTTACTGGAGGAGGAGCATGTCCCCTTGAAGAGGCTAAAAAGGGGTAAGGGCAAGGAGTCCACTTCTGCGCCTCCGCCACCAATGGTTGACGAACTGGAGGATGAGCTAACTGTGCCCATTCCGGGGTTGGCCTATGAGGTGACACCGGAGGGGGCAGAAGAACTTAAACATATTAAAACAAGCGTTCTCCCCAAAGATGTCAGTTTCAGCCCTTCTCTATTTGACCCCCCAGTTCTCCTCCAGCCCGGGCCTCCTTTATCATTGAGCAGTTTTGGACAGAGGGCTGGTCTGCTTTCTCCTCCAGCGTTAGTCCGTCCCGGAAGTTGCTCGCCGCCAAGGCCATGAATGCCAGGGCATTGGCCCTTATTGACGAGGTGGAGTCGTCTGTGGATGAGGCGCAGAGGGACAAAAAGAATGCTGAGACTGCTCTCCGGAACGCGGACAATATGCTCAAGGAGATCAATGACCTCAAGGCCCAGCTATCCATAGCCCGTAAATCTTCCTCAGAGGAGAGGGCTAATGCGAAGCGCCTCCAGGAGGACAACGACAAACTGAAGCATGACCTTCGGGCCTCCGAGTCAGACGTGGCGGTCTTGTGCAAGAAGCTGGATGATTCCAACCGCGCACAATCTATCGCCTCTGAGGTTCTGGCCGTCGCTAACGCAGCCAAGTTGAAGCTGGAAACTGAAGTGGCGGCGGTCAATGAGAAACTGGGGAGGGAACTGGAGGCTAGGAAGAAGGTTGAGGAAGATTATACTTCCCTGGAGAAGCATATTGACTCCAGAATTGCTGAGGCTTTGGAGCGTACCATAACGGCCAGGGTGAAGGAGGTTCTGGACGCAGAAGTGTCGAAAGCAGTTCAGAACTTCAAGGATACTTTTGAAGAGACCCCAGAATACGAGGCTATGCAGAGGGTCTTTGGGAACTTAGGGGCTAGGATGGCTTTGGGGGACGTGAAGGAAGCTTTTCCGACCTTGGACTTGTCCTCCATTGAAGCCTTTTACCCCGAGCCTCAAGATGCTCCTGCCGAACTTTGGGATGCATCTGACAAGGGTTCTTTAGAAGATGTCCCTCCTCCACAATAATTTTCTTCCGCCTTTGCTTCACTGCTGATTGTTTTGTTAGTTTTAGTTATTATTTTTTTTGTAAGTGCCCCGACACCTGATATTATAACACTCATTCAACTTGTAAATGCCTTAATTTTATGAATGAAATGACTTATTCATGTTTTGCCCGTAAACGTGACATTTTGAACTGTTTACGCATGAAAATTCGGATTAGCGCATGTATGGCAGTCACATGGACAGTTTGGGGGAGTTTCTTGGTGGGAGAAACTTGAAATCTGACCCTAGCAGTTGGGGTGTCAACTGAAAACGAATTTTGTATCTACTTGGGCAAGAGTCACAAAGGCCGGCAGAGAAAAACTGTGCCATTGTTGTGTTCCTTGCAAAAATGTGATTGTTCTTTTGTTGAAGTAATAAAAGTTGGGAGGGATTCCTGTATGCTTTGTGTTGTTTGCTGCAGTTCGTTTTAGTTCTTCTAAATCTGTTGGCTCTTTCATGATTGTAAGAAAACTGGGACTGGAAAGCTCACTAAGATCGGATCTTAGTGCCGCAGTGGGTGAGAAACTTTGTGTTCAAATTTGAACCTATTGACATGCAAGAACTTTTATGTTTATCCTTTATGCATGGTTGCAAACGTCTAAGTGTATGTATGAGAGTATCAACAATTTTGTGAAAATGTCCAACACTTCGCACAAGAAAGCGCTCCGTACGTATGAGCTAACTTGACGTACCAAGAATTTTGGTTTATACGACAACATTTGGCTAAATTTGAATCTTTTCAATCGTGTTATATGGCGACATGACATGGCGAGTGTAGTCCCTTAGATCTGAGTGGTTCGAGGCATTTATGTGTACCAGTTAGATCTGATTTTGACAATCATTTGAACGTTTCTTAAATTACACTTTGTAGGACCCATGCAAGCGAATTTGCATGAACCCCTTTCTATGGTGCCAACACATTCAATTTTTACGCAGTGATCGCCGTGTGGGCTTTATAAAAGTCCCTTATTTTCAACAATTTTTTATGTATAGCGTGGGCGTATGGTGTCATGACCAAAGTAATTCTGGAACTTGCATTTATCCATTACGTTTGTCTAATGTAAAAATTAGCGTAATTTCCAACGCAACTGACCCACAGTTTTATGAAATCATATGATAATGTTGCAATCATTGAGGAGGAATTTAGTTTATTGAAAATAACGACGAAGGTGCTCCGTATTCCAAGGATTGCATAAGGGTACTCCAGACAGGTCTTCAATCATGTATGTTCCAGGCACCACTTCGACGAATACTTTGTAAGGGCCTTCCCAGTTAGGACCTAGAGTCCTTACTCCTGGTTCCTGTGTTGAAGGGAGAACCTTTTTAAGGACCAAGTCCCCAATATTAAAGCGTCGACTCTTCACCCTTTTATTGTAGTATCGAGCCATCTTTTTATGGTACCTGGCCATCACCACCTGGGAATTACTTCGCTTCTCCATGAGGAAATCTAAACCGGCCCTTTGTACTTCCTCGTTTCTAACTTCGTCGTAATGGATTTGACGAAGCGAAGGGATCCCAATTTCAACGGGGCATACCGCCTCGACCCCGTACGCTAGTGAGAAGGGCGTTTCACCTGTAGCGGTGTGAGAGGTGGTTCGAAGTGCCCATAGCACTTGGGGGAGTTCATCTACCCATGCGCCCTTTTTGAACTCCAACTTCCTTTTCAAGGTATTCTTTATGGTTTTGTTCATAGTTTCGACCTGTCCATTGGCCTGTGGGTGATGTGGGGATGAGAATAGTTTCCTAATTCCCAAATCGTCACATAACTCATCGACACTTCTGTTTTTGAACTATTTCGCATTGTCACTAATCAGCGAGTGCGGTACCCCAAACCGGCATATGATATTTTTCCAAATGAACTTGATGGTGTTGGCCTCGGTGATTCTCATCAGAGGTTCCGCTTCGACCCACTTGGTAAAGTAATCAATTGCTACTATCGCGAAGTAATTGTTACCAGCTCCCCTAGGCATAGGCCCAATAATGTCAACCCCCCATTTTGCAAAAGGTCAATGGCTAGTTACCACAGTTAGCTTGTGATGTGGTTGATGTGGTATGGTTGCGTGTCTTTGACATTTATCGCACTTATGAACGAAGTCATGGGAATCCTTTCGCATAGTAGGCCAAAAATATCCCTATTTGAGGCTTTTCGGGCTAGCGATAACGCCCCGGCATGGTTGCCACATATGCCCTCATGTCTCTCATTACATATCGACCTTCCTCAGGCCCCACACATCTTAGTAACGGAGAGGTGTAGCTTCTTTTATAAAGTAGATCATCCAAAAGCAAGAAATTTGCAGCAAATTTTTGTAATTTCCGAGCTGCCTCTAGCTTGTTTGGCATTGTCTGGTGCTTCAAATATGCGACCAGGAGGTTCATCCAGGACCCCTCTTCTTCAATCGCCAAAATCTCCGGTCCTGGCTCAATAGACTAAGTCAACATGCGCTCAACTGGGATTAGATTGTGTAACTCTGAATCGCTGCTACTTGCTAATTTGGACAACGCATCGGCGTTGGAATTTTCTGTTCTGGGGATGTGTTGCAACTCCATTTTTCCGAAGTGCACAACCAAATCTCTTACTTTCTTCAAGTAAGCGACCATAGAAGGTTCTTTGGCAGAAAATTGCCCGTTGAATTGGCTCACAACAAGCTGCGAATCGCTATTGGCCACTACGGATTTAACCTTCAAGGCTTTCGCAAGTCTTAACCCGGCTAATAACGCCTCGTATTCGGCAACATTGTTTGAGGCTTTGAATTCGAAGCGGATTGCGCTGTGTAATTTAAACCCCTCTGGGCTTACTAACAATATCCCTGCACCGGATCACCCATCAGTCGAGGACCCATCAACGAACAATTTCCACTCTTGGCTGTCATCCGTGTTATCTACCATTTCAACCTCAGGGGGATGTGTGAATTCAACTACAAAGTCCGCCAGCGCTTGGCCCTTTACAGCGGTCCGATGCGTATAATGTAGGTCGAACTGGCTAATTTCTATCGCCCATTTAAGTAACCTTCCAGATGCGTCTGGTTTTTGGAACACTTGTCTCATGGGAAAGTTGATGAGCACGCGTATTGAGTGTGCTTGAAAGTAGGGACGAAGTTTGCGAGAGGCTGTGAGTAAGGAGAGGGCGAGTTTCTCCATGTCTGGGTATCGTGTCTCTGCATCTAACATGGCTTTGCTCACATAGTACACTGGGAACTATTCTCATCCTCTTCTTAGATCAACACTGAGCTGACAGACTCTTTGGATACAGCCAAATACAAGTAGAGAGGCTCGCCGGCCTTTGGCTTTGATAGCAATGGGGGCCGTCCCAAAGATGCTTTAAGGTCGGAGAAAACCTGTTCACATTCCTGTGTCCACTGGAATCGCTTTACCCCTTTGCGGACCTTAAAAAATGGCAAGCATTTGTCGGTAGATTTGGAGACGAGTCGATTCAAGGCCGCAATTCTCCCCATTAAGCTTTGCACTTCTTTTGGACTTCGAGGCGATTGCATGTTCCAACAAAGCGTTGATTTTGTCGGGATTAGCTTCGTTTCCTCTCTTATTCACCATGAATCCAAGAAACTTTCCAGACGCTACCCCAAATGCACACTTCGCTGGATTGAGCTTCATTCAATATTTCCTCAACACCTCGAAGGTCTCTGATAAATGGTGGATATGATCCGCGGCGACCATGCTCTTGACCAGCATGTCATCGACATACACCTCCATGGTGTTTCCCAATTGTTCTGAAAACATGCGATTCACCAGCCTTTGATAGGTAGCTCCCTCATTTTTCAACCCGAATGGCATTGCTTTGTAGCAATAGAGTCATCTATCTGTTATAAACGAAGTATGCTCCTCGTCCGATTCACGCATGGGGATTTGATTGTACCCGGAGTAGGCATCCATGAAGCTCAGCAGTTCATGCCCTGCTGTTGAGTCAACCAACTGATCGATCCGGGGCAGTGGGAAACTGTCTTTTGGACATGCCTGGTTCAAGTTTGAAAAACCAATATATACCCTCAATTTCCCATTGTGTTTTGGTACCAACACAGGGTTTGATACCCACTTCGGATAGCGGGATTCTCTGATGAAGCCATTTTTCAACAGCTTCGTGACCTCGTCTTTCAAAGCCTCATATTTGTCTAAACTCATGGGTCGTCTCTTCTGCCTATGCCCGGGGCTTCGAGGGTCAATCTGGAGTCTGTGGCAGGCCTCTTTAGGGTCAATCCCAACCATGTCGCCATGCTTCCACACGAATACATCGAGATTTTTAAGTAAGAAATTCTTCAATTGATCTTTGTATTCAATTGGTGAATCCAACCAATCTGCAATTCCTTGATTGGGTCACATGGGTCTACGCTGAAGCATTCTAGCCTTTTTGCCGAGGTGGAGCAATTGTCTCCTGCAATTCTTGGGTCCAGATCTTCTAAGTCTTCTTCTAGTGTCATTGTAACATCCTTATTTCCCGAATGTCCTTCACCCAATCTTTCAGGGTTTGGGGTAGCCTCGGTCATGGCTACGTCACCGATCATGTTCAAGCTTCGATCTTGAAATTTTCGAATTGCATTTGTGTAACAAGCTCGGGATTCTGTTTGGCTTCCCCTTATAGTTGCAACGTCATGCTCCGTGGGGAACTTCATGCAAATGTATTTGGTATGCGTTACAGCCCCCCAAGTCAATAAGACCAGGCCTTCCAATTGAACCATGATAGGAGGAGATTTTTTCAACCACCAGGAATTCCATAGGGATTCTGGAGAGGGTCGGTGCTTGTCCTACTTCAGTTATGAGGGTTATGGACCCTCGGGGGTTATGCTGTCCCTCGTAAATCCGTATATTGGGTCAGGGACTTGAATGAGTGGAGTGCTGATCCCCATTTTATCAAAAGTTACCCCGTAAATCACATTTACCGAGGCACCATCGTCCACCATCATCCGTGATAGCCCATTTCGACTCACCACCACTCTGATTACCAATGCGTCGTTGTGCGGGAAGTGCACTCCAACGGCATCGTCTTGTGTGAATGTGATAGATTCCGTCCGAGGTATCCCAACCGAATGTGAATGGATATGATAATTCACGTTGGCGGGCTGCTTGGCCTCTCTTATATACCTCTTTTGGGAGTTGTTTGTGCTCCCACCTGGGTGGGAGCCTCCCAGTATTGTGTCATTTCACGAATGGGGAGGTCGGCCACAGGCACAGGTGGTTCCTGTGTATCTTTAGCATGTGCCGGGAGGTATCCTGGCCTTTATTCCTGTCTCTTTGACGATTGTCAATTCTTTCCTTAGTTGAGTTCTTCCACGGAGCTCTCCTATCAGCTCGATTGAACTTTTGACCACCAGATTTTTGAGTTCTCCCTGTATCGGGGGGAAAATCACCCCCCTTCTCCCCTGCGCCTTTTGGTCAGCTAACATGTGGATCTCCGTGCAATCATCTGTTGCGTGACCTAATATATGTGGTAGGCGTGGTAAGCCCCTATCATGGGCTGTTTTCCACTTCGGCCAATTTCCACTCTCCCTTGAGCCGTGGGAGGATTTTGAGAAGGGGTGTTAGAGTGCATGTGAGGGATAGCTTCCGTGATTTCTGCTGCAAAGCTGGATCCTGTCCCCGGAAATGGACGAGGCGAGCCACCTCGGTTACCGCCGACCCTATCCTTGTTCCCTCCTTTCTTGAGGTCTGCTTCATTGGAATATCCAAGGTTATATCTCCCTTGTGGGTGATTATCTCTGGCCCTAGCCATTTCCTCCGATACAATCTCTTCCTTCATCAGGTCTACCAGGGTATTGTAATCCCTTGGTTTCCTTCTCCGGACATCCCTCCAGAACATGCTGGTCATATCTAGCCCTCCTTTTAAGGCGAAAAACATCTCCGCTTCTTTGATATTTTCGCATATATGCATCTCCTCGGTAAACCTAGCTAGGTAACTTTTTAGAGACTCGTCCTTTCCTTGCCTCAGTTCCTGAAGGCGTTGGAGCGGGAGCTGTCCAGGCCTGGAGGAAACAAAGCCATTTTTAAAAACCGTCTTCATATCTCTCCAACTGTGGATGCTGCCAGGAGGGAGTTTTTTATACCATCGTATGGCACTTCCCTCGAGGGTTAGAGCAAAGGCTTTACATTTCAGTACCGGGGTGGCTCCGGCTATTTTCATGCTGGCGCGGTAATTTAGCAGATGATCATTAGGATCACCTCGGCCAGAGTATTTTGCTATTTCTTGCATCTCAAAGTCATGGGGTACGGGGCATCTACGGAGGCCCTCTGTGAAGGGACTTACTTCCTCCTTGTCATCCAGCTCGTATGACGGCAGCTCGCTGTTCTCGTCATGACCGGAATACTTCGGATCACGGTATTGGCCATAGAGTGGCGGAGCGTACTCCTGCCTTTGGTGTGGTGGAACGCGGCCGTAGTTTTGCCTTTCATGGCTCTGTAATTCTTTACGAGGATTAATCCGAACTGCTTCGGCTCTTCTTTCCTGCCTATTCCTAGGCTCACATGCTGATGCCTACCTTTTTGCTCCCATACCATGCTGATCCCTATACATTTGACCCTGCGACAAGGCTTCTTCAGCGCGTCACTCGCGCCTATTTCTAGGCTCTGCGGTGTTGTGCCGACCTGGGTCCGTTTGCCCCCGTCGGCCCCTGAATAATCCTCCTATTCGGCTGAAGACACTGCCGGATTTTGCGGGTGAGGCCTCCCTTTGTCTATGTGGGAGTGGGTTTTGTTCTTCATGTGCTTCATGCTTCGGGTCTTGCTCGTAGGAGGTCTCGGATTCTACCTCGGCATATGCCTGTGGATCTTGATAATAATATGAGGCAGTGGCCGCCTCGGATGGTGAATAATGTGGCTGTGGGTACTGCTGAGGCATCATGGGTTCGTTCGTAACATACGCTCTGGCCATAAAGGCATTCATTGCAGCAGTCTGTTCTATCTGCTGCTTCTGCATCTCCAGCATTTGAGCCGCCATGTGTGTCATGTCACGCATTATGTGGCGATTTCGGTGCCGGAGAGGCGGGTTAGGTTGTGCCACTTCCTCATTGGCGTTTTCATGGAGTCCTTGAGGAACCTCGCCCTCGCTGTGTTGGCCACTTCTTCCCCTACGGGGGTTAACATCACCATCACTTTCGTTCATGTTTAGGGAAATTCCTTAATCTTATCTTGTCTTTCAAAGATGAGTGGACTTTCGTTTCAACACTCCCCGCCTTTTCCAAGGTTACTAAACTTATATTTCGAAGTGTTATGCCTTTTTCAAGGTGAATACACTTGTGTTTCAAAGTTTTAAGCCTTTTTCAGGGTTCCCGAACTTGTATTTCAAAGCTCCTTACCTTTTTCAAGGTTCACGAATTTATGTTTCAAAGCTCTACACCTTTTTCAAGGTTCACGAATTTATGTTTCAAAGCTCTACACCTTTTTCAAGGTTAACCAGCTTATCTTTCAAAGCTCTTGCCTTTTTCCAGGTTAATCAGCTTATCTTTCAAAGCTATTGCCTTTTTCAAGGCCAACCGGCTTATCTTTCAAAGCTCTTGCTTTTTTCAAGGCCAACCGACTTATCTTTCAAAGCTCTTGCCTTTTTCAAGGCCAACCGGCTTATCTTTCAAAGCTCTTGCCTTTTTCAAGGCCAACCGGCTTATCTTTCAAAGCTCTTTGCAGTTATCCGTTCTTTTGTGAGAGGTTCTTCGTCCTTTTTTAGGACTACATTTCTATGTGTGGCTTTTTACCACGTGTTTTCGTGGTTAGCAGTATGGTTTCCCACAGACGTCGCCAAAATGTTGACCACAAAATCCGGCTGGACCTTGGACCAACACGTCTCAGCTCCTCTCTCTTGAACACGGGGATCTCCTGCGCACTAGGACAAACAATCAGCTTGCAAAGGGGGCCGAGGTGGCTCCCGTTTGCACTCCGATGCCTAAGTCAGTACTCATTTTAGGCGAATATATCTATTGGGTGCGGGAAATATAAGTGTGTAAAAGAGAGAAAAGGGAGTGAGAGAAGTATATCGTTAAGAGTCATAAATTGCTAACCTTTAACTTGGAGACAATCGTGCTTTATTTATAGAGGAACTTGTTATCTCAGATCACGACACGTGGCGTACTTTACACTTGTCATCACCCTAGCTCATGGAGGTGACAACCTTACTTTTCAACCGTAATCATTGCTACATTTCGTAGGGGATGGATGCCTGTCACGTCTTGGTAAAGGCAGTGTCCCATCACTGACTCCATCTCTCTTCTGGTCAACGCCTAAAGTGCCCCGGCTGATTATAAAGTACATCGGCTAGGCGTTAACCAGGTCGGCTAAAGAGGTTTGCTTGACGTACCACCTCAGCATTCGTCCCAGGTGATACTTTTAGGCCTTTATCCGTGGGTCAAGGTCCATTGGGCCTCTATTGGGCCCTTACTGGTGGATTACTGTACCTTTCTTTGGGCCTGGATTCAACATTTACTTCAGATTCTTAAAGTAAATTACTTTTCGCAAAAATCTATTCAAAGAGGCCCAAAGTAAAAGGTTGATAATCAAGCATTTGTTCTTTAACACAATTATTACAATTTATAAATAAACATAATTTCTCAAATCTCCTTTTTAACTACAAACATTTTTTCTTTCCACTTTTTAACTACGTTTTTATCTAAAAAACATAAATAAACCAAATATTAATTACTACAATGTTGCTGAATAGAGCATATTGTTGGATTTTGACCCAAAAATATCTTGGACAATTGAATTTCTTGTTAAAGTGGTTAACTTATAGACCAAGTTAATGGTGAAAAGAAAAGGAAGATAATCTTTTTGGCATGAATTTCTTTTCTTATTCTGATTATTCTACTTCAACAAGGAAATGTCTTGGAGCACAAGTAATACATATTTTTTGAGTTAGTTTACCTATAAATATGTGTGTTGAGAAACCAATTAATTATACATTGACTAGAGAGTATTGTGAAAAAAATGTAGTTTAACATCTTGATTTTTCTTGGGTTCTTTGTGAGTTGTACAAAGAAGTAGAAATTGGTAGATATGGTAAAACTTGATTATTTTTCTTACAATACTTGGGGGGGTTTGGTGAGTGCAAATTATATATAATTGTAACAATTTATTATATAATGAAAAGTTTTGGCGGTCCGTAAATTTTGCGTTGTTTTATTTTCTTGTTTGCTCAATTATTTCTTGAACATCAAAAACTCTTATGGGGGTTAATTAGAGATGGAAATTCTCAACAGTGGCGCTGTCGACGGGGAAATCGACGTCTAATTAACATAGCATCAGGTGTTTCGAAGATTTGTTTTGGACCAAAAGAAAATATGTTTGGAAAGTACAACGTGGAGAAATTTGACTTGAAGATCAATTTTGGCTTGTGGTAAGTACAAGTCATGGATGTATTGATTCAAACGGGACTGCAGAAAGTTTTAAAGGAAAAACCAACCCTGAGTTCTGACAAAGAAACTGAATCTAGCACGAGCGATGAAGATTGGGAAGATTTGGATTTGAAGGCTGCTAGCATGTTACAACTTTGTTTGGCAAAAAATGTTCTTGCAAATATTTATGGGATTTTTCTATGAAGAGATTGTGGGAAAAACTTTAGGAGTTGCATCAGATGAAGAGCTTGTCAAATAACTTGTATCTAAAGGAGTAGTTTCATTATTTGAGAATGAATGCAGGTATGAAAATCTTAGACCGTCTTAGTATTCTCAATGGGATTATTTCTGAACTGGAGTCTATTGGAGTTAAGATTGATGATGATGATAAGGTTCATCTGGTCTTTTTCATCTACGTTTGAGCACATCATGTTGATTTTGATGTGCGGAAAGTAAACTGTGAAATTTTCAGAAGTTAAGTTGATTAGGTTGAAGTGACAATTCATCTGAAAATGCTTTACTTGTTACTGAAAAGTGGAAGATGGGTAACTCCATGAAGAAGAAGGTAATGTGTTGGAACTGCAGTAAATCTAGTCATGTTAGAAAAAATTATCCAAAAGGTAGAGCAGAGTCGGCTAACTGCTCGGAGGTGGACAATACAACTCTCCTGGTGGAGGGTGGTGATGATGCACTTTAGTAAGATGAGACTTCTTTATGGAATGAGCCATTTTCCATGTTAAAAAAGATATGTTCTTGCTTGCAGGTATATGTGTTTGCACACGAGCATTGATTTGGTGTTAATGCAAGGTGAGTTGTGAAATTGATCTCGATGGCTGATGAGCTCCCAAGGAAAGCCAACACATGGGAGTTGCACCATAATTTTTCAGTAAGGTTTATTTCGACATGAACAAATGATATTTCAACATGAGCAGATGAAAAGCTCGAAGTTCGTTGATATTTCTGAGTGTTGGTTATACTTATATGGTGGAGTATGAGATCGTCGAAGTGTTAAATGCTTGCCTGTTTACCCAATTATTGAATTTGAATTTTTTGGCTTGGAATAATTTTTTTTGTCAAGGTGGAGATTGCTGGGTTTTGACCCAAAAATATCTTGAACAATTGATTTTCTTATTAAAGTGGTTAACTTAAAGTCCAAGTTAAATGTGAAAAGAAAAGAAAAATAATCTTTTTGGCATGAATTTCTTTCCTTATTTTAATTATTCTACTTCAACGAGGAAACATCTTGGAGTACAAGTAATACACGTTTTTTGAGTTATGTTTACCTATAAATATATTTGTTGATGAGCCAATTAATTACACATTAACTAGATAGTATTGTGAGAAAATTGTAGTTTAGCATCTTGATTTTTCTTGGGTTCTTTGTGGGTTGTAAAAAGAAGTAGAAATTGATAGATGTGGTAAAACTTGATTATTTTTCTTACAATAGTTGGGGGTTTTTGTGAGTGCAAATTCTATATAATTGTAACAATTTATTACATAGTGAAAAGATTGGCGGTCCGTAAATTATACGATGTTGTTTTATTTTCTTGTTGGCTCAATTATTTCTTGAACATCAAAAACTCACGTGGGGTTAATTAAAGAGGGAATTTGTGTACGATTCCCAACACATAGAAGGAGAATCCTTGGTATAGAAGTGCAACACTATCAGTCTCTATTAGGTAAATATTTGTTTATAAATTTTATTTATAAATGGTGACGCGGCAAAATATTGTTTGTCTATTTTTCTGAAAAGTAAAAAATGATAGACATAAATAATTGATTTTTGAAAAAATTGGTCCACTTTTTAACCACGTATTTTACCTCAAAAACATAAAAAATATATTTTTAAACACAATTTTTTTAACAAATAGAGCTATTAGGCACCCCATGAATATCAAAATTATTCCAATATGAAGTAATCAAGTCGCCAGTTCGATTCTAAGCACCTATAGTTATGGTTTATGAAAGTTTAAAAGCTAGGTACAGAAAAATAATCATTTTTGAATATTTAATTAATTTCAAAAATTCAATTTTTAGCTTCCTAATTTACTAGCACGTAAATAAGAACCCTGCTCCTATTTTCACCTCGAAATACCATCACTATAGTGTATCGAATAATGCTAAACACACAAAATACATGACACACTGGATGACACACCACTCACATGCAGGGAGATCCACAATGTGCGGACCCCCTCCATGTGAGGGGTGTGTGATCCAATGTGTAATCCATTTTGTGTGTGTAGCATGGTTCGTAGTGAATCATTTTCACACCAAGATTGTTGTCTTCAATTCCTTGAAGAAAGAAGATTTCCAAGAATTATTTTCATGAATTTGAAGCAGTCCAGAAAATCTAAAATAGTTTTCATATTTCGTCTTTTTACTCAAATAAACGACCATCATTCTGGTCAAGTCGAAAGTTACTTTCTCAAAAGTCACTCATATTTAATCACATCAAAGTATTACTCTTACACTTCACTCGGCCAGAATTTTTACAAAAAGATGTGTTTTGCACGGAAGGGATATTCGCTAATAATTAAAATGAATTTAGAGATGTGTAAGGAATAATAACCTCTCGATACAAAGTCCCAATGAGGGGTGCTTTATTTATTAAGATTATAAACGGAAACAAAATGCCTACAAGGGACGCAAGCACACGAACTAAACTAGGATTTGACAAGAAAATTTAAAATAAAAGAAAATTGCATAATCTCTGTTCGAGAGTTGATTGATTGGTCCCTTCTTCTATGTTTTTTTCTCCCTTTTATATGCCTTGAATCATTTTCCTTCTTCCAAAACCGTTTGCAAACTGCCTTGTCGCCCTGTAATTGCCCACTTTCTTCATAATAGATAACTTGTCAAGAAACCGTTGTGTTTAATCCCTGTCATTACTCCATATGTTTAGCCAAATTTTCCGGATTATGGAGACGTGATAAGATTTTCCATTAACTGCCAAATAACTGCTCGTTTCAAGTAATGACAAATCACTGTACCCCATGTACATCTCATCAATGCACCATCAGACATCTATTTCACACATTATCAAAATACATATTTACTACTAATGCACCACCTGACCACTATGCATGCACACACATTACACAGTAAAATAGATCACACACAAATTCATGCAAAACACACATATCAAATAAATTGAAATGTTACACAAAATAATGCACAAATTAAGTAAATCAAACACTCAGAAAGGATTTCACACAAATGTATATGAAGTAACTAGTTCCCTATCACTAAGGGCCCTCACTCACACTTGGGTCATAACTAGACTCAACAACATTCGCCTCACCACTCACATTCTCCTTCTTCTTAGGACAGTCCCTAATAAAATGTCCAGCATTGCCACAACTGAAAACATCACTTGCCACACATATTGAACTTGGACTTGTCCCAACTCTTACCCCTATTCTTAACACCCTCATCACTCAAGTCATCACTTGAGTCACAATTATTTTGAACATGACATTTTTGCTTAAAGTGACCCCTCTACACATGTATTTCATCACCTCTCTTAACCTCTTTCTTAGCCCTAATCTCCATTTCCTTACTTCTAAGAGAATCTATGACAACCTCAGGTGTTATGTTGTCCTTACCATTCTTAATTGCATTTTTAACATCTCTATATAATTCAAGTATGAAATTAAGTAAAGTAATGACCTTACAGATTTAAGACACCACTTCATCACGATTAACAATATCTTTCACAAGTTTGTTAAACACATCAAATTGTCATCTAGACCCTTTGTAGAATCCATTTTAAAGCTGAAAAATCTTTCGAGTAAGTAAAATTTATTAGAGGTGTTTTTAAGAAAATACAAGTTCTCTAACTTTTTTCAAGTTCTTTCGTGATTATAAGTTTACTAACATTTCTCAAAACAACATCAGATAGGTGTAAAATAATTGAAGTGTAAGCTAACTCATCTAATTTTTCTTTTTATTCCTTTAACAAATCATCGAAAAATATACTAGTAATAGGTTTTGAAACCTGTTGTTGAACCGAAATTCCCTTCATTTTTTGTTTCAGATGGAAAAATTCCCTTTCTCATTGAAATCTCCAAATCAAAACGTATAATCATTTTGGACACAAACTAAACAAGAAAACATGAATTGAAAATTAATCACAATAAGTAGTCAAAAGAAATCTATCAGAATTAACAAAAAAAGAAAAAGAAAAAACATAATAAACAGGAATTTTGCCAACACAATCAAAATACCGTTTATCAATCGGAGCTCTCATTTGGCCGGAATTTCAAATTGCAAGTCTGGTTGGGATTTTTTTTTTGGGTCAAATCCGCCTCTACCATCACTGGATTCTGGTAAACTTTTTTTCCCGGTCAAATCCCCCTCTACCACCCCTAGAATTTGTTCAACTTCAAAGCATGTCTTCTCTAGGATAAGGCGGTTTCGATCAGATTGCAGGTTCGGTTGGGATTTTCCGTTTTTGGTCAAATCAGCCTTTGCCATTTCTGGAATTTGTTTAACTTCCAGGCGTGTCTTCTTCATGATAAGGAGGTTCAAATGGTGGTCACTGCTAGAATTTTTAGATTTGAAGCTCCGATCTTACCTTGAAAATATGGACAATTTCTGCTCCTAAGTCTGTTCTTCTACACTGTTTTTGGTCGATTTTCCCCAAATCACACCCAACACAAGCTCTGATACCATTTTGTTTTTGTGCATTGTAGATTCACCAAAGAACTCGGGCTCAGTTGGTTCTCTAATAAACCGACACCTTAAATTCAAGCTCAACACAATAATCACTCTAGCTTTGGTTGCTCTACCCCCAGGGAGATGAACAATATCACTAAGGGAGAAAATGAAGAAGAAGAATAGCAATGAAAGCTTTAATCATACTCTAAGGACAAATGTATGATTTATAAGTTAGTTGAGCTAGGTTGGAATTAATGGGGCTCATCAAAGTAAGGCCCAACCTTAATGGGCCAACGCAAGTGAGCCTTTTAAGCAATTGTCAATTAAGTTACTTTAAGTGACTCAAAGTCGTTATTGAGTTAAACAATTCATTTTGATATCGTTATAATTCTCACAACTGTTTTAACATTTTCGTTCGAATTTATTGGATATCAAAAAATCCATCAGCAGTGATTAATATCATTCTCTTATTTTTGATATATGATTCCTACACTTGAGTTCAATCTTTATTTTGGTATCATCTCATCTAAAAAATTTAACCAGTCTAAAAATAACATCTTTAAAGTGTACTCTATTTGAAATCTTAAACAGTTGGGAACGCGTAGAGAATCCTAAATCAAACCCCCCAAAAATGGCAGTCATGGTCGAGGTCGAGCTGACTTCTGTAGACAACTCAGCCCATATTAAGGTCCCCGTTTCAGACTTGCACTATTATACCATTCAATTCAAACCGTTGATTTTGGACCCTAAACTTCAGAATTTTCTTTCTTGAATGTCGATTGGTTGATTTTCTTCCCTAGGCGTGTTTGACTTTGAACCATTCACTGGAGAAAAAGTGTCCCAATATAATTCAAATGTTTGCAACATATCTTTTAATATTCCTGTTAAACTAAAGATTTTGTACAGCCAAAAGAACCCTTTTACCATTTTGTTTGAAGACCGTGAATCAAGATCATAGTCACCAAAATGGCTGATGCATTGACCGAAGAACAGATTGCTGAGTTCAAGGAAGCCTTTTGTCTGATTGACAAAGATTCTGATGGTAATTTTTCTGCTTCCTTTTTCTTGAGTAGAGTCACGTTTTATTGGTCGAGTGCTCGGCCTTCCACTTGGTAGTGTCGGATCACTAATGTCGACTTTCGTTCATGATCGACCGGTTGACTGAGGATCTAAACTTTTCTCCATATTTAAAGGTGTAATCACCATGGCAGAACTTGCAGAAGTAATACACTCATTGAATGAACATCCAACAGAGGAAGAAATTCAAGAAATGATGAATGAAGTTGACAGTGATGGAGATGGAGATGGCACCATAAATTTTGAAGAGTTTTTGGGTATTATGGCTAGAAAGATGAAGGTATTATGAATTAATTGATATGAAATTATGCACATGCACTAATTCTAATTTTAAATGCTAGAAAGTATAAATCGATCAACTAATTTATGTTTTATAGGACAATGTAACAGAGGAGCTAAAAGAAGCTTTCAAAGTTTTCGATAGGGATCAAGATGGATTCATATCGGCTAATGAGGTGAACTCCCCCCCCCCCCCCCCCCCAAACACACACACACACACACACATGTATATGTATATGTTCTTGATTAACTCCATCCCGACCGATTCCTGGAGGAAATTAGAGTTTCATCTCAAAAGTTTTAACCTATTAGGTGAGGTAGTATAATTCCCTTAAATCCACAAGCATATCTAATCGAAGTGAAACTGTATTCACACTTTCCCAACGATTCCTCGTTAAAGCGAAGTACAATACCATCTAGGCCCCCGTTAAGCAACGATCTACCATTTGCTCTTAATCAAAGAGGATTACATGCTTCGTCAATGCCCAACTCTTCCACTGTGAGAAGAGCGATACCTTGTGCCTTATGTGAGCACAATGGGCCTAAAATCTAATTACGGAAATTTTCTACCATCGCAATCCAATTTAATACTCACCATTTTCGTTCAATTCCACATGGCTAAATTTGACGCTTATGTCTTAACTCTGATATCACTTGTAGATTCCATCCTAAAAGTTGTCCACGCATCCCGTTCGGTCACGCTCCCGTCCCGCCCAGTTCTTTTTATTTCTCAAGTAATAGCTATTCATTGAGGTTATCTAACCCACCTCATTTGAAAAATAGAATTATTTTGACTAATATTTATGTTCGCTTGGTATGCAGTTAAGAAATGGTATGATAAATTTGGGAGAAAGACTAAGTGATGAAGAGGCTGAACAAATGATAAGAGAAGCTGATCTGGATGGAGATGGTGTAGTCAGCTATGATGAATTTGTGAGGATCATGATGACTTCATCGAGTCATGCTACATGAACAATCTTTTTGAACAATCCTCTCACATGAGAGTGGGGCCACACACATTCAAAAAAGTTGTTCAAGTAGATTTTTTGCCTAACAAATACACAGGTGACCGGAAATTCATGTACTACGTGTCACCTTTATCACCTTAAAATTAATATTAAATTATTAAAATATTCTAATTTATGTGCTGCCTGTCTGTAGTAAAACTTCTTTATTTCTATATTCTGCCTTGACTAGGGGGGGAAAAAGGCAAAAGAATCTTGACTAGGGGGAAAAAAGGCAAAAGGGCAAAAGGATTGTTATTAATCTTGGAGGGAAATTATATAATGTGCCTAGTGGGCATTAGAACAATCTTGAAGGGAAATTATATAATTCCCCTAATGGGCATCTCAAGATTAATAACAATCCTTATGGAAAATTGTATAATTTATAAATTAATTTATAAATCAGTTTATTTTAATTATCAAATGGATGTTTAAGTTTTTTTGTTAAAAATTTGCTTAAACAAAACATGTTTTGTTTATATTTTCTAGATAAAATATATGGTGAAAAAGTAGAAAGAGAATATGTATAGATAAAAAATGATTTAAAAAATTGTGTTATTAAAAACATATTTAAAAACATCTTCGCCAAACAGAGCTTAATCATTCATGTTAAACTAGTAAATACTTAGTATATTATTATGGGTAAACAACACAAAACGTCTCTAACATTTGCATGTCTTGGAAAAATCGCCTATAATCTTTCAATATTTACATTTACATCCTCAAAATCACATTTTTTTTTTAAAGAAATCATTCTTTGAGTCCAACACTAAATTGTATCGTTAAAATATTGTTGCACCCCAAACTCGGGTAATTAACACAAAGGTCCCCGTCATTTGTCTTCCTTGCATAAATGGTCCATATTGCTTCAAACCCGATATTTTCATTCTTATTTCATCATTTTCTTACAGAGTTGGTCCTTCATCTATGGAAAACATCCACATTGTTTACCTTCATTGTGCATCTATATTCTCTATCGTAAAATGATTATTTTATACCCTTTTTAAATAAACATATCCCTATTATTTTATAGTTATTTTCATTAAACTTTTCTATTTCTATTTTATTTTCTCTTTACAAATTAATTTTTTGTAAAGTCTATATTGATTACATTTTATTAAAAAAAAATCAAAAAATCTACTTATTATATTCTAATTATTATTTTTTGTCAATGAATAAAAATAAAATATATAATCAAGAGAACTTATAAAAAATAGGCCATAGAGAGAAAATGAAATCAAAATATACAAATTTACATAAAAAATAAATGTAAAATAATAATAGTATGTTTATTTTAAAAAATGATAAAATAGTCATTTTATAATTGAGAAAGTAAATAGTAAGAACTTTTTGCGCAAAGAAATGTTAATTTCTTTTGGCTATCTTTTGTTTGTTTCTCTTTCTTATAAAAGATTTCTTAAGTAAAAGTAATGCAAGGAATCATAAACAAGGAAACTCCATCAATTCCTCTGATTATTGAATTACAATCACTGAATCACATACAAAATTCCAGCTCAGCCACCAATCAGTTTGAAGAAAAGTCAAGACAAAAATAAGAATAGGAAAACGTTCACAAACTGTCATTGAGTGACCGTAACAGTGTCGAATCCAGGATCATACTTGAGATCTTTAATTGTTGATCGTTGACCAACGATCGTCAACGATCGCTATGCAAGAATGCTTATTAATACGTAATTAAAAAATATTAAAAATTCTCTACTAGAAGAAGCACTAGATTGAGAATTTCGTTTATGTTTGAAAAATCGTTCCATCATAATCTGCACACTACCAATGAAATTGACATATAAATCACATATTCGATTCATACTTCACATCACCATATTATAGTCCAATCAATATTATCAAATAAGAAATCACATTTTAAAAATTATAAATCTCAGAAAGACAAAATCTATAATTATTTAAGAGTCTTAAAAATAATTGCAAGCCATTCACCAATCACCGATAATTGCTTTGTAAAAAATTAATGAAAAACAAAAATATAAATGAAAATTTGGGGCTCACAAGGGACCAACAAAAATTAAATCAAATTAATAAAAAATTAATTTACCTAGAGCTGAGTAAACAAAATTTGCTAGCCTACTGTGTAAAGTGTGAATGTTCGAAGTCTAAGATTTAAGTAATTATTATCTAAACGTGTTAAAAAGTAAGTTTTTAATCTAATAAATTAAAACAACTTTATTTAACAATTCATACCGCCTTCAAACACAATTCATCACCTAACACAAACGAATTAAAAAATAAAAAGATGAGTGATATTTTGAAAGCATCTTATACAAGTATTGTTGGATATTGGTTAATAAATCGAGAATTGAAAATCGATTAAAGTGACTTCGTGTCGACTTCGGCTAAATACTCAAAAATTCGGCTCAATTCGTTTGGGCAAAATTGTTTGTCATTTCGCCGCTTCGGGGCGCATAAACGGGGGTCGAGGGGGCAACGCCCCCGAAAGAGAATTTTGATTTCTCTGCATGTATTGAAGGGTATATTTGACATTTCGAAAACCAATATCGGATGAATGAGAAATTACGAAAAAGGAGGAAAATCAGGTCAAAATATTTGACCGTGCGACCGCACGGTTAGCAAACCGCGCGATCACACGTCAAATTTAATTTTGGTTTTTTGAGTAAAACCGTGCGACCGCACAGTTGTCCGGCCACAAGACACCTTTTCGTAAATGTGCATTGTTTGGAAAGGGTGCATGGTTTGGGACTCAACCATTTCGTCCACACCCTTTCATGATCTATAAATAGGACCCTTTGGATGTCTTATTCCTCATTTTTTAATATGCAAAACATCTCTCATCCTCACTTCTCTCCAAAATCAAAATCATTTAATTTGTTTTGATATTCTTTCATTTCATCTTTGGAGTACATAAGACTAATTTTGGTTCGTTGTACTTGTGTTTTGGAGTACTACAAATATAAGTATAGTCGTTGTATTTTGGGAGTCGATTGCCGAAATCCGTAGGCACCGTTGCGAGGCAAATTCGACTTAAGGACAAAGAGTCCAACTCTTACCTCGACTTTGTCCCTTTTTTTCTTCTTCTTCTTATTTGTATTTTTCTTTGCCGTTACTCTGTCCAATTTTCGGTAAGGATTTACAAAACCATCATTTTACTTATTTGGGGTCACTATTCACAAAATTCCTCCGTTCGAATATTCACAATTTTTTCCTTTCCCCATATATACCTTTTGAGTTGGCTTTGTATAGTAAAGAATAGAGATAATATAATCAAATCATGCAACCAATAGGAACTACAAAAGACAATACGAAACGGGATATAAATAATACGTACGAAATTGGCAGATAAAAAAGGGATCCTTAAAAGCACCAAAGAGGTACACCCGTACAGGCAGACCAAAAATTTGTCACCAACAACTCTAACATAAATCTCTTCCTTCTCCAAGATTCGCATGCTCGAATTTCACAACATTCTAACATCATATAGAAAACACTTGTTCGAAATCGAAACTAAAATCTAGAAATATCGTCATATAGTGCGATAGTTGAGTATGAATGGAGCTTGATCGAGGGAAAGGAGAGCAACCTTTTTGTGGGTTAAGCTTTACTTCTCATATCAAGCTTCCTCTTATCAGGGCAGATTTTTTTTTTCCTCATATAGATTATTCAAAAATTTTTTGTGTGTGTGCATGTGTGTGAAAAAAGAACAGAAAATAAGTTTAGCCCCATTTTTAAAATTTATTTTTCTCAAACTTATTTACAATCACACATTTTATGAGACTATTACTTTTTGAAATTTTGAATTACACATTTCATCATTTTTTTTATCAAAATTTACTATATATATATATGTGTGCGCGCGCGCGAGAGAGCCCCGTTTGCCCCATTTTTTGAAACAAAATTTATTTAACGCTCAATCTTAACTATTCATGTTAATCAAGTCAACATTTCCAAACATTTTTTTAACTACACATTCTCCCAAAAATACTATTCAAAATCATATTATTCACAAAATAAATGGGGTCAGTACAAACTATATATATATTAACAAAATCAAATGGGGGCTAAAGTTCTTGTTCTTAGTCTTTAGTTTTCTTGATAAAAATAAGCCAGTGGCAACCTTTGCAGTTGATAACTAAAACAAAATAAGCCAAATTTGGAGACTAATAATTCATTAATTTATATATTAGTATTCAACATGAAAGAAAAAGGGAATTCAAAAGAATTTAGGGTTGCTTACTATATATGAATAAAGATTTTCGTGATCCAATAACAGGTGAAACTGCCACATGATCTGATCTCTCCCCGAGTCGATGTTGATCAAAGGCAAGTTAAGATCAGGCTGGCAGCTTCATCTGCTAGTGGTGCACGATATACATGTGCATGGTGGTTGTGGCTGTGGCTGCCGCGGTGATGGTGGATTGGTGGTGGCGGCGATGAGACTATGAAGTAGAAAGATAAGGGTTAAAGGGAAGAGCCTTTAATGAAAACTTGAAAACAAGATGGATGGTTATATATAGAAGGCCGAAAAGATGTAAATTTCTTTGATGATTTTTGTTAATATGAATCTTGTTTTCATAGTGACAGAAAAGTTAGGAAGTTAATTATAATTTTTTAAGCATTGAAATTAATTATAATTTATTTATAAGTAGGAGAGTGGTCCACAGTTAGACAAGTTAAATAATATGACGCCGACGCCGCCACCATGCGGACAAAGCTAATTAATGCAACTTTGGTGGAAGAAACCTGATTCCTCTCTCTCTCTCTCTCTCAAACACGTGGGTTTGATGTTCATACTTTTTGGAAAAAAAAAATGTTTAAAAAATTTAATGATTAAAAAGTAGTTTAAAAAGTAAAAATTGTGGGTTTAAGTTTTTTGGATGATTGAAAGTGATTAATGTATAAAATTATATTTTTTAATACAAAGTAGGAGGATCAAACAAGGACTTAATGAAATTTGCCTAGATTTCGTCACAATTTATAAATCAATTTATAAATAAAACAATTTTTAAATTTTTTTTTATCAAATACATAAGTAAACCAATTTAAATTTGCTATATTGTTACAAAACACACCTGCACAACTTGACTTGACTTAACTAACAAAAAAATTTGACAAAAAATTTAATTAAAACCAATAATTAATTTTAGGGATTATTGAATTACATACTACATTTTTATCCCTTATTGAAAATTTACATATATTAATATTTTAATTGATTTT
Organism: Ligustrum vulgare; assembly: GCA_963555705.1. NCBI lineage: Eukaryota > Viridiplantae > Streptophyta > Magnoliopsida > Lamiales > Oleaceae > Ligustrum > Ligustrum vulgare. The sequence goes on from OY743188.1 coordinate 36,853,285, forward strand.
TAATTACTTTCTTATTCCTCTTAAAAAACCAACAATATTCTCATCAACATCGTGTCGTCACCACCATGCCACTTTCCTTTTCCTCGACGAGGCTCAGTGTGTTGTTGAAAAACGTTACCAATTTTCATCAATTCTACGTGTTTGATGAAATGTCTGACCGAATATAATGAAAGTATCATAAAGAATTTTTAAAGGATTAAGGTGTGATTCTAAAGTTTCGTCCAAAGTATCATAAAAATTTGATAGAGTTTCAGATTATGATGTTAGACAATTTATCACAGATAAATATTTATCTATGATCCAAAATCATCATGCTGAATTATCAAGAATTAAAGAACTAAAGTGGAAGCGTACCTTAATCAAACATGATTCACGATAAACGATTCGGTTGGTTGGATCTTCTAAATCGATACGTAGTCCTTATTTTCTCTCTGATGATGGGATGTCAGACAAGATGAACAGTACGTAGGATTCAGGGACCATAACCGACTTTATATACTGAATTGCCAATTAACCTAATCCGGCCCATCATGAATTAGGTAATGGCCTGGTATCTACACATAAAAGTCCATACATTTAATTAGATGCATTAAAACCCGATATATCAAATCCTTATTAGATCACTTTAATTGGGCTTAACCAAATTGATAGCAATTTATTCAATACACAATAATTCACATATAAGCTCACACGATTGATTAAAATCCTTACAATCTCCCACTTGGGCTATATGTGTAACCTTACAATTGTGTATCAATCATAACCTTATGAGTACTCAGAATTTTGCTATCATTACTGAATGCATCCCCAAACAATCCGGTCCATCAATTATATCAACATAGGATCAAAGCGGCTTTCGCTACATTAATCGTAACTAAACCTTCAATGGTCACGTATATCGACATAACTGAATGACATGGATCAAGTATGGATGTGTAGCATGGAAATTACATGTAATGTGATCTTCAACATGCCTATTTCCAACTGGTCCGACTTAAGTGAGATCATCCTTAAACAAGTTCAGAGATAATAAACTTGAAACTTTACAGTTGTAAATAACTTTAACTTTAAACTGTATCCAAAAGGACAGTAAATGTGTCTAATGCACCCAAAATACAAACTCCCACTGAAACCTAATATCCTTAAGAAATACAACACTCATATGAGTATTGTGCTCATGAAAGACCTTGGGTTGTAATACTTTAGTAAGCGGATCCGCAATTATGGAGTTTGTCCCAATGTGCTCTTATTGACACGTGTCCACTCTGAACTGTATCCTTCACAACCAGGAACTTATGTCAATGTATTTTGACTTAGTTGAGTTCCTGTTGTTACTGGAATATAAATCTGCTGAGTTATTGTCACACTATAACTTTAGTGGTCTTTCTATACCGTACAGAATATGCAGCCCAGTGACAAAATTTCGCAGCTATATTTCATAATTAGATGCCCCCAAAATTGCTACAAACTGTGCTGCCAAGTGAAAGAAGCTAAAGTGTTTGTTAAGCACTCCTTCCGGAAATAGCTCCTCCAACTAGCAGATAAACGTAGCCTGATGTGGATCTTTTACTGTTTTGGCATCTAGCAAAAATCGGAATCATAATACCATATGATCTCCAACTGATCTGATTTTCTGTATGTGAGCATGTAATCTTTTGTTCTCTTTAAATACCTTATAACCCATGTTTGACTGCTTTCCAAATGATCCATCCCAGGGTTACTTAAATATCTCCTTAGTATCCCAATAATGTATGCAATATCCGAACGCATACAAATTCGAGCATACATCAGATTCCCTATAGCTTAACTATATGGGAGCCTCTGCATTTCTTTAACTTCAAGATAACTTTTCGGGCATTAGTCGAGACAAAATTTGTCTCCCTTAGCTATAGGGTTGTCCCCTGATTTACTGTCTTGCATGCCAAACCTCTTAAATACTTTATCGATATAGCCCTTTTGTGATAATCCAAGAATACCCCGAGAACAATCCCGGTGTATCTGAGTTCCTAATACAAAAGAGACGTCAGCAAGATTTTTAATCTTAAAATTTCTTGACAAAAATCTCATAATTTTATGTGACATGCCTATATCATTAGTGGCAAGCAATATGTTATCAACATATAAAATCAGGAAAATATACTTACTCCCACTGAACTTGTAATACACACAACCATCAACAACATTAATTTCAAGACCAAATGAGATAATTGCTTGATGAAATTTGTATTACCCTTAACGGGAAGCTGGCTTGAGTACACAATGGATTTCTTTAATTTGCAAGCCGTCTCATCAATGTCTCCATTGAGAAACGTCGTCTTTACATCCATTTGATGTAACTCGAGGTCAAAATATGCAACAACCTGACTTTCCTGAAAGAGTCTTTCGTAGAAACCAAAGGGAAAGTCTCTTTATAGTCAATGCCATCATTCTGTGTAAAGCCCTTTGATACAAGAAGAACCTTATATCTTTTCACATTACCTTTCAAATCCCTCTTGGTTTAAAAATTCATTTAAGACCAATGGGCTTCGTACCTTCTGGTAATGGGACAAGATCCCAAACTTTATTGTCTTGCATATGCTTATACTCTTTATTTACGACATCAATCCACTTCCGAGAGTTAAAACCCTGCATGGCCTGATGGAATTGATTGGACCATCTTCCACCATTCCATTATTTGCCTTATGTTCTTGGAGAAATGCTATTTAAATTATCTAGAATAGCATTTTTCCTTTCTCTCGTGGATCTCCTTAATGGCTTTAGTTATTTAGGTTGTTGAGTTTGTACTTCTGAAATTTACCTTATTTTGGATGGGAGGTTCTTCAACATTGTCTAGTTGAGGTTCCGAATATGCTTCTTGATCAATGACATGCATAGAAACTTGCACATTGTCAAAAGCAATAGTAGGAATCGAAACCGATCCTTCCTCGCAATAGTAGGAATCGAAACCGATCATTCCTCAACTTCTTCCTTAAAGACAATATCTTAACCTTATTTCTCCCCCCAAACTCAACTTCCTCAAAAAATGTTGCAGTTCCCGTTTCAAAAATTGACTTAAGTGTGAGATTATAAAATTAATAGCCCCTTAACAACTTTATTTTCTTTATTTGTTTTCTTGCCCTTATCTTTAGAGGTGTTTGCCAAGTGATTTCAATTCTGTCATGCTTCAACTTTTCTTCCTCTTGCACACAAAATAGAATGAGCTCATTTAGAGTTCATTTCTCCCTTTGATAGTTACAATTGACCTTAAATTAACTGAATTGTGCAAGAAGCTTGCACACCATGAAATGAGCTCATTGAGAGTCCATTTCTACTTTGAAAGTTATAACTAACCTTAAATTAACTATATTGTGCAGGAAGCGATATCAATACCAAATGCACGAGCAAGTCATTAGACAAGTCCAGTTTTAGTTCCTTAAGTTTTGAAGCAGCGTGAGACATCTACATGATGTACTCCTTTATTTTCCCATTGCCTTTATACTTTATTGAAATCATGTTTTGCATAAGCGTACTTGTTTCAGCCTTATCGTTTTTAGCAAAACGTTTCTTAATTTCGGTAAGGAACTCATTGACATCATTTACCTCCTCAGATACTATGCCACTAAAGGCTTCCAGAACGCCGCACTTAATGATCATGAGACTCACGTAATTTAAGCAATCCCACTTCTCAAAGTTCCTCATTTGATTAGATGAACTTTCATCCGTAAGAGGAGCAGGTTGCTCAATCCTTAGTACACGGTCTAGATCCATACAGTCAACGAAAAATTAATGTTCTTGTTTTGATCCTTGAAGTTTGTTCCATAAATATAGGGATTAAGTTTGAGCTTGTAGATATACTACTAGCAGAATTTGAAACCAAATAGAGAACACTTAAACAAAATAGCTCACATAAATACCTTATTATGCAAATCATACTTTCAAACAATGGTAGGGCCCATCACAAGATACCTAGTACAACATCAATATTTAGTCTTTGGACAGAAATATTGACTTGTAAGTGGTACTCTTGGTGTAGTAATCAAACACTGACAGTAAGACATGTCAACCAACAAACCTTTCTTTGGACCGATTTATTGATCACACGTAAAACCAAATAACCATCACGTATTTATCACGACAAGTTCATGTGAAATTCGGGCCAAATATTGACCTTCCTTTGGGCCGATCAATATCCGCATGAAATAACACACAAACACCTAATTTTCCCTTAATGTAGTGATCAAACACTGGTAATAAGACATGTTAACCAATAAACCTTTCTTTGGACCGATTTATTGGTCACACGTCAAACCAAATAATTGACACGTGTTTATCACCACAGGTGCATGTGAAATTCGAGCCAAATATTGACCTTCCTTTGGGCCGATCAATATCCGCAATGAATAACACACACAAATACCTTCTAATATTCAAAGTTAATTAATATCCACAAGAGAGGTTGCTTTGGCAACATGTTGCTTCAACTAACTTACTTTCGAATATTATATCTCTCAAAAGATTCTGATGTACCAAGATTTGAAACTGAAATTACTGATTTGTATATATTTTGACTTTAGGATTTGAATTATAGAATTCAAAACTTTAGAATAAAGCAATCCTTAAGTTGCGAGAGTCTAATTGCAATATTCTTAAACTTTTGGTGGACAATTGTTAAAAAATTTAAGTTTGAAGGACTTAAATTACAATTTTCCCAAAACTTTATAGGCCAATTTAGAGAAATTCCAAACTTTAGGTCCCAATTTGAAAGAAAAACAAACTTTAGAGGTCCAAAATAGGAAATTTTCAATCTTTAAAGGTTGACTTTGAAAATTTTCAAACTTTAGGAGCCAATTTAGAAAATTCCCAAACTTTAGGGACTTAATTTAAAAAAAAGTTCAAACTTTAAGGACCAATTTTGAAAATTTCCAAACTTTAGTGACTGAATTAGAAAATTTTCAAACTTTAGGGACCAAATTAAAGAATTTTAGAACTTTAGGTGCTGTATTAGAAAATTATCAAACTTTAGGGGAATGAAAATGAAAATTTTCAAACTTTAAGGGACCAAATTAGAGAATTTTCAAGCTTTAGGGACCATTTTTGAAAATTCTCAAACATTAGGGACTGAAATATTATACCTTCAACCTTAAAGGTACCAATTTTGAAAATTTTCAGACTTTAGGGACTGTTTTAGAAAAATTTCAAACTTTAGAGGCTGAATTATAAAACCCCTAACTTTAGAGGCCCAACTTTAATAATTTATAACCTTAGGGGCTGAAGTTAAAAATTCCAAAACTTGAAAGGCCAACTTAAATAATTTTGTAACTTTAGGGGCTTAGGTCATAAATTCCATAACTTGAGAGGTCTTGAATTAAATAAATTTATAACTTTAGGGGCTGAAGCTGTAAATTCAAAACTTTAAAATCCCAACTTAAATGATTTATAACTTTAAGGGCTTAATTATAAATATCATAACTTTCAGGGATCAACTTTAATTTCTTAATAAGATAAGGGGACCTAATTGTGCAATAAACCCAAAAATCTGAAATTGCATATTTAGCCCTCGAAATCATCAAATTTCCAGCCTAAGGACCTGGTCTGAAAACGTAACGTCTAGGGTTTTATAACCCTTGCTGCAGCCGCAACCGCCGTCCCAAGATCCTGAGCACGCAGCCCAATACGGGGCGGTTTCATCTCCTTCGAGCGGCTCCCTCCAACGACCGACCGCAGCTTTGTCCTTCGCTGCTCATCTCAGCGCTACGCGCAGCAGTGCAGATGGTACCGACAGCAGTTGTGCCGCCGCCACCACCCCTTAATTCAGAGAACGCGCCGCCGCTACCTGTGACCCCTCCGGCTGCAGCGCCTTCTCCTGCGCTGCTCTCCAGCAGCGAAGCGGCGCGCAGGGTGCACTTTCACATCGCCGGACTGTCTACCTTAATTCGACGACGCTGAATCCATGACTCATACCACCATCAACCAAAAATTCGACCCCTCACAGATTTCAAAACACCATATTCAACAGCAAAATCCAACCTTAATCTCGAAAACTATATATACATACAGGAATGAATACATATATATACCAACAAAAAATCAGATTTCAACCAACTCAAACCATATTTCATTATGCCAAATTCAGCATGTATATACATATGAAAATGAACCCATATTCAAACGATATACATATGTTTTTTTTTACCGTCTGAATTCATTCATAATTTTTCTGAATATATACACGACAGTGTGTATAAGAATCAATTCTTATGCACGGATAAATGAACTGATAATACAACGTGATGATTGGCTCTGATACCACTTGTTAGACAATTTATCACAGATAAATATTTATCTATGATCCAAAATCATCATGCTGAATTATCAAGAATTAAAGAACTGAAGCGGAAGCGTACCTTAATCAAACATGATTCACGATAAACGATTCGGTTGGTTGGATCTTCTAAATCGATACGTAGTCCTTATTTTCTCTCTGATGATGGGATGTCAGACAAGATAAACAGTACGTAGGATTCAGGGACCATAACCGACTTTATATACTGAATTTCCAATTAACCTAATCCGGCCCATCATGAATTAGGTAATGGCCTGGTATTTACACATAAAAGCCTATACATTTAATTAGATGCATTAAAGCCCGATATATCAAATCCTTATTATATCACTTTAATTGGGCTTAACCAAATTGATAGTCTTTTATTCAATACACAATAATTTACATATAAGCCCACACGATTGATTAAAATCCTTACATATGATACTAATGATTTGAATGTATCATGTTGTGATGCTTCAAGATTATAACGAATTTTTCAATAAACAAAATTATAACGAATTTATGATACTAAAAATTAGGTATTTGTGCAAACGTTCCTTAATTTTAACCATATATTCTGTTGGACCATAACTTTTATCACTTTTTCACGAAATATTACATCAACTATATCAAAATATATTAAAAATCACTTTTTCTCTCTCTCTTTTTTTAGCTAAATCAAAAACTTAGTACCAAAGATAAATATAAAGTGAAGACAAATGTGTAGATATTACGGTCACCCAATATGTTACATGTATAGACAAAATACTAAAAATAGAAATGATAATTTCATTTTTGTCTTACTCAATATTTATCTCTATTTTAAGTTATTATAATTATCAAATCAGATTTTGGGATATCTTCATTCAACAAGTTATAAAATCGGATATTTCATTGAGGTTTACATAAGGAAAAAGTGCACAACTACAATACTTTAACTATCACTTTTTAAAATAAATATAATAAATAAATATAATATTATATATAATATAAAAATAATTATCTCTTATATAATAAATTAAAACTAATACAATTATAATGATAAAAACCCAAACAACCTCTAATCACACATCTGTATGTTCGTCGCGTCGCCCCGCCCCGCTCCGTCCCGCCCCGCCCCATAAAGTTACAATTAGTTACACAAAGTAACAGTCTGATCATAATTACAAATTTATTCGCAACTTCACACAACGCACTGTCACAATTTCACAGTCGCCCCCACCACCATCACCATCATACATCATAGTACCACTGCACGCCAGAGCACCATAGCCTAACCACCACCAGAGCACAGCAATCTCCCGCACCTCCTCACCATTACCACATCAAACAAAAATTAATCCAAAAATGCAAAAGAACAACATATTTGAAGAGAGGCTTTGGCACAGGGCTCGTGGTGGCGGGATTCGATTCCCTCTCTTCATACTCCTCGTCTCTCTGACAATTTTGCTGTATTTTCCTTTTGAATCTTCCATCAGTCCAATACGTTCGTCGCGATTTGCTTGCCGATCGTCATCAGCGCTGACACTGCGCGGCAGCCTCTCGAGCCGCTGCTTCCTCCTGTATCACGGGATCCGGAGTGCAGAGGGTTTTGCAATCCATCGGTTGCAGAGGCTCCGGTGGTGGTGATAACTTTGGGTGGAGCCAAAATGAGTGGTAGAGAAAGGGGGGTTAGGATCCGGCTAGGAGGGTCGAGTAAGAGAAAGTTAGGTTATGTTTAAATTATTTAGTTAATAAAATATTTAATTAGTAAATGTTAATACGGTAATTAGTACCTGATTTTTAAAAGGTAAAATTCATCATCTTAGTTTTACAATATGATCTTTAAGTATAGGAGTTGGTGTAATTTTCCTTTACATAATTCCACCGTGTCAAACTGCATTACCACTTATGTTCCACCATCTTATAATGAGTTCATAATCATAGAACATCTACCATCGATCGCAATATAATTAAGACCCACATTTTCTGCTGCACATTTTTCACATTCACGTGATTGTGAACGAGACTTATGATTCAATCTTAAAATTTAACCCATAAACCATTCCATTCGTAGAATCATTCAATCTCTTATAAATTCATTATCATTCATCTTATGCAAGTAAATCTAAATATTGTTTCTAAAAATTTTCGTTATCAAAAAGTGGAACAAGAACCAATTATATATCATGAATGATAAGGGCTTTATTAGCACTTATTTAATTCAATTATTATTTTCTTTTGTTATTGGTTTGATCCTATTGAAGTATCGTTTAATGCACTTTCACTTATTGTGCTATGTAAGGTCAAAAAGGAGAAAAAGAAAGGAAACATGACCAAAGAAATACAAAAAAATCAAGAAGTGAGGTTCAAGGGCATATTCAAAGAGCTCCAAATCAATAATGGCATGTGGGAAGAAGATTAGATGCAAAAACTATGGTCAAAGAAGGTTTGGGATGAAGTTGGAAATCAAAAACCCGCAAGGATTGTGATCATGAATTTTAGTCATAGATTGAAGCTCAATTTGGTCATAGAATACTTTCGAATTTGAGAAGAGCTATTTCACAAGGAATTGTAGATATTTGAGTTTTCTTTCCAACGCAACTTGAATCACACAATCAGACTTTGGAGAGAAAGTTATGACTAAAACATTGAGCACAGGCGCTTCTCGGCAGAGATGTACTTACGGCCGTAAATGACAAAGTTACGGTGGTAACTTCCAAATTTCGAAAATTTTCAGTAGCTCACTTACGGCCGTGATAAGGAAAGTTACGGCCGTAACTTGTTCGCCAAGAAATTTCCTTATCTGATTCAATGTCTATCTTTGGTATATCTTTGGGGTAAAGTTATGACACGATTTTGGGAGTATTAAATCAGCAAAATCACCACAAAAAGGAGGCTGGACATTGAGGAAAATTGAGAGAAAAATATAGAGCATTCTTGGAAGATTTTCAAGCGCAAGAATATCAACAACAATGGAATTCATGAAGCAACTTGAAGAATCTACCACAATCATGCTAGGTTAAATTCCATATCTTGTTCAAAGGGGAAGTTGTGTTAACTCAATTATATTATTTTCTTTTCCTACAAATTAACAGCGTGAATTTATTCCTTTATTTCAATTGTTGGATTATTATGTTTTGAATGTTCATTGAGTTTATTTGATTAATAGTTTAATTTGACCAATTGGATTATTGATCTTTGGATTCATGAATATGCTATGTTTAGATTCTTGATTCGTAATTGTCATTGAATCTTTACTTTAGTAGCAAATAAATCTAGTGCAGGTTTAGTAATAATTCAACTTGGATTGATTAATTCGAGCTTGTGTAATTAACGATCTAGTTCAATTTATTCTTCTAAATTTTCATACTAGTCGTGCATTAAATCCTAACAGTTTGTTTAGGATTGTCTGTGACTAGAATTGGTTATAAGAGCTTGTTTTGAATCAATACACATAAGGAAGAATTTAGATAATCAGAACTTGTTGATTATTTATGATTGATAATTGAATTAGGAATTGAAACACGTTACAAGGAAAGGTATAACATTAATTGATGGCACAACAGAACCCGAGAACAAGATTTATTCTCATATTATTTCTGTACTCATATTTAATTATTTATTTTATGCATAGTTTTCATTCAAGCAATTCAAACAACAAAACCCCCCATTCCATTCTAATTGATCGAACAACTAAAATTAGTTTCCGTTCCTCGTGGGATCGACCCTTACTCTCGCTACTACATTATTAATTAATATTTAGCGAATAAAGAATTATTTATTATTTTGGTGTATCGCGACAAGTATCAAATTTTTAGCGTCGTTTCCGGGGAACGGTTAACCAATTTAGTGTTTAATCAATTAAAATTTTCTTTTTTTTTCTGCATTTTAATTTATTTTTTACGTTTTTTCTATAACTTTTCAAAAAAAAAAAAAAAAAATTCTTGCCTATCTACTTCTTTGCTTATATGCGTAGAACTCGATCAACTAATTTTGAATTTTTTTATTTTGACCCAGAAATCGAGAAAATTTTTCGACAGCAAAGAAGAGCTGCACAACCAATGGCAGTAGTTAACAATAATCTGACTCTCAAGCAACTAGCTACCCCGGATGTTTCTCAACAACCGCTATACATCACTTTTCCTGCAGTGGAAGAAGGCGGAAATTTTGAGCTAAAATCCGGACTGGTCCATCTTCTGCTAACTTTCAGAGAACATCCCGGTGAGGACCCATACAGACATCTGAAGGAGTTCCATGTCATTTGTGATAGCATGAGACCCAGAGGTATTACTGAGGAACAAATCAAGATGAGGGGCTTTCCATTCTCGCTGAAGGATGCTGCTACTGACTGGTTATACTGTCTACCATCAGGATCAGTCACCACCTGGAACGATCAGGAAGTATGTGGTGTGCGCCAAAAACAATGGTGAATCATTATAAGTATTGGGAGTGCTTCAAAAAGCTCATCTCGAGTTGCCCCCATCATCAGATCAGTGAGCAACTCTTGGTGCAATATTTTTATGAAGATCTAGCACCGATGGATAGAAGTATGACAGATGCCGCAAGCGAAGGTGCACTGATGGAGAAGACACCGGAACAAGCACAGGATTTAATCTCCAATATGGCTGAGAACACTCAGCAGTTTAACTCTAACAGGGATATGCAAGTTCGACGCGTGAATGAGGTAAGTAGTTCCAATATTGAAAGTCAATTGTTTTAACTAACAAATCTCGTTAAACAACTTGCTGTAGGAAAGGTACAACAGGTCAAAGCTTGTGGGATATGTGCAAACTTCGGACATCCAACAGATACTTGTCCGGTGTTGCAAGAGGGAAATGGTGAACTAGTAAGTGCTGCAGAGGGTTTTCTGTTCCAAAGACAACAGTACAATCCGTACTCTAATACCTACAATCCAGGATGGAGGGATCACCCCAACCTAAGCTACGGAATTAATAAGCCCCCAGGTTTCATTTCAAACAAATCTCAAGGGCAATTTCAGCAACAAGGAACTTTCCAACAACAGGGGCAGTATTAGCAAAAACCTCAAGGCTCAGGCATGTCTCTTGAAGACATGGTAAAAACACTAGCAACTAACACATTAGAATTTCAACAGGATGCAAAGTCTAGCATTCAAAATTTGGAGAACCAGATGAGCTAAATGGCCACCGCCATCAACATGTTGGAAGCACAATTTGGAGGTAAACTACCATCTCAGCCTGAGGTGAATCCTAAAAATGTTAGTGTCATCACTCTCCGGAATGGAAAAGAGGTTGAGGGGCCACAAATGAAACCTGTTGCAGCTGAAGAGGAGGAAGTTGAAGAAGAAGGGGTCGGAAAGAAAAACAGAAACCCGCAGGTAAAATCCAACTCTAACTCAATTGCTAAATTGACTCTACCTCCTTTTCCTAGTAGGTTAGCAAAAGCGACTAAGGAGGGTAAGGAAAAGGATATACTGGAGATATTCAGGAAAGTGAAAATCAACATTCCACTGTTAGATGCAATCAAGCAAGTGCCCCGATATGCGAAGTTTTTGAAGGATCTGTGCACCAATAAGAGAAAGCTAAAGGAAAATGAGATGGTAAGAATGGGTGAGTCTGTATCCGCACTTCTTCACAGAAAATCACCTCCCAAGTGTAAGGATCCAGGTATGTTTACCATACCTTGTCAAATAGGCAATAAGAAAATAAATCGTGCCTTAATAGACTTAGGAGCATCTATCAATGTAATGCCTAGGTCCACCTATGCTTCATTAAAACTTTCCAAACTGACTGAAACTAATGTTATAATTCAACTAGCCGATCATTCTAATGCTTATCCTGACGGGGTAGCTGAAGACATTCTAGTGCAAGTAGGCGGGTTAGTATTTCCTGCAGATTTTTATGTATTGGACATGAATGATGACCACTCTCCAACTCTACTCCTATTTTGTTAGGCAGACCATTTCTAAAAACATCTAAGACCAAGATAGATGTTAGTAGTGGCTCACTTACCATGGAATTTGTTAACGAGATTATTCAATTCAATATTTATGATTCCGTGAAAAATCATGATGATGATAATCCTGTTCAGTCTGTTAATGTGATTGATTCTTCAGTACAGGAAATTTTCAAATTTGGTGGAAATGGTGAAAAGCCAGGTAAAATCTCGTGTATTACTTTGCCAACTTCTGATGACATGCTTTTGCCCCTGTCTTGCAGGCCCTAATGAAAAATATGAAAAAGAAGTTGAGCTTCGGAAATCCACCTAATCCCGGTTGAAGGAGGAAATAATAAGTCTAGCCAAAGACAGTAAACATAGGCGCTGCTCGGGAGGCAACCCGAGAGGGGAGTTTCTATACTCCCTCAAATTCTTATTTTTTTATTTTCATTTTTGTCATTTTTCTTATTTTCATTTTTGTCATTTTTCTTATTAGTTAATTTCATTAAAAAAATAAAATAAAATTCAGTGGCCTTGTTACGGCCGTAAGTTAAAACTTTACGGCCGTAACTCTACTCCATCGAATTTATCCAGAGGTCTAATTACGGCCGTAACTATATTTTTTACGACCGTAGTTGATTCTTTCAATTTTTTTTCAGATTGTTACTTACGGACGTAATTAATAACTTCACGGTCGTAAGTTTCACAAAATTTTAAAACTCCATCTCTTCTTCTGGTTTCTTTCACATTCCCCTATTTTGTTTTGTATTGTCACGCTCCACATTGAGGACAATGTGAAATTCAAGTGTCGGGGGGATGATTATCTATTATCTTTTGTTATCCCTATTTTATTCATCTTCATTCAGTTTTTTTTTTTTTGTTAGTTTTTTTCTAATTGTGCTTAGACCCACATTTTGGTATAATAGGAAGATGCCTCACTTATGATTATTTTTGAACCACCAACTTCCTAAATTGCATAATTGGACAAAGAATGAGCACATAGAGATATGATTTTCAATAATTTCTGAATTAGTTTGTAAATGGAGACAAATTGAAAAATTTCTGCAACCTAATTGAGTCAAACCAAAATTGATATGATAAAATACTGCCCCGAGTAACTTCATTCTATCCTTATCCCCTAGATTTTGAGTTCGGAATGAAGATTGAGTACTGACATATAACTCATAATTTGATGGGAGAAGCACATATAAACCATAATTTGTGATCTTTTGAGCATATGAGCTACTTTTACTCTTTATATTAAGCTTTTTTTGATGTGTGTCCTGTATGGTTGGTTTGTGCTTAGATGTGCTCTCTTGTGCATGCCGTTGTAGCTTCTTGACTCAAGTACAAAATATAGTAGAGGCATTAGGTTAAACCAAATTTGACCTGCTAAAAGGGCCTATCATGATACATGTACCAATAGAAGCCCATTTGAGCCTTAGCATTTCCTTAAAATTTTGATGCCACGCTACAAGCCATGAATACCCTTTCTTCCACATTGTCTCTGTTTTGAACCCATAGAGAAGGGGTTCGCAAGCTTTTGTTGATTGAGAATCGTGCTGTGGTCTAAGTCTAAGAAGTTGAAATGGTTATCTTGTGTTCGGTGACGGGTGAGTAATGGACTGAATTCAAGGAAATGTAATTCTATCTTGTGTCAATTGGTGGTTGCGTAATGATTTGAACAAAAAAAAGAAAAAGAAAAAGTTGCAGTCTGTACTCGAAAAAAAAAATCGAAAGAGAAAAAGCAATGAAAAAGAAGTTTAGTCATGAAAATTAGTAGTTGATGATGTCAAACACTCAACTTGTGAAAAAAAAGAAAAGAAAAGAAGAGATTCAAGTGTGAACAAAGTTGGGTAGCGGGAAACAATGAAGTTCATAGTAAGGGGAGAAGGAAGTAATGTCATTGTGAATTGACTTGGTTTGCGAAATTCCTTCTCGATTCAGCCTAAATATGTCATTTTATCCTACCTGACCCGAAGCCCGTTACAACCAAATAAAGACATTTACTTTGCACTTGTGTTATTGTTGGCTCCAGTTATGACATTTGAGCAGTCTGTGATAATAGATTCTCCATGCAGTGAGTTAAGTGAAAACTCTCACCCTTATACACTTTGTGCGAAGAGAGAAATATCTAGTGAGGGTGTTAACTCTCATTACATATGCTTATGAGTGGTTTGAATTGCTTGGTCTATATTCCGTGCTTTCAAGTTGGCCAAAAAAACTAACACCCATGTGGTAAATTATTGATAGAGGTTAAGAGAGAACTCATGAGAGGTGGGAGGATACAAGCCACATTGGGAAATGAATTGGGCCGGGGGTATTGATTTTCATTTCTGTTCAGAGGATATTGGATGATGCATCTCTTGCACACACTAACACACTCCGGTTATGCAATTGAATTTTCATGCTAAAAGAGAAGTGGGATGTAACCTTGACTTTCCGATTGAAGGTCTATCTTTTTGTTTGAATTATGTTTCTTTTCTTTCACATCATTATTCGAGGACGAACAATGGTTTAAGTGTGGGGGGATTTGATAAGTGCTTTATTAGCACGTATTTAATTCACTTATTATCTTATTTTGTTATTGGTTTGATCCTATTGAAGTATCGTTTAATGCACTTTCACTTATTGTGCTATGTAAAGTCAAAAAGAAGAAAAAGAAAGGAAACAGGACCAAAGAAATACAAAAAAATAAAGAAGTGAAGTTCAAGAGCATATTCAAAGAGCTATTCAAAGAGCTCCAAATCAATAATGGCATGTGGGAAGAAGATTAGATGCAAATTATGGTCAAAGAAGGTTTGGGATGAAGTTGGAAATCAAAAACCCGCAAGGATTGTGATCATGAATTTTAGTCATATATTGAAGCTCAATTTGGTCATATAAGACTTTCGAATTTGAGAAGAGCTATTTCACAAGGAATTGTATATATTTGAGTTTTCTTTCCAACGCAACTTGAATCACCACAATCGGATTTCGGGAGAGAAAGTTATAACCAAAATATCGAGCACAGGCGCTTCTCGTCAGAGATGCACTTACGACCGTAAATGACAAAGTTACGGCCGTAACTTCAAAATTCCGAAAATTTTCAGTAGCTCACTTACGGCCGTGATAAGGAAAGTTACGGCCGTAACTTGCTCGCCAAGAAATTTCCTTATCTGATTCAAGGTCTATCTTTGGGGAAAAGTTAGGGCACGATTTTTGGAGTATTAAAGGAGCAAAATCACCACAAAAAAGAGGCTGGACATTGAGGAAAATTGAGAGAAAAATATAGAGCATTCTTGGAAGATTTTCAAGTGCAAGAATATCAACAACAATGGAATTCATGAAGCAACTTGAAGAATCTACCACAATCATGCTAGGCTAAATTCCATATCTTGTTCAAATGGGAAGTTGTGTTAATTCAATTATGTTATTTTCTTTTCCTACAAATTAGTAGCGTGAATTTATTCATTTATTTCAATTGTTGGATTATTATGTTTTGAATGTTCATTTAGTTTATTTGATTAATAGTTTAATTTGGCCAATTGGATTATTGATCTTTGGATTCATGAATATGCTATGTTTAGATTCTTGATCCGTAATTGTCATTGAATTTTACTTTAGTAGCAAATAAATCTCGTGCAGGTTTAGTAATAATTCAACTTGGATTGATTAATTCGAGTTTGTGTAATTAACGATCCAATTCAATCTATTCTTCTAAATTTTCATACTAGTCGTGCATTAAATCCTAAGAGCTTGTTTATGATTGTCTGTGGCTAGAATTGGTTCGAAGAGCTTGTTTTGAATCAATACACGTAAGGAAGAATTTAGATAATCAGAACTTGTTGATTATTTATGATTGATAATTGAATTAGGGATAGAAACACGTTACAAGAAAATGTATAACATTAATTGAGGGCACAACCGAACCCGAGAACAAGATTTCTTCTCATATTATTTCTCTAGTCATATTTAATTATTTATTTTATGCATAGTTTTCATTCAAGCAATTCAAACAACAAAACCCCCCATTCCATTCTAATTGATCGAATAACTAAAATTAGTTTCCGTTCCTCGTGGGATCGACCCTTACTCTCGTTACTACATTATTAATTAATATTTAATGAGTAAGGAGTTATTTATTATTTTGGTGCATCACGAAACACATCAATGAACATTCTATCAAAAAATAAACCAATAGCATTATCTTCCTCAGTTTCTTGTAGGAGAAAATGACAATTTACCTACTCTCTCCTTCTCGACACGTAAAGAGGATAACATTTTCTTTACAAAGATGGAATACCATTTGTAACCTTCCACATCCATTTTTTGTCACTTAGACATAGAACCCAATTTTTAAAAGACACTATGGATTAGGTACATGAATGAGAGAAGAATCTGTAAAAGTTTAATTTATTGATCTTACTTAATAATAGACAAAATAATTCTCATGAAAAGTTGTCTTGATACTTTTGGTTAGGTCCAAACCAATAGATGCATGCAGAGTCACCAGCATGTCATTGTATCACAAAGTGGGAAATGCTAAATATTCTTAACAAAAGTTCCAACATATTGGCCTGATATAGCATAATCACAAACCATGTTTAATTTTTTTATAATTATTATTTAACTAAACAATGATTAGATGAAGATAGATAAGTATTTTTTAGTTCCTTGAAAGTTTGAGTGATTGTTAAATATCTTAAAGAATGTACACTTGTCTAATAGGCTTTTTAGTGCAAGGATGACGATTTTGGACCCGATCGTAACTATCACTACAAGAATTTTAAATTTTGCATATAAATTAATTTTGTAGAGAAATGTTCTTATTTGTGGAAAAAACTTTTCAAGACACACCAAAAAAAATTGTAGGGCCATTTGTAGAAAAAAAAAAAAAAAAAAATCATGGGGAAAGGTATTAGACAACGAAGACAATATTTTGTGGGCTAACGTCTCTCCCTGAAAAGATCTACTATCAACCATTGGCACTGTGCCAGCGGCAGGCACATGTGTTGTGGCTCCACCTACGTGTGGAGGTCACTGTTGTGTAAAATCGCAAGTATACGATATCGCAATCAAGTAATAAAGTGACTTTTGAGTCGAGTGATCGTTCCCACGAGAATTGTTTACTAAGTACCGAAATATGTCAGTTCTAAACTTTATTTGAACAGAAAAAGAGAATTTGTGATTGTAAACTAAAACTAATAAATTAAACTAAAGAATTTAAAATTGCAGAAATGTTATATTTTCAAATAAGATTGTAAAGTAGTTGAGATTCACGAGTTCACCTAGTCAATTAAATCAATTCCAATTCATGGTTCTATTTTCTAAATATGTGTTCGATCGAATTCACTAATTCAAATTGAGATTCCTCTCTCGAGTTTAAATCAATCTTACCTAAATAAGTCAACATTGTATCTCTACAGCAAGTCCAAATATTTCTTATCTAGATACATTACACACAAGAATTCACACACGACCGCAATAATAACAAGAGTATATATCTATCTCTCGTTCAATTACTGGATTTATTACCTAGATCTATGTTATTAACTCACCTCTCGGATTATGAAAATAACACATGAAATCATGAAAGAATGGCCAGTTCATTCACGCATTGAACGCAATAATAAATCAACACATGCATTAAAGCGTTAAAACAAGGAATATGATATTAAAATAATTAAATAGGCTACATCGTTCATCCCAACATAGAATTTAGTTACACATCTTGATTAAAGAACAATAACAATAAAATAAAACGTTCATTGAAAATAACAAAGAAGAATGAAAATATTGCACCAATTATAAATTCTTCAAGTATCTTCAATTCACGTCTCTCTGCAATGCTTGAATCTCCAAGAAATTGAATTGAAATCTCTGTTGTGGCTTGTTCTATGGAAAGGCAAATGTCCAGATTTCGTGCCTCATGTGTTGTATATATAGGTTTTGGAGAAAACCTAGGTCAAAAAGCCCAAAGCCTGTTAAAAATCGCGAGAAAAATCTGATCTGCGGTCCAATCGGATAACCGAGGGATCGCGTGGTAGAAACCCTATTGATCGTGTGGTAGACACTAAAACTCTGGGGGTTATGAATTTGAGGTAATTCGCGATCACTCAGTAGGATTTCAGCGATCGCGTGACATGTAATTTCCATATTTTTTCGGCTGTATAAGTTAGTCCCCCGACCTTTAATTGCAGCCTTAGTCCTCCACTTTCAATTGTTGCGATTTAGTCCCCAAACTTTATATTCTTCTTGAATTTCTCAATGAAGCTCTCAATTCCTTCAATTGGGACCTCCAACATCTAATTTGTTCACTTGACCACCATGAACCTTCCCGGTTGACGTCACATATCTCTCACTTGCTCAATTAAGCTCCAATTAACATCCAATATTGCCCTTTTTTCCATTAATTGCTTCATTCTTCTTCGATTGAGACATTTTCTGAAAAGTAAACAAATAAACACAAATTAAGGAGCATATATTCTAAAACTACAATAATTTCTTCTAATTTAGACATACAGATAAGTGTATAAAACACACTTATCAGCCACTACTATGTTTATCGTCGGTACCGAATCAAAACTGCGTCTCTCCATACAAACCCTTAGAAAACAAGTACAATTTTTCGCTTAAGTTATTTTTTGGCAAAATTATTCATCTGCTAAAGTTTGTTTGGCCTACTACGTATGTTTTGTGCGCAGAAGATAAAAATTGAATCGTACTTTTCCCTACATAAATATTTTGTGTCAAAAAAATTGTAGGCTTAGTCCTACATCTCCCTACCAAAAAATAAAAAATAAAATTGGGTAAAGCATATTTCCAAACGACCTCATTTGTTTCTTTCTTTATTTTTATTACTACCTGAGATCCCTATCATAAGTCCCGCTAGTTTTTCGTAGTCATTGTAGAACCTATACGCATAATCAAAATTCTCAAATTGTTGTCCAAACTTAGGAATTGCACCAACAGTAACTTGGGGAAGGTACAAATTATCATCACCTTCCATTCCTACAAAAATAAAAAATAAAAATGTTAAGTATCCATTACCATTCCAAACAAAAAACAAAATATTCCAATTTGGGCCAATGTTTCCTTACTTTCTAAAAATAAGAACATATAATATTATTCAATACTCCATTACCATTCCACACAACAAAGATGAAAGAAAAATTACGAAAGAAAAACATTTTGCACGTAACATAAATCTGATTTTAGTACTACTAAAAAAATTGATAAAGGAAGAAATTAAATACCGTTCGCCGATGATGGAAAGTTAGAGAGCCTGTCTAAAATGTGACTGATATACTTGGCCGGAAACCACAGTGAGCAAGAGAGATGAATAGAGGAGAGAAAAGGGGAAAATGTGAAAAGGTGAAGGTGAAAATTTTGATTAAACTTTCGAGCGTCACGCAAAACATGAATTGTTCCCCGATATAGATATTCTTGTCCAAACTAGGTTGAATGCATACCAGGGAATGTAACCCTCAACTTTAAGAGACTTTTTTGGTTATCTCCGGTAGCCCTAATGATATCAATGATTACCCAACAAAGCTCTTAAGGTCAAGAGTTCGAATCCCTAAGAACGCACACGGTCAACTAATACAAAACTCTTCTCAATGAATTATTTGTGTGTTGCAGTACGTCATAAGCTATCGTCAAGAGTTACTGAAGAACACACAGAACCTGTGACGCCCCAAGTTTCGTAAAACCCGGCTCGCCACTTCATCTCTTTAAAACTAAACCTTTAACGAAAAATATTACGGAAATAAACTAAATTTTAAAACATCACATTCATTTGGGAAATTTGCGATGGTAGCCCAAATTTAAATACATCTACTTGAAAACATTCCCTAAAATTTCAAATCTCAACAATTTAACTTAACAAAGTTCAATGAACTAGACTTTCAAAATAACTTAAAAATAAATGTTGCCAAATTGCCCATCATTCGTCTCCGCCTCCGAACTCTGCAAATGTTGTTAAAAATGGAGTGAGTATTTCAAAAGAAATACTCAGTAGACTCCTCGCCAATAATTAATTTACAAGATAATTGAACAAGTAATTATGCAAATATTATAGTGACATTCTCTTCTTAGTCATAAGCATCATGAAATGAGTGCAATATGAACACACTCTTGTCTTGTCTTATTCAAATAAAACATATAAGTTATGACATGCATAACATAAATTCCTCTTCTTATCTCATAAGAGATTCTCTTTTCTTCTCTCATGCAATTAAGCATATAAATCACATAAATCCACATAACACATGCAATTATAATATAAATAAATTAGTGGGGGCGAGTCTACCTTAATTTATCTTGAATCACGTAAAAAGTGGAGCGGGAAAT
This sequence comes from Ligustrum vulgare, assembly GCA_963555705.1. NCBI lineage: Eukaryota > Viridiplantae > Streptophyta > Magnoliopsida > Lamiales > Oleaceae > Ligustrum > Ligustrum vulgare. The sequence continues at coordinate 36,873,821 of OY743188.1, forward strand.
AGCCTCAATCTCTCAATCGTCCACACGTTTCGTCTAGCCAAAATATGAAATAAAGCTTTGAATTAGTAATTCGAAATTTTAGGGTTTTAAAATGATAAAGTAAAATTTAGGGACTCGATGGGAATTTATTAAAACTGAAAATAAGAGTTTAGGGACTGAAATAAATATTTTGAAAATAGTGGGGCTGATTAGAAACATTTCAAACCTGCAGGGGTTGAATTATAAATAACCGAAACTTTGGGACTGATTTTAAACATTTAAAAACTAAAGGGGCTGAATGAGTGACTTTTAAAACTTGGGGCTAAATAATAATTTTTGAAAACTTTTAAAAATATATAAACATATAACATCTCTCTCTCTAAAACCGGTATAGAGAGAGTAGAGAACAGAGAGTAGAGACGGGGGAAGGAATGTCCCTTCTCCGATTTCAGACTGTCGGCGACGCCGGCGGTGGCGCCACCATCTCGGGGTGTGGCAGTTGCGTGGGTGGAGGCGGCTTTGGGCAGATTTTGGTGAAAAAGACAAGGCCAAACCGAGGTTGGAAGTTGCGATGTGGATGGTTTCTCTGGCGAAACTCCGGCCTAGAATGGACCGAAGGTGAAGGTAAGATAATGGGTTACTTCTTGGTTTTCCTTGGGTTTTCTCTGGGTATGATTGAGGGAAAAGGACTGTTGGCGATTTGGAGGTGGTGTGCGGCCGTTGATGGAGGGGACGGTGATGGGTGAACTGATGGTGGCTTTGGGTGGTGATGATACAGTGGTGATGGTGAAGAAATAAGTGGTGCTAGGTTTTTGAGATTGTGGTTCGGTGAAGGGGCTGTGGTGGTGGTGTTTTCAACAGTGAAGGCATCGATGGTGATGTTGGTCGGAGATGATGAACGTTGATCAATGGAGGTGGCGGGTTGTGGTGTAGTTCGGCTTGCAGATTGGCTTGTAACTGTGATTGTGTCCAGAAAATGGAGTGTGGAAGAAGAGTGTTAGCAGAATATTGCTTGGTTGCGTTCTTGGCAGCTGAGGATGGGGAGTTGGAGAGAAGTTTACTTGGTTGCGTGAGGATTGGGATGTTGAGAATTGTGAACAGTAATTTGGTTATGGCACAGTTTTTCTAGGCGGATAAGTGGGTCAAGATTTGGGCTGTAAAGAAAATTCTTTGTTGGACTTAATTGGGTTGGGTTAAAATGATCAAGAATTTAGACAAAAAAAATTTAGCCCCAAAATATTAAAATATTGGACTAATTAAATTGGACTCAATATTATAACAATTTAGATTCTAAAAATAATAAGGAATTTGATACTTTAAAATATTTTCAGATTTGGGCTTGATTTGGAACAGATTTAAATTCGTTTAATAATGGCTAGACGAACACGCTTCACATTTAAAAGTAAAAATTCGGGGTTAAAAATTAGCGACATGATTTTTACATTATTTAAAATTTCTCGGTCGCTACAGCCTTACCCCCTTAAAATAATTTCGTCCTTTAAATTAAACTTACTCCATCTATGATTTCCAGATAATTGGTTAGGATCTCATCTTTCTTTTCCCAAGCAGCCTCATCACTACTGTGTCTATCCCACTAGACTTTGACTAAAGGAATCTCTTTGCTTCTTAAGACATGGACTTTTCTCTCTACTATGTACATGGGTGCCTCTTCATAAGACAAATCTTTCTGACTGTAATAGACTGATAATTCCCCACATGATTAGGACCATGAACATACTTTCTCAATAGGGAAACATAAAAAACATTGTGAACCACTGCAAGTTCTGGTGGCAAAGCCAAACGATAAGCCACGTTCCTCAGTTTCTCTAGTATTTCAAATGGTCTTATAAAACGAGGCTTTAATTTCCTTTTTTTTGCCGAAACGAAAGGTACCCTTCATAGGAGCTACTTTCAAGAACACTTTTTCTCTAATCTCAAACTCTAAGTCTTTCTTCTTTGACTGGCATAACTTTTATGTCTGTCTTGGGTAGCTTTAAACCGTCATCTGATCTTCTCAATAGCATCAACTGTTTTCTCAATTAGTTCTGGACCCAATAATTTCCTCTCGCCAACTTCATCCCAAAAGATTGGCGATCGACATCTTCATCCATACTGTGCTTCGTATGGTGACATATCAATGTTGACCCGAAAACCGTTTGTTGTAGGCAAACTCTACTAATGGAAAATGTGTCTCTCAATTACCATTTGGGTCTAGAACACATGCCCTTAGCATATCTTTCAATATCTGAATTTGGAGATGGTAGGCAGTACTAAAATTCAACTTAGTACCTATAGCCATCTATAAGCTCTTCCAAAATCTCGAGGTGAAATCCTCGGATCTCTATCTGAAAAATGGACACTAGCAATCCATTAAGTTGGACAACCTCTCTAACATATATTTGTGCCTCATACAAAGCCATGTGAAAAGACGCTTGATAGCTGTTGTGTAGAACTCAATCAATCATCCGACATTATCCAACTTATTAACTCATTCACTGACCTTCTATTTCCAACTTTTCAAGGATCTATACTGATATCGAATCCACGATATAAATATCAATTATTCCAATGCTTAAACTATAAATCAAGAAGATTGATTAAGAATAAAATCTTATGATCCAAAACATAGAAACGTGGTATCAATTTCAAAATATTGAGCACAAACTCAAACTTGGCAGAATTTTTCTGAAAAGATTTACAAACGTAATCATTTATAAACTCGACTGAAATTTCCTTTTCAAAATTGGAGAAATTCAAACTTGAATTCCTTTAGTCCATACTTTTAAATCATGCATCAAGTACTTGATATCACATACGCATTCTAACTGAGGACTAAGGTACTAACTTAAAACAACATCATAAGGATCAGATATGATATTCTCAAACTTAAGAAACTTCACTAACTTCCCAATCTGAAGTTCAAGATATAATCTCTTCTATTCTCCAACTTAAATTTGTGTAACGCTCTGAACAATACTATGATTAAATCTATCCCTAACAAATAAAACTTATATGAATCATATAGGATTCCTCATCAAGTTTACTTAACCCAAAGATACAATTCCATTATAAGTAAAAATCACACAACTGATCATCTCAAGTTTTCCATTATTGTAGCCAAAATATTTACTCGCATCTAAAGTACAACCGATAATAAGTAATCGAAACTGCATCACCAAAATCTTAAATAAATCCATATATCTTATGACTCAAAATGAAGATTCTCAATCGTAGGTAATATTTCACCATAATTCAGTAATCCATCAAAATAAGATCAATTGACTCAATATATTCACATAATTCATTCACGGGATAATCATAACATTCATTAATCGTCTAGTCACCATATCTTATAGTAATCATGTAACATATCACTTATCATCGTATCATATGACCTCAAATATTCATATCAATCTCTCTAAGATTACAATATAATAACCATCATATCTATCACGTGAACCTTATACGTCAATCTGCTCACTAAGATTATATATCAATCTCTCAAACTAAATAAATCTTGGATTCTACCATATGTCACTCTTTCTGCACACTACTCCTTAATAAGTCATCACCGTGAAGTCTTATCCCCATTTTTTTACTAATTTTATCCACAAGGAAAATTACATAAAATTTCATTTCTTATTTTCGAACCAAGATACCATCAGTAACAATTTCCAAAATTTCAAGGTATGATCTTATCATAAACTTTCCTCTGATCAGATGCATTACTTCTGCAATACTTGTACAAATCTAGGACCTTATAAAAATTTCTTTCATCAATTTCATCCAACAATTTCTCTCATGATCTTCTAATATCATATATGGAAACTTATTGTACATTGGTGAATCATTCACATTACGAGGAAACCCTGATTCATTTCCATGACTGGGACTCATCTTTCTTCGAATTCCACTTAGAACCAAATATAACATAACTTATTCATGAAAAGTCAACTTATTTCATAATCTCAATACATTATCACCTTCAGTTCTCACCATAAGAGCAATCACATCATTCCTTATAATTATCTCTTGTACCTTTTATATTCAAATGACCTTATGACCATCATCATTATCTCACATAATTCTAAACATTCAATCACATGTCCCCAATTTCTCACTATAATAAATCTCTACTCCTTTAAGGGCATCTCACTATAAAATACTTCCAATATCTCTCATTCATGATAACTGACTTTTCCAAATAATCATATTACTTGTAAATAACCAAATCTTTAACACATCATATACCAGATCAACTTCCAAATAAATCAACAGTATTATCACATACAATCATAATTTATAATATTCTCCAATATCAATGATCATTCCATACTAATAATCAATTTGTTCCCAAGAATGATTAAGATTTTTCCCAATATTGCCATAATATTAGTCTTCACTCATCTTTCAAAATATAATTTGAAATCTCTCAATGTATGCATCAAGTCATCACATAACATCATATATATCTTGATATCCCAGTAGTTGTACACATCATCTTTCTTTTTTTTTCTTTTCTTTTTTTTTTTGAAATTGTGAAACAAGGAGAGTATTTCAATAGAACTATATCCATTACAAAAATGATCACACTTCGAAGAAGTCAAAAATATCTCAAGAGCCACTATCCCTTTTTATCATTTACTAAATCTTGCTTGGGGTGTAAATGAACTTGCAAGTCTAACCTCAATTCTCTTAGTGGGTGCTTACCCTACTATGCTCTTAACTCAAAATGATAAAAATTCTAGGCAGAGTCTCCCTTATAATTTGGACTTATCCAACCTGTAGGTATATTTCATAAACAACTTTACACTCCACATTTTACCACAACAATTTAAATATTGAAAATAATTCCAACAAACTTAAATTCCATCAACAATATCCCAGATATCAATTCATAATTCCTCAACATAACAAATTCAAATCATAGTTTCCAACATCAAAATATCACTTCCTTCAATACATTAATTGGCTCAAATGACCACTCATTTGTCATACTTATAAAATATATGTCACAAATCATAGTTCCAAAATTTCTTAATTACAAGACCAAACAACATTATAAATTTCTCTAAAAATAGAGGAATAATACACTTACTCAAACACAATATCAAGTCCTTAATTCTCAATAATTAAGAACCAAAACTTTAAATCTCTAATTTCATAATTCTTCTCATAAAAGTCTCAATAGAATCATATTATTTATACTCTCATCATCTCATCACAATCTCATAAAACTGGCTTACTATTTCTCATTGATTTACTGAAAATGTTGACAACAAGTGACTAATGAATTTTCGCAACAGTTGTTCCAAAATCACTAGCCATGGCCTCATAATGCGCGGCACAATAGTCGATAGTGTGGTCATATATCTTTACATGAGATGTTAGTCTAAACGATAGATATTCTGAAAATATTGTCTAATCCTTTCTGTTGACTTCTCGTAAATGGTGCCATATCTAAAATCAATTATGCAAAGTCCAGTTAGGATTCTAATGTTTAAATTTTGAGGACAAAATATTTTATGAAAACATCTTTTAAATTATATCATTTCTCATTATGCTCCAAAAACTTGTCTTTCCTTTTTCTCTTTTCTTTTCTTTCTAATTCAGATACAATCTCTCGTTATGCTCCAAAATTCATTTCTTTCTTTCTTTCTTATTATTTCGGACACAAATTTTCTAACTCTTTCTCATCTTCTCATTCTTTCTCGTCTAAATCTCAAAATATTTTATTTCTCAAGTATCCGAAATAAATAAGATAAATATGCTGAACTTCTTTACCTTCGGAGTCGGCGGAAGGAATGATGGCAGTGGCAAAAGTCGTCAAAACATTATTTACTATTTAAAAAAAATCTCTTAGAAAATTTTGCAAGTCTACAGAAACGTAAACCTTGCTCTAATACCAAGCTGTGACGCCCCGAGTTCCGTAAAACCCGGGTCGCCACTTCATCTCTTTAAAACTAACCCTTTAACGAAAAATATTGCGGAAATAAACTAAATTTTAAAACATCACATTCATTTGGGAAATTTGCAATGGTAGCCAATACTTAAATACATCTACTTGAAAACATTCCATAAAATTTCAAATCTCAACAATTTAACTTAACAAAGTTCAATGAACTAGACTTTCAAAATAACTTAAAATAAATGTTGCCAAATTGTCCATCGTTCGTCTCCGCCTCCGAACTCTGCAAATGTTGTTAAAAACGGAGTGAGTATTTCAAAAGAAATACTCAGTAGACTCCTCGCCAATAATTAATTTACAAGATAATTGAACAAGTAATTATGCAAATATTATAGTGACATTCTTTTCTTAGTCATAGGCATCATGAAATGAGTGCAATATGAACATACTCTTGTCTTGTCTTATTCAAATAAAGCATATAAGTTATGACATGCATAACATAAATTTCTCTTCTTATCTCATAAAAGATTCTCTTTTCTTCTCTCATGCAATTAAGCATATAAATCACATAAATCCACATAACACATGCAATTATAATATAAATAAATTAGTGAGGGCGAGTCTACCTTAATTTATCTTGAATCACGTAAAAAGTGGAGCGAGAAATAGCCTCAATCTCTCAATCGTCCACCCGTTTCGTCTAGCCAAAATATGAAATAAAGCTTTGAATTAGTAATTCGAAATTTTAGGGTTTTAAAATGATAAAGTAAAATTTAGGGACTCGATGGGAATTTATTAAAACTGAAAATAAGAGTTTAGGGACTGAAATAAATATTTTGAAAATAGTGGGGCTGATTAGAAACATTTCAAACCTGCAGGGGCTGAATTATAAATAACCGAAACTTTGGGACTGATTTTAAACATTTAAAAACTAAAGGGGCTGAATGAGTGACTTTTAAAACTTGGGGCTAAATAATAATTTTTGAAAACTTTTAAAAAAATATATACATATAACATCTCTCTCTAAAACCGGTATAGAGAGAGTAGAGAACAGAGAGTAGAGACGGGGGAAGGAACGCCCCTTCTCCGATTTCAGACTGCCGGCGACGCCGGCGGTAGCGCCACCATCTTGTGGTGTGGCAGTTGCGTGGGTGGAGGCGGCTTTGGGCAGATTTTGGTGAAAAAGACAAGGCCAAACCGAGGTTGGAAGTTGCGATGTGGATGGTTTCTCCGGCGAAACTCCGGCCTAGAATGGACCGAAGGTGAAGGTAAGATAATGGGTTACTTCTTGGTTTTCCTTGGGTTTTCTCTGGGTATGATTGAGGGAAAAGGACTGTTGGCGATTTGGAGGTGGTGTGCGGCCGTTGATGGAGGGGACGGTGATGGGTGAACTGATGGTGGCTTTGGGTGGTGATGATACAGTGGTGATGGTGAAGAAATAAGTGGTGCTAGGTTTGTGAGATTGTGCGATGAAGGGGCTGTGGTGGTGGTGTTTTCAACAGTGAAGGTAGCGATGGTGATGTTGGTCGGAGATGATGAAAGTTGATCAATGGAGGTGGCGGGTTGTGGTGTAGTTCGGCTTGCAGATTGGCTTGTAACTGTGATTGTGTCCAGAAAATGGAGTGTGGAAGAAGAGTGTTAGCAGAATATTGCTTGGTTACGTTCTTGGCAGCTAAGGATGGGGGAGTTGGAGAGAAGTTTACTTGGTTGCGTGAGGAGGATTGGGATGCTGAGAATTGTGAACAGTAATTTAGTTAGAGCACGGTTTTTCTGGGCGGATAAGTGAGTTGGGCTGCAAAGAAAATTCTTAGTTGGACTTAATTGGGTTGGATTAAAATGATCAAGAATTTAAACAACAAAATTTTAGCCCCAAAATATTAAAATATTGGACTAATTAAATTGGACTCAATAATATAACAATTCGGATTCTAAAAATAATAAGAAATTTGATACTTTAAAATATTTTCAGATTTGGGCTTGATTTGGAACATATTTAAATTCGTTTAATAATGACTAGACGAACACAGTTCACATTTAAAAGTAAAAATTCGATATTAAATCTTAGGGACACGTTTTTCGAGAAAAACGATTTTTACATTATTTTAAATTTCTCGATTGCTACATAACCAAACCCTCATAAACTGTCAATATTGATAATAATAATAATAATAATACATATGAACGTTAAATTTGGCTAGAATACTTTTTACAGGTTGGTGGCCCAATTATTCATCATGCTAATTGTTTTTCTTGCATGTTTCATGAACTCTTTGGGGGCTAACCAGATCCATTTTTTACGCTCGGTGCTGGAAAAGCAATCAGGGAGGAGTCAACGTAACATTATTTATTGGTTACTTACATAAATATCTTTATTTTTGAACCATTAAAAAAAATTACATTTTAAAAGTCTTTAGGAAGTAAAAATATTTTGTTAATTTGAGTGCCACTATTTATTTAAATATTAAAGATTTTTATCACCTTTTTAAATAATTGTGTCACTTCTCATTTCAAAAAGTGACACGTACGTGACTTTTCAATCAAATACAAATTTAAAATTTAAAATAAACTAATGACTTGTTAATTTTATTAAATCTCTTTGTGATTACATTGCTCTTCTATTACCAAAACATAGTAAACTACTTTATTAAAATTTAAAATAAACTAATGACTTGTTAATTTTATGAAGTCTCTTTGTGATTACATTGCTCTTCTATTACCAAAACACAGTAAACAAGTTTATTTTAGGAACAAAATTACCTATATAGGTTTAAAGGAAGAAAAGTTCAAAAAAAGTTACAAAACTCAAAAAGTGACAAACACTTAAAAAAGCATTTACTCATGTTTATCAAATATTATAATAAATGTCACACTTAACAAAAAAAAAAATTGACACAAAGTCAATTAATTTTAAAAAGTGATAAAATGTCATTAGAAAAAAAAATGATGACGTAATGTCACTTTCTATTTTAACTAATAAAAAGTGACATAATGTCATTTTTTAGTGAAAAAAGTGATACGTTATAACTTTTTTTTTTACTTAAAATAATTGTAACTTTTTCAATTTCTTCAATATTCATTATTTACTACTTCAGTATAATTTAACAATTTACACAATTTCACAAACACTAATAATTATATAATCTTCATTCTCCGTGCACAAACACACAACTAATTATAAAGAACCATGATTGTCTTCTATTTATCAAAAGTTCTCAGATAGGGATGGCAAAACGGTTCGTCGACTCGAGCCGCTTGGCTCGGTTCGGTTAGGAAAAAGCTCGGTCTAAGCTCAGCTTGCAACTCGAGCCAAGCTTTTTTTTTTAGAGACGGGCTTTGGCTCGGCTCGGCTGGAGCCAAAAAAAAGTCCGCTAAAAAAAGTTTGATGGGAGCTTGAGCAATGAATTTCGACCATGAGCTCAGCTCAACTTGCTATATATATACATTTTCAATAATTTTTTTATGAATTTTTGCTATATAAATAAAAAAAATAAAAGTTCGGGACTTGGCTAGAAAAAAAGCTCGAGCTAAAGCTCGAGTCGATCCTTATTTTTGGGGACGAGCTTTAACTCGGCTCGACTTGGGCAAAAAAAAACTCAACCCCTAAAAGCTCGAGCCGAGCTCGAGCCTTGATTTTCAACTCGCGAGCCGGCTCGACTCGACTCGGTTCGACTTGTTGACATCCCTAATACAACAACGAGACTAACATGTCATCTTAAAGTTTGAGTAGTCAAAGAGACACATGTATTTATTGAAGTCTTGTCTTCAACACAAGCTTAGATGCGGGCTCCATATACTTTGTTTATCAAAGATCTGACAACTGAAAAATTGTCAAAATGGGTAATTATATTGATACCACAATATTTGTTAACTACATTACATTTTAATTATAATAAATATTCTTAGGTTTTTCATATTTTTACACTTATGCTCCCAATTTTTTTTTTTATAATTTTTTTATCATCAACCATCAATTAATTTCACATCTTGTCTATAGAAACGATTTTTATTCAAAATATTTGTTATGAGAGCGATAAAAACTTATTTATCTATCGTGTTTTAAAATAATAGAAATAAATAATTAATACAAAAGTCAAAAATAAATATTTTTTCTCCTCTTTTCAATGCACATTAACAAAATTTTTGGATAGATATTGTGATTGAAAACAAAAATATATTAATTAATTGAAATTTAAGAATAATAATGCTTCAAAAAAATATAGAGGACATAAAAGCAAAAGTGAGCAAATATTGATAACCTTTCTTGTAATTAAAATATGGTGTAGACATAAAAAATTGTTGTGTGAATATAACTATCCTAAGAAAATATTCAATTTTCCATTTAAGTCTTTGTTAGGGCCCTAGATTTCAAAAATTAATCAATATATCCCATCTATGCTAAATACATAGGCTGGGCCGGACATGCCTAGAGGCCCACGAGGTCACCGCCTCAGGGCCAATGGGCCTATATTTTTTAGGAGCCCATTTTTTTTTTTTTGTGTTGTTGTTGTTATCAGCCCAAAATAGGCTAGCCCAACCCAAAATTGCTCAATAACAAGACTCAAGATATTGGTTCTGTGAAGTCCTCGTCAGTTCGTGCCTCCATTGTCCTGAAGTCCGATTCCTACACACCCCGCTTCCAGCTCCCTCACTCCTCACCTCCGTGACTCCGTCGACGGTCCACCATCTCTTGCCACCTGGCTTCATTTCACGGACGCGCGCTGGTGAGTGATTTTCTCTCAAATTCAAACCGTAAACGGCTCTAACTTCAGGTAGGTTTTCCTTTTTTTTTTCGGTATTCATTTTTTTTCCGGTATTATTACTTATTAGGCTCTCTATTCTTCATATAAATCATGTATGTGTTGAAAATTGAATCTTAGATTAGTCAATTACATTATTGGGTTTTCGATTTTGAACATAGGGTTCCCGCACGAACCAACATTCTAGGCTATGCTTCCGCTTCTTCCTTCCCTCAACGGATTCCCAGTGCATGCCACTATTTAGGATTTAGTTATTCCGATATTTGGGATTAAAGTGTAAGTTGTAACAGTGACAATTGGATTTAGTTATTCCAATATTTAAAATTAAAGTGAGGTATTATGAATGAATCCCTTTAAAAAAATTATGTGGTGAAATTTGGGTGAGGCGTCCTTGTAGTATTTTAAAATATTGTATTTTTGTTGTGAAACATGATTATCTTCAGGGAATCATTTTGCATTTTTTCAGTTTATTACATGAATATCTGTGTTTTAGTGCTTGGCATCTTTTCTTCTGTGTTCTTTAACTATGGAAAATAAATGTGGATGAAAAAGATTGAGCTTTAAAAGGGCTGCTAAGAATTTTCATTTGTTCTACGAATTGAAGGTGTAAACTATCCATACATTATGAAAAAGTTTTGTTTGCTTGGTGAAATTTTTTAGTCGTGATTGGTGAATAAGAGATACTTGTAGAGTTTTAAGGGGGTATATTTAATTGCGACTTTTAAATATTAATCTTGGAGACTTTTTTAAGTGAGTAACTTTTGTAGATTTGATGAAACTTTTAATGACTTCTATGGATTTGTTAAGATTTATAAAAAGTCCCTCGTGGACTTCTGTAGACTTTTTTTAAATACTTTTGAAGACTATCAGAGACTTTTAAATTTTTTTTGTTAAATAAAAATATTGTAAAACTTAATATTTTGAACAAATTCTTGTATCTCCAAAGCATCCAAAAATAAATAAATCATATTCTCATATCAATAAAAATTGTTTTTAAAATGTAAAAAAAAAATTATGTCAAATCAGTTTGATTAACAAATAATAAATAACAAAAAAAAAAATATCTTACTAATATTCAAAAATAAAATATCACATATTCCTAACATCATTCCACATATCAGTTGCTATAGTAGCCCTCCATGCATTAGCATTCTCTCTTTCTTGTTCTTGACTCTCAAAAAATGGTCCAAAATCTTCCCCTTCATTAGGAGACGATGAAGTTTCATTATCAGGTTCAGCTGAAAATTCATCGGAACTACATTCTTTGCAAAGAAAATTGTGTAATCCTGCACAAGCTAACACTAGTTCTGCTTGTGTACGATATGGAAATGGAGGAGTAGTTTTGAAAATTGTGAATCGTGATTTAAATATACCAAATATCCTTTCAACTACATTTCTCAACGAAGCATGACGAAGATTGAACAACTCCTTTGCATTATTAGGATCACGATCTTGACCAGTAAAATCTTGAAGATGATATCGAACACCTCGAAAAGGAGCTAAAAAATAAATACATGCACAAAGAAAATTAAAATTAAAATATGTAAAAACAAATCAAGTATAACTACTTAAATTTAATATAAAAAGCACAATCCATAAACAACTAAAAAGTGTAGAACTCAGTATTATTTCAAAATTTAAAAATCCATAAACAATAGATTAAATCCAAAAAAAAATGAAGAGTTGAAGCCTTTACTGTAATTGAATTCGCAAGATGCACAGAGGAAAAAAAAAAAAAAAGAGCTTACCTGTAACCTAGAAAAAGACGTGGTGGAGAGTTCTGCCAAATCTCACATATTATGTGAGATTGTTTTTTATACGAGTTATATATAATTTCTCACAAAAAGTCTCCAAAAGTCTAGAAATTAGACAATTCTCCAAAAGTCATTCTTAATTTGAAAAAATTTGTGAAGGCTTCTAAAAAGTTTTAATTGAATATTATGTGATTTTTAGAGACTTTTTAAAAGTCTATAAGAGTCTCAATTAAATATATCTAAACTTTTAAAGAGTTTTTAAAATTCTCAATTGAATACACCTAAATTTTCAAAGTCTCAAAAAATATTTAAAATTCTCGATTGAATACACCCCCTTAATGTTAGTTAATACTTTTGAATTTTTTTACTTTTTGCAATTCTATAGTGAATTTGCATATCATTTAGTACATTTATCTTGTGTGAATATGAATTTTATTGTTATTTTTTAGCCTATCACAAAAAAAAATTCGGGAGCGCTGCCCTTGAACCCCCGTAAAGTTCAGGGCCCATTCTTTCAAGAATAAAGTGTTCGTCTCAGGTTTTCAAAATTACAAGTACGGCTCTGTACATAGGTATAATACTTCAAAACTGAGAAAGATTGATGAAATACCTGATTTTCTTTTAAAAAACGTAAATGCATTGCAATACATACCCCATAAACCAACGTACAAGTTTCCAATGCAGCACAGTTTCGTGAAAAAAAAAAAAAGGATTTCATTGAATAAAGGACCAAATTGAAAAACAAGTCGTTAACACTACTGATCAGATTCTTCTTGCTAAGCATCTTTTTCAAGCTTCTCTCATGGGTAATAGTTCAAAGGGGATTGGAAATAATTAAATATGGCGTTTAAAGATTTTAATTAGTTTTAAGGTATTTTTCAAATCCTATAATTTTTTGTGGTAGTTCGTGTAATTTCCTCTTATATATAAGCCATAACTACAATTAAAATTTTAATATTTTTGCATAAAAATTAATGAAATGTATAAATAAAAAGTTGATAAAAATTGTGAGTTACATAAAATCCGTAATTAGGGCCAAACATGTACTACAATAGATCCTTTTTGTTTAGGGAGGATAATCGGTCGGGTATGAGTTGGGTTTACCAAACTCATATCCTACCAATTAGAAATTTACAATCTTCATACCCTGCCTATATTTAAGAATGACGGGTCGAGTGTGGGTCGGAGGCAGGTTGCTTCTATATCTATTTGAAATTCATTACATATTATTTATTTATTTATTTGTTGAGGGCTATAAGTAGGTTATAGATTAGAGGTGCTCTAAATTAACTTGAATCTGTTAAATGTTGGGCTTCACTTGAGTTTGGCTTTAAAAAAAAAAGCTTGTTCTAGTTCTATGCTAAAACTAAATAAGCGGATTTAAACAATTTTTTTAGACGTTAACAATATCAATTATTATTTTATTATTATATACAATCACTTTTGTTTTAAATTCTATATATTTTTAAAGAAATTAATCGGTATGCAGGTCGGGGATAAGTCTTGTAGTAAAACTCACACCCGACTCATACCCACACTACAAAAAAAGAGTCTACTAGTGACAATTATTTTTTAATTTTGTGAGAGTTAAAAGTGTCGTAAAATTTTTTTGTGACGGCTTTGTATATGTCTTGCATGTTAGAAAAGAAATTGTTACGCTTGTAAGTGCAGTTAAAATTTGTGACGCTTTACACTATCACTAAATATTGTGAAATTTGAAAGCGTCACTAATAAATTATGAAGCTTGGAAGTGTAGCCATATTAGCTACACTTTAGTGACACTTTCAAGTGTCACTATTAAATGGACTTTTAGGCTTCGTTTGATAGGTATCCAATTTCAGGGAAAATCATTTTTCCGCACTTTTCCCAATTTTGAACATTTGATTTGCAATATTTTCCTGGAAATTCGATTTCCAGCTTTGTGGCATGAGTGCGTATTTTCCTTATTTTTGAGGAAATCGTTTTCCCAGTTAGGTAGGAGGTTTTATTTGTCAGGTAAAATTTTGTACCATTTTCGTCACGTTTGATTCTTTTTGTCGTTGTTAATTGATTTATTTTTTTACCAAAAATTAACATTATTATTATCAAGTACGAATGTGTTAACAAATAATTTTTTTATTAAATAGCTAAATTTTACTTTATTTTCCATGAAAAATAATGTCAATTAAACAACAAAAGTTGAAATTTTTTTCACTTTTTCCATATAAAAAATTAAATCAATCAAACATATTAAAATTCAAATTTCCAGGAATTCAATTCCCTGAAATTCATTTTCTTTCCACCCACATTCTACCCTCACTATCAAACGCAGTCTTAGTGAAAACTCCAAATATCACTATTAACTGCGAGTAAATATAAAAGTGTCACTATTTTTTTTTGCATTTAGTGACATATAAAAGTGTTACTAATTTTACATATATGTTAAAAAAAAAAAAACTATTATTGAATTTGGATTTATTATACCTATTAAGCCATCCATAATGTATAGCACAAATTATCTTCAAAACGACACCGTCTCAGCATGGATACAACAAAAGATTTCGGAGTACTTGAACGATGACGTTTAAGTAGGGATAGGGTAGGGATATAGAGAGTTTCAATTAAAATTGTGATGTTTGGATAATGAGGGTTTTAAATGTCACTAAATTATAAATAATTATTTTTTATGTATATAATTATTTGTGATGCTTGGAACTCTCATAATATTTAGTAAAGATTTTAAATATCACTAAATTACAATTAAATTATATTTTTAATTATTTTTCAATGAATATAATTATTTGCGACACTTCAAACCATTACAATATTTAGTTATGATTTTTGGCGTCACAGAAATTGTGTTATTTACACCACGCACTACAGGACATTTTTCTTATGGTGCCATGTTGGATTTTAAAATGGGAAAATTATATGGAAACATGGATTTCAAATTTACAATTTAAAATTCTGGTGTGGAACATAATTTTTTTTAATTTTCAGGTGTTAATACAATTAAAATGAACTAATTAAAAATAATTAAAAACTAAAATAAATCTACAACACAATTTCAAACCCTAATTTCATATTTTCTCATATTTGACACTCATCTCTCTCTCCGACGACATTATCTACCACCTCTACCGGTGGAGACATCGCAGCTGCAGCTGTGTAGTGGCCACATGGACGGAGGCGGACGCCACGGTACTTCTTCGTGCCACTAGTTTTGTGGTAATGGCGATCTCCAGTGGGTCGGAGTATTCGGTGGAGGAATAGCCCGGGGAATGATGGCTCAAACCTGTATTTTTACTCATTAACCGTTAGTCCCCAATATTTTTCCTCTCTCAAATCTCTTTTCAAAATCTTCATGCCCAAGCATTCCTCCCCCTCATATCCGCATCTTCATCAATTTTCTGCACATAATAATCACTGGATGCACATTTCCATAAACTTATTCACAAGCAGATTCGTTTATATCGTGATTTTTCATCTCCTAGCTTCGTCAATGATTAGCAGTGTGCGGTGTTGGTGCAATGTTGCTGGTTATTTTGTATTTGAATTTGGATATGGTATGGAGTTGGTGGAGGTGGAGGCTGCGGAGGTTTTGATGGTGTGGAGTTCTTTTGTTTAGTCGTGGTGGTGCCATGGTGGTAAGGTGTAGGTTTGTTGGGGAATGGGTTGATGTGGCTGCGGTTGGGTTGCTGTGACGGTTAGGTGGGTGGTGGTGGTGGGTTGGGAAAGGGGCGGGTGACTTTAATAGTACACATGACCAATTATGAGCAATTGTGATTGTGACCAATTGTAAAGTAATTGTGACTGATTATTTTGTAAATGTGATCGAAATTTGTAAATTTGTGCGACTTGTGACTGGTACGGAATGTGACAAATTATTAAATAATTATGAAGAAAAAATATTGACAAATCATAACAAAAAAATGAGTAAGTTGTGACCAATAAATAAATAATATGTGATAACTTATGGATGATTGTGACTAATTATTAGGTAACAGTGATAAAAATATTGACTAACTGTAACCAAGAAACGTGTAAGTCGTTATCAATAAATAACTAATATGTGAGCAATTATTGTTGATTGTGACCAATTATATTAGAGATTGTGACCAACTATGACTTTACGTGACCATTGAATGAAGACGTGATGTGACCTACAGTTGTGTCAAATATGACTATGTGTGATCGAGCTGTGACCTTGCGTGATTGAACTGTGACTTTATGTGACTAAATTATAATCTCATGTGATCGAACTGTGACTTTATGGGACTAAATTGTAACCTCATGTGACCAAATTGTAATCTTGTATGATCGAAATGTGACCTTCTTGTGACCAAAACCATGACTTTGCAGGTTGGGTGGAGTAGGATGGGATTGGATGAATTTTGCGACTAAATTTGTAATTGTGACCGAAATGTGACTAACTAAAACTTTGCTGGTGGGATGGGATGGGATGGGGTAAAGTAAGGTCGCAGTAAAATTCGCAACTAAAGTTGTAATTGTGACTAAAATTTGACCATGTAACTAACTATGACTTTGTGTGGTGTGGGGTGGGGTGGGGTGCGGGATGAGATTTGTTATTAAATTTGTAATTGCGATTAAATTGTGACTTTGTGTGACCAACTATGACTTTATAGGGTAGGGTAGGGTGGGGTGGGGTGGGGAGGCGGCGTGGGTGATGGCGGTAAATTTATGACTAAAGTTGTAATTGTGACTATTGTGTGACCAATTGTAACTTTATAGCTGGGATGGGATATGGCAGGACGAAATTTGTTACCGAATTTGTAATTATGACCGATTTGTGAATTTGTGTGACCAACTGTGACTTTGTCGGTAGGGTTGGGTGGGGGAGGGTTAAGTTTGCCATTAAATTTGTATATGTGATCGAATTGTGAATTTTAGTGACCAACTGTGACTTTGGGTTGGGTGGGTGAATTCTATAACTAAATTTGTAATTGTGACCGAGATATAACTTTGTGACCAACTGTGACTTTGTGGTGTGGTGTGGTGTGGTGTGGGGTTGAGTCGATTCGGATCGGGTCGGGTCGAGTCGGGTGCGTGGGGTGGGATGGGTGAGGTGAGGTGGGGTTGCAGTGAAATTTGCAACTAAATTTGTAATTGTAACTTTATGTGACCAACTATGAGTTTGGGGTATGGTAGGTTGGGGTTGGGTGAAATTTGTTAGTAAATTTGTAATTGCGACCGAAATGTGACTTTGCAGGGTAGGGTGGGTGAATTCTATAACTAAATTTGTATTTGTAATCGAAATGTGACTTTGTGTGACCTAGTGTGACTTTGTGGGGGTGGGTGGGGGTTGCAGTGAAATTTTCCACCAAATTTGTAATTGACTTTTTTGTGACAAACTGTGACTTGTTGGGTGGGGTGGGGTGGGTAGGGTGAGGCGGGGTGAATTTGTAACTAAATTTATAATTGTAACCGAAATGTGACTTTATATGACTAATTATGACTTTGCGGGGGGTAGGGTAGGGGTGGGGTTGGTGGCCGAGCGAGGGTGGGAATATCAGTGGGTGGGGTTGTGGTGAAATTTGCGATCAAATTTATAATTGTAATTTGCGACCGAAATATGACTTTGTATGACTAATTGTGACTTTGCAAGTGGGTGGGGGTGGCTGGCTGGCTGTGATGGAGGACACAAGTTATTGTTTGATGTCTCTTTTTATTTAAATATTATATTAGTTTTAATTTAATATATAATGAATAATTATTTTTAATATTATACAATCTTATATTTATTAGTTACTAATTAACAGTTGATTTAAAAAAAAAAAAATCCTAAGTTTATTAGTTTTAAAAAGTGGTAGTTTTAGGTTTGTAGTTATGTATTTTTCCCTTTTAAAATTTATCTCCATACTCGACCCATAAATTCATTAGATCAGGTAATCCCCACCCATTTATATCGGGTCTCCAACGAATATCTGATTTTTGAATATTATTACCATCCCTACTTTTGTTAGCCGAGTTTATTTTATCCATGTATTTCATGATACAAACACATTTAAATCGAACAAGGGACATAACAAAAGTGAATATTGACTGCTTTCAAGAATGGGGAATTTATTGAATTGGCTATGTCAAACATCTAGTTTATAGGAATGGCCTTTCTTTATATATCATCTATTTTACCCTTAATGAAATGAACTATTTTCTTTGCAAGATATATCCTTAGCTTAGTTAGGTTGATTTAATTAAGTACTTCTTATTATATTCATATTTTTTAACATTTTAAGTTCTTCTAAAAATGTTATATATTGTGATAATTTCTCAAAAGATTTTAGATGATCTTTATTAGTTATATATCCTAATGTTATTCTTTCTGAAATTTCTTCTTCTATATCTTCGTATTCTTTTATAATTCTATGAACTATATTTATATTTTTAGCAATTTCGACAGAATCAAATTTTATTCTATTTAAGCAAGCATAGTCAATATCTTCGCATATTTCAGTTTAGATTGTCCAATATAGTATATATTTTTATATTTTTCAGCAATAGCTAATAAGAATGAAATTTCTTTGTTCTCTAAATACAGTCTATGATTATTACTATTAGAAGTTGATGCTTGTGAAGTGTCCATAAATTTAAACTTTCAAGTTGATAAATTGTTATACAAATTTTTTGCATATAAATCCATTCTTTGGTTTAGTAAAATACAATAATCTGCAATATTTTGTTAGTAGTTTTCTAAAATTCTATTATATTTTTCAGAAGATATACTTTCACTTTCCGTTTGGTGTTTAATATCTTTCATTTTTCCTTTCAATTTATCCAACGGGTTATCTAATCCTTTGATTGTATATCCTGACATTATATTAAGATTGTATTATCATTGGTCATGATTTTATTATATAAATCCATTCTTTGTTGTGATACATTAGAATAGTCTATAATGTATTGATCACAATTTTCTGAAAGTATATAATATTCATCAGATGATTCGTCTATAACCACTAATTGAGATGTAATTTTATTTATTTTTTCCATTATTCTTTCTAACAAATTATCTAGTCCTTTAATTGTATATCCAGACATGGTATAAAGTAGTTGTAAAATAGTTTTTAAAGTTTCAAGTAACTTTTCAAATTCCATTAGTGTTTGAGAATTTTGAATTTTTTTTTTTCTAGTTTGTCAATTATATCTTGGATATCTTGTATATTGCTATAGATCTTACAGTACCTTTAGCAAAATTTTCTATCAGATTTTCTTTAAAACTTTTTAATATCTCTTGTGATGCATAAAGTTGCTCTTGATATCCTATTTTATCAATTTCATTTTTATATTCAATTCCTATTTTATTTTTAATATTCTTTTTAACTTTATATGAACCTCTCTTATATCTGGGTTTTCTTATGATATAATTTTCTTCATTCATGACATCAAAATTTTTAAAAACTTGTAAAGAAAGATTTGTCTCTTCCATCACTATCATAATCTATTATGGGATCATAATCATTATTGTTACTAAACACATATCCTAAATATAATTCATTATTTAATTCAGTATTAACACTATCAAGTCAAAAGTAAATAGTTGATTTTGTAATTTCTAATTCCAATAATTCCTTTAATTTTGGAAAAATAGCTAAAAGACATGGTATATAAACATGATATAAATTTTTTATTTTATTGTTAGTTTTAGTAAATTGTTTATGTATGAATAAATGTTCAATTATGTTATGATATTCATCCTTATAAGGACTGTTTTGATAATTAAAATTAATAATTCTAAATTCTCCCATAATAACTTGTCTTAACAGTTCTTCTTCCTCCTAATTTCATAAAGACTGATATATTAAGAATACTAACATCTTTTCCTGTTCTTTGTACCTTTGTATTCTCCTTCTAATGTTGGTGATCTTCAAGCTCACGTGTTCTTGCTATCATTCCTTTCAACGGCCTCCTGCATTCATGGGTAATTAGCTTCACATGTATCCATGCCTTTACTGTATAACATTCTCCTAGAAAATATTTTGGACAAAGTGTAGGGAGCTTTCTTAATAATATATCTTCTTGTAGGAAATAGGATTTAGAAGACAGAAACTTAGAAACTCATTCTTTTTTAGAAAACGATTGGAATTTTATTGATTTAAAGAGGATAGGTACAAGATTTGGTATGAGAATTTTTCAGAGACGGAGGATTTCTTTGGCTTTCTCACAAGTTGAGTGCTCAAGTATTCTCTACCTTTCAAATAGCCCGGAGGCCTCTATTTATAATGTTACATTGGACACAATTACATCACTGCTTACATCATAGACTTAATAATTTTATAGCTTTTCATAATACTATAAGGACAAACATGTCCATCTATTATTTATTATAAGGGCACACTTGTCCGTCTATTATTTATTTTCTTACATGGCCCTTACATGGGGTTGTCTATTTTTTGCCACACTTCATTCTTCTTTAATGAAGTAAATACCAGCTATCCATCAATTTTGTTGGCATGCGGGACAATTCCTGACAATGCACACCTCTTGTAAGGTAGCAAAGCTTCCATGGATTTGATGAGTGTCAAACTTGATGATGTATTCTTTCAAAATTGTTGACTTTTCTTTTCCTCCATTAGTGAGGATGGTCCATCCATTATATTGGTATACGCATTTAAATTTTTTTATCATACAAGTTTTTGGCAATGTTGTAGCGAACCTTAATTCCCAACACCCTTTGAGATCTAAACCATGATCTTGTAATATTTGGTACATGTTTGGTATTTTTTCCAACTTCTATCTGGAAATTTCAAGCAACATATCCAATTTTGATAATATGCTCAGCAGGATAATACATCATTCCATCAATTTCAGGACAGATTGAATAAAATTTTAAATATATAGGTCTTCCTTGGGAAAACTTTGAAATTTCTCCTTTTAATAAATCATCAAATTTTTCAATTTCTTTCAGAACTTTTCCTGGATAAATAAGATCAAAAAATTCATAATCAGCTGTCATTTTTGTCATGACGGGATCTCCTCCCTGAGTAACGATCAATCGTGGGTATACATGATCTCCAAATGAAATGTAATAACAATCACATTCTTGGAGTTCATATATAATTCTGGCAGTAGTTTTATATTCGTCTTCTCTTGGTAAAAAAAAGGGAATCATCTTCCTCCTCAGCACGAATTTTAATTACCCTTGTATATTCGTCTTTTGCATTGATTGTTACTTTTCGAGGACTGGTTTCGTTTATGGTCACTTTCTTGGGACTTGTACCTGGTTCATCTCCTTTAATCGTTGGTCCACCACCGCTTCCAGATGATGTACCTGTTTATATTTTTGATATAACATGTTTGGTATCAGCTTGTTTGGTAATTAATGATTCAAACTGAGATTCAATTTCAATTATATTACCGCTAAATTCTTTAGTATAATTGTAATGATAATTTGAGATATCCATCAACTACTTGAAAGTTTCTTGGAGAGTCTCTGCTAGTTGCTCAATTCCAATTTTTATATCTTCAGCTTCCTCTGTGAGGAAGTTTATTCGCTGCTTGACATCTATCAAGGATTTTTTTGATATTATCCATCTGTAAATTCAATATTCCTACTTAAAAAATCTGGAAGATAGTTATTGACACCTTTAATATAAATTATATCAAAATTATAAAATGCCAAATAGACTTGCCATCTATGAAGCCTCCTATATTTAGGTTCTGGTGGTAATTTATTTTTAACTAATGCTGCAACTTGAGAATTATCAGTTTCAACAATGAATTTTTTGGATAATAAAAATAATGAAAACTTTTTTATTCCTCTGATAATTGCTAACAATTCTTTTTCATGGGTATTACAATTTATTTCTGTTTGGTTAAACGTTCAACTTGAATATTTGCAAATTTCATTAAGATATGTTTTTAATATTGCTAACAATATTTATTTGAGGCATAAGTATTAACTATTAGATTATCTTTTTCATCTGGTAATCTCAATTTTGGTAAATTTTTACATTCTTTCTTAAGTGATTTGATAATTCATATGTGCTCATTACTCCATCCTTTGATATTTGTCTTTTTGAGTAAAATTTGAATTTTATGTCTCTTTTTATTTGATATTCATATCTTGTATATTTAACCGTTGTAGTTTTTATTTGATATTCATATCTTGTATATTTAACTGTTGTAATTCTTCAATAGCCATTTTATCTTGTGTATTTTTGTTTTTATATGTTTGCCATAAAAAGGCACTTACCCAATTTAATTGCATGTTAAGAAATCTATCAGATTCTCCTCATGAGCTTAATGGTTGAAACATAATTGTATTAGCTCATTTTATTTGGTATGATCCTACATGAAGTCTAATATTTTTTATTACTTGTTATTCAAATTTTATTTCTGAAGATTCCGTCGTTAAATTTTTCCTCTGGTATGCTCAACTTCTAATCTTAGTTCCGTATCATATTTTACTTCTTTACATATCATTATATTATATTCACAAAATTCTTCAATTGATCTTAGCATTGATTTTCTTTGTTGTGCTCTATAATATTTTATGTTGTATTTTATTTATCCAGATATATCATATTTTTTCATATTGATTTTTTCTTTCTTATTTAGAATCATAAGTATTGTTGACCACAAAATTCGGATGGACCTTGGACCAACACGTCTCAGCTCCTCCCTCTTGAACACGTGGACTTCCTGCGCACTGTGACAAACAATCAGTTTGCAAAGGGGGCCGAGGTGGCCCCCGTTTGCACTCCGATGCCTAAGTCAGTACTCATTTTGGGCAAACATAAATATATTGGGTGCGGGAGATATAAGTGTGTAAAAGAGAGAAAAGGGAGTGAGAGAAGTATATTGTTAAGAGTGAGAAATTGCTAACCCCTTTCTTGGAGACAACGGGGCTTTATTTATAGAGGGACTTTTTGCCTTGGATCACGACACGTGGCATACTTTACACTTGTCATCACCCTAACTCATGGAGGTGACAACCTTGCTTTTCAACCGTAATCATTGCTACATTTTATAGGGTATGGGCGCCTGTCACGTCGTGGTAAAGGCAGTGTCCCATCACTGACTCCATCTCTCTTCTGGTCAGCGCCGTAAAGTGCCCCGAATGGGCTTTAAAGCACATCGGCTAGGTATTAACCAGGTCGGTTTAAAGAGGTATGCTCGGCATACCACCTCGGCATTCTTCCCAGGTGATACTTCAGGCCTTGAGCTGTGGGCCGTGGTCCGTTGGGCCACTATTGGGCCTTCGCTGGTGGATCACTGCACCTTTCTTTGGGCCCGGATTCAACACTAGTCCCTCAAATCCGAATGGACCATTCATGGTCTTGTAGGATTTGCCGTGATTTCACAGCATTAACTTTTCTAGGGAGTCAATAACAACATTCCTTAGGTAAGGTTCGGATCCGTATCATAGCCGACCTTCTGCCTCGGATTTTCTCTCCCTAGTGCCCAGGATCATACCAGCGCATTTCCTAGGCGGCGCATTCAATTCAGAGGAGCTATCGGTATTTATTTCAAAGGAATATATATATATATATATATATATATATATATATATATATATATATATATATATATATATATATAATGGGAGGGGAGGGCAGCATTTCGCAGCGTGTGGCATTCACTATGGTAGCTGAACGGTTTTGGCCCTCCTTTTGACGGCTGGCGCTTTGGTTAGCCCGTTTTCCAAGAAACATGTGTTACACACATTAATCACGCGGCTCACGAAACTCAAGGAATCTAGACCGTTAGGATGCCTATAAATCCTTCTTCATTTTACCACTTCACCTTTTACCATTTTTTTCATAATCTTTGTATCAATACTTTCGCGAAAGCTTGCGCCGTTTCTCTCTTCCTTGCGATTTTCGTGCCTTTTCTTCAAGGGTTTACTACACAGCATCCACCCTTAGCGTTTCGCAGTTTTTCTTGGCGAGCTCTTCATCCCAAGTGCACAGTGTCAAGCATTCGCCTTTTGAAGGTAAATCTCTTGATCCCTGTATATGCAAGACTTTCTTATTTTTAATTTCTCATTGTGGGTTTGAGAATTTTGTTTTTGCACTTTGTTTTTCTTTTGTTGAGTCTGACTCTCTTTTAAATCAAAAAGAAAAAATGGAAAGAGTTGGGGGAACGGGTTCACAGGAAATGTTAGCGATGGCGGTTCCCGTCAGAGGTTTCTGTCCCATCTCTTTATCGGTTTTTAGCTCTCGTTTCTTTAGGGAGCAGGTTAAGAGGAGAGATAGGAAAACCAGTGGCATAATTTATTTGAGTGATTCTGACAGCGAAGAAGAAAAACATCAGAACAACATGGCTCATCTGTCATCCGAGGAGGAATCCGCGCTAAGAGAACTCCGAAGCAAACGAGAAAGGGATTTGGGAAGAGAAAATGCGGCGAGCTCCTCTTCAGGTCACCAGGACCTCGGCTTGATTGTTAGGGCACCGTTTAGGGCGCATAGGGAAGAGTTGGGTTTGACTGCGGAGGAGATTGCTCAGGTAGAGGATTGGGTTGACCAGGTCAACAAAGTTTCGAGCTACCATGTTGATCCCGATCCAAACCCAGAGTCATGGGAAAGCAGTGAGGTTGCTACTGAAATCCGAAGGATCGATTTGGCCGCGGCTTCGGAAAAATTCAGGTTTCCAGAAGGGGTCCATTTGGTGCACCCTACCCCTTCCTGCCGACCTTGCAGCCCTTCCCCAGGCCAGGCGGCTATATGCTGCGACGCCCTTTCTTGTGGGATGAGGCTTCCCCTGCATCCCTTCTTTAGGGCATTGCTTAGGAGCTATAACTTGTGCCCCTACTGTTCGCTCAAAATACACCGCAAAGTGATAGTGGACTAATTGAGTCCGGTTTATCGATCCCACAAGGATTGTCTATTTCAATTACACTCTAGTATAATTAATTTTAACAAGAAACACACACAATAAAGATTTGTTTGGGAATGTTCTCGTACTAGAATTAAATTTGCAATGGTAAATAAATAACTAGAACAATGGTGATGAATAGATGATAAAGGAGTGTTGGGATTCTTGATTCCACTTGACCATTACCTAATTAAATTATCAACAAGCAAAAAGAGATGCAATTCATCAATCATGTTAGACCCGATTTTCCAAGCTTAGCCAATTACCTCTCTCGAGTAAAATCAACCCTAACTAGTGGTATTAACCTACTATATCTCTATGTCGATTAAAAATACACCAATTGCATTAAACCTATGTGAAAATAACTCAATGGGTCATCTAGGGTTTTAGGTATATCTCTATCCTAAACAAGAACCTAGAGCAAATATTGTATTGATCTAGAATACACAACAATTTCTCAATAATTGCACATTCCATGAAACCTAAGCATAAATGTGGCCACAAAAATGCTAGTCAATAAATACAACAATAAATGCACAAGATAATAAAAAGCTTAAATTCTTAATACAAGCATTAAAATCAACTAGGCTAGGTCAAGCTTCATCAACATCCCAACACAAAATAGTTTAGCCCATAGTGAAATAACAATAAAAGTCAAGAATTAAATACATCATTTCAACAATAGAGTAAAGTAAATAGAGAAATATGAAGATTAAGCAAAAACACTTCCCTTCACCAATGATTCTTGCTTCCAAATATCACTATTCTTCCACAATAATGTTGGTATTTCTCCCCTTAATCAATATTCATCAACTAAACTATACAAACTCAAGAGAAATTACAAGATAAAAGAGTAAAAATAAAAGAGAAAGAGAGAAAGAGCTAGGGTTTTCTAGGGTTTGGAAGAGAAAAGAATGAATCCAAAATACTCAAAATCACTCAAAAATACACCCAAATCGCGTAGATCCGCGTGTTTCAGCATCTGGGCCGGATCGGGTCGCACCGGGTCGGCCCAGATTTTCGCTTCATTTTATTACCACGCGATCGCGTGGCTGACTGGCTCGCGATCGCGTGGTTGGCATTATAAGTCTCGGGTTGGATTTTTGCTTGAGTTCGCGAACGCGACTTGAGAATTACCACGCGATCGCGTGGTTGCAGTTTGGCTCTAATTTTGACTCTTTGATGGATTTAACTCATTTCTCCTCAATTTCTTCAAGTATTCATCCATTTAGCTTCTTTCTTGTGTTTTCTCCATGAAGTTGATTGGTAAACCTATTTAACCACAAAACATGCACAATTAAGTAGGTATTTGTCCAAATTACTCAAAAAGTATTACCAAAAATATATGAAATATGCATGTAAAATGCACCCAACAAATACCCCCAAACTTAAACTCTTGCTCGTCCCGAGCAAGAATATTCACATGCATCTACAAAAAAAAATAATGACAATATGATCAACAATGCTGATAGATCGCAATCTTCCATGAGTGTGAAATTGCATAATTAATTCACAATTATGTTCCCAAATAATGCTACAAAAATGAGTTTGGCTTATCCGATGCTCGATCGGTGCGTGTGTGAGTAGCCACTGTCAATCGTCAATAAGATTCGAGAATGTTGATGAGTAAAGAGGTTTCAAGTCAAAACTATCCCACCATTAGTGGTCAATTCTTTCCTTTTCCACTCGTGACATTCATCCCCCAATGAATAATTTTCTTTCCACTCCCGGAATGCAGTTCTAGAGGCTACTACTCAAATCACTTTTTCTTTTTCCACTAAAGCATGGGTGTGTTTTACCGACAATCTCGACAACCTAGAAGTGCAGTGACTCTCCACTAATGAGTGCTTCGACATTCAAGTTTATACCAAGCAATTCAAACCCACTATTCATCTAAGCCCTTATGCAAGTACAAATGCATGATTTCTAACAACTAACATGATGTTTGCTCGTGACTTCCCCACTCCCTTAAGCTTTCTACTTGACCCATGTAGCGAGCTTTAGGTCGGAAGCTCCCCGATTTTTTAGATCAAAGGGTACCAGGTTTCAAAATACCCCTACGGACTTATTAACTCGAGTCAAGAAGGCTACGAAGTGGGGTAGACTTATTAAGCGAATGCAATGATAATGTGCTTTTTTTTTTTTTTTTAAGTGTGTGTGTGAGTACCCTACTCATTAAGCTTTCTAATTGACCCATGTAGCGAGCTTTCGGCCGATGACTCCCAAGTTTCAAACTTAAGGCACCAAGTTTCAAAATACTCCTACGGGCTTAATAACTCGAGTCAAAAAGGCTTCGAGATAGGGCAATGCAATGCAAAAATTAAAATGGGCTTAGAACTATAGCATACGGTCATTACTTAGCTTATACTTGGCGAAATACACTCCACACAAAATTTACTTCCACATGCATGGAATCACCACACGTCTAGGCCGTCTCCTTTTCCGGGTCGACCCCCCCAAACTTGTCTTACATTAGGGTCAAGAGATTTAGAGCATTAGGAAATATTTGATAGGTTGATAAAAATAAACAATACAAGCTCACAACCTAGTTCATCTACTCCATTAACCTCTTCGCCCTTCAACAATTCCCAAACTCACCGACAATTGAACATGACTATTGTGCTCAGTGTACATATGATCTTACATGGATAAGCATTTAAAGAAAGTAGCACAAGTAGCATATTTGGTCATAACTCATGAATTAACAACAATTTCAAACATCAAAGTCTTATAAGCCGGCAAGGCTATCTAGCATGTCAATATTCTCAACAAAATAAACAATTTCAAATCATCAAGACATCAAGGGCCGGCAAGGCAATGTAAAATGTTCATAAAGCACATGATCCCAATACCCCCAAACTTAAATCAAACATTGTCCTCAATGTTGACAATGACATAATAACAAGAAAGGAGTGGGTGATGGAACTTCCCCGGATTGATGCGTGTATGATGTTCCAAATTGACCTAAGCTTTGATTCTTTTGATACGCCAATCTCCCCCAAACTTGTTGAGGACAAGGTTGCTTAGGATTTCAAAAAGAATTTCGAACCTACAAAAGTTGGTGATTAACCAAGTTAGAGATAATAAAAATGCAATAAGTAAATATTAACAAGTAATTAAAAGAGTAGAAATTTGGGTTGCCTCCCAAAAAGCGCTTGGTTAAAGTCGTAAGCTCGACTTTTTGATACAATTACTCCGGGTTTGCAAGAGGGATGGATGACTTCTCCTTTTCATAATGACCCCCCAAGTATGGCTTTAAGCGTTGCCCATTTACTTTGAAGTTCCCCTTACTTCCATGATAAAGTTCAACCGCTCCATGTGGGAAGATTTGAGCAATGGTGAAAGGTCCCGACCATCTAGAGCGGAGTTTACCGGGGAACAATCGAAGTCTTGAGTTGTAGAGAAGTACTTGTTGCCCAACTTGGAAGTCTCGCTTCACAATGTTCTTGTCATGCCATCTCTTAGTCTTCTCTTTGTAAATCCGGGCATTTTCATATGATTCAAGGCGGAATTCATCAAGCTCATTGAGTTGGAGCAATCTTTTCTCACCGGCCAACTCCATATCAAAATTCAAGACTTTTGTTGCCCAATATGCACGGTGCTCAAGCTCAACCGGAAGATGACATGCTTTACCAAATAGTAGTCGAAATGGAGACATACCAATGGGGGTCTTGAAAGCGGTGCGGTATGCCCATAATGCATCATCCAATTTCTTGGACCAATCTTTCCTCGAGGCATTCACCGTCACTTCAAGGATCTTTTTCAACTCTCTATTCGAAATTTCAACCTGCCCACTTGTTTGCGGATGATAAGGAGTGGATATTCGATGTTTGACTCCATACTTGGTCAAAAGTGAGTCGAAGAGGCGGTTACAAAAGTGTTTTCCTCCATCACTAATGATAGCTCGAGGGGTGCCATAACGAGTAAAAATATTTTTCTTCAAGAATTTCACCACCACTCGAGCATCATTTGTGGGGAGTGCCACAGCTTCTACCCACTTGGACACATAGTCTACCGCAACTAGAATGTATTGATTAGAAAAGGACGATGGAAAAGGTCCCATAAAATCAATACCCCAAACATCGAATATCTCCACCTCTAAAATAGAATTTAAGGGCATTTCATTTCGGTTAGAGATATTACCCAATCGTTGGCATCGGTCACATTTGGACACAAGTGTGTGAGCATCCTTGAATAGAGTGGGCCAATAAAATCCCGACTGAAGAACCTTTGATGCAGTTTTCACGGAACCAAAATGGCCTCCATAAGGCGATGAGTGACATTGTTCAAGAATCTTCTCCATCTCCTCCTCGGGAACACACCTTCTCATGATTTGATCCGGACCCCTTTTGAACAACAACGGGTCATCCCAAAAATAATGCTTGATATCCGCAAAGAACTTCTTCCTTTGTTGATACGAGTGGTCCGGGGGAGTGATGCCACTTGCAAGAAAATTCACATGGTCCGCATACCATGGCACACTAGCAACTTGTAGAAGATCCATGATTTGGAAAATTTGCTCATCTGGGAATACCTCACTTATCTCTTCATCCAAAATTTCCTCGGTTTGCTCAAGTCTAGACAAGTGATTGGCTACAAGATTTTCTGTCCCTTTCTTATCACGAATCTCCAAATCAAACTCTTGAAGGAGAAGAACCCATCTAATTAACCGCGGCTTGGCATCCTTCTTTGCCAACAAATACTTGAGGGCCGAGTGGTCGGTATACACAATCACCTTGGACCCAATAAGATACGACCGAAACTTATCAAAGGCAAAGACCACCGCTAGCATTTCCTTTTCGGTAGTAGCATAATTCAATTGAGCATCGGTCAAGGTTCTACTAGCATAGTAGATGACATGCAAGAGTTTGTCCTTTCTTTGCCCCAAAACCGCCCCCACGGCGTAATCACTTGCATCACACATAAGCTCAAAGGGCAAACTCCAATCCGGAGCCACAATAATTGGTGCCGTGATGAGTTTCTCTTTGAGAGTGTTAAAAGCTTGAAGACACTCTTTAGAGAAATCATATGTTGCTCTCTTCTCAAGTAATGAACACGGTGGCTTCGTGATTTTTGAGAAATCTTTGATAAATCTTCTATAAAATCCCGCATGCCCCAAGAAACTTCTTATACCTTTTACCGAGGTTGGGGGAGGTAATTTTTCGATAACTTGAATTTTTGCCTTATCAACCTCAATCCCCTCACTTGAAATTCGGTGCCCAAGAACTATCCCCTCTCGAACCATGAAATGACATTTTTCCCAATTCAAAACCAAATTGGTATCCTCACATCTTTTTAGCACCATTCTCAAATTATTCAAACAATCATCAAATGAAGTACCAAAAACTGAGAAGTCATCCATAAATACCTCAATAAATTTCTCCACCATGTCGGAGAAGATATCCATCATGCACCGTTGGAAAGTGGCGGGAGCATTGTAAAGACCGAAGGGCATCCTCCTACATGCAAAAGTTCCATATGGGCATGTGAATGTTGTCTTTTCTTGATCCTCCGGGGCTATAGAGATTTGATTATAGCCCGAATACCCATCCAGAAAGCAATAATGAGAATGACCCGCCAATCGCTCAAGCATTTGATCGATGAATGGAAGGGGAAAATGATCCTTCCTAGTAGCATTATTGAGCTTGCGATAATCAATGCAAACTCTCCACCCCGTCACTGGCCTCGTTGGAATAAGTTCATTATGATCATTCTCTACCACCGTGACACCTCCTTTCTTCGGCACTACTTGCACCGGGCTCACCCATGCACTATCCGAGATTGGATATATAATACCCGCATCAAGCCACTTCACCACTTCGGCTCTTACCACTTCCTTCATGTTCGGATTTAACCGACGTTGATGCTCCACCGAAGGTTTAAAATCATCTTCCATAAGAATTTTGTGCATGCATAATGAAGGGCAAATACCTCGAATATCCGAGATGGTCCATCCAATGGCCTCCTTGTGCTCCCTCAATACCCGAAGCAATTTATCTTCCTCCTCTTCATTCAATAAATTCGAAATAATAACCGGAAGGGTAGAAGATTCCCCCAAGTAAGCATACCTCAAATGAGAAGGAAGAGGCTTTTGCTCGAGGGTAGGTGCCTTCTCGAGAGATGGTAGGGGTGGTGAAGAGCTCTTTTTCAACTCCTCAAAGTAGGGGGCCCTCTTGTGTTGATATTGTGGTGATGCCTCCAAATAATGAGCCATTTGTTCAACTTCATAATCATCATCCTCAATAGTCAACGAGTGGGCTATACATGACTCCAATGGATCCTTAGAAATCCCATGGTTGAAAGAGTTTACCACAAGACGATCAATTACATCCACCCGGAAGCATGAATTTGACTCTGAAGGATATTTAATGGCCTTCAACACATTGAAGGTGACTTGCTCATCTTGCACCCTCAAAATCAATTGCCCTTCTTGCACATCAATGAGCGCTCTCCCGGTTGCTAGAAATGGCCTTCCCAAAATGATTGAAATGTCATGATCTTCCTCCATGTTTAGAATAATGAAGTCCGCCGGAAAGATGAATTTATCCACTTTCACAAGAACATCCTCAATGATCCCCCGAGGATATTTGATGGACCTATCCACCAATTGTAGAGACACGGTGGTTGCTTTAGCTTCCCCCAATTCCAATTTCCTGAAAATGGACAAAGGCATCAAATTAATGCTAGCACCAAGATCACATAAAGCTTTACTAAAATTAACATCACCAATAGTGCAAGGAATAGTAAAACTCCCTGGGTCTTTAATTTTTGGAGGAAGCTTGTTTTGGATGATGGCACTACATTCCTCGGTTAGCATCACCGTTTCATGCTCTTCAAGCCTTCTTTTGTTGGATAGAATATCCTTCATGAACTTGGCATAGCTTGGAATTTGAGCTAATGCATCGGCGAAAGGAATGTTGATGTGTAGCTTCTTGAACACTTCCAAAAATTTGCCAAATTGTCTATCAAGCTTTTGCTTTTGCAACCTTTGAGGAAATGGAATAGGAGGCACATAAGCCTTTATCGGTGTTGGAGCCTTTGATGTGGATGCTTCCGGCTCACTTTCCTTTGGCAACTCAACAATTGGTTCGGATGCTTGAATAGACTCATTTTCTTCAATGGGAGCCTTGTTGGATTGAGTTGTTGGTTGTGGGGCCGTGAACTCGGGCAATTGCACCCCGCTCCTTGTTGTAATAGCTTGCACATTCTCCCTAGGATTTGTCTCGGTGTTGCTAGGCAAAGCTCCTTGTTGCCTTTCCAAGAGAAGTTTAGCTATTTGCCCCACTTGATTCTCCAAGTTTTTCAAAGATGCATCATTGCGTTCTTGGTATTGCAATTGATGATTTGCTAGCTTGGTGATAGCCTCTTCCCATCCTTCTTTCTTCTCTTGTGGCTTTGGATTCAACACATTGTGATTGTTGCCATAAGATAGATTAGGATGATTTCTCCAACCGGGATTGTATGTGGGGGCATACGGATTGAATCCTTGGCGTTGGAAATTTTGAGCATAGGCAACTTGCTCGGTAGATGAAGAACCACTTGCCACCAATGGACACATAGAGCTTTGATGATTAGCCCCACATATATCACATACCGGAGGGGCTTGAACCATGTTGACGGGCCGAGAGTTTGAAGTAGATAACCCTTCCAATTTCTTGGCTAAGGAATCAATCTTTGACAATACAAGTGCATAATCATCACCCCCACGTGTACCACTAGAATTCCTTGGCGCACTTCTATCCGGCCACATTGCACTTTGTTCACTCATGATCTCAAACAAATCATAAGCCTCTCGAATGCTCTTTGTTTTAATAGACCCATTAGAAGATGAGTCCACATTTGAACGGCAAGGAGGAGTTAGCCCGGCATAGAAGTGGTTGACTTGTTGCCCCAATGTAATCCCATGATTTGGGCACTTCCGAAGCATATCCTTGAATCTCTCCCAAGCTTCATGAAAGCTCTCCATCTCGAATTGTTGGAATGTTGTAATATCATGCTTGAGTTTAGCAACTCTAGATGGTGGGAAAAATCTTGTAGTGAACCTTTGGACAAACTCCACCCAAGTCGTGATACTCCCCGGAGGCAAAGTGTCAAGCCATTCTCTTGCTTTATCCTTCAAAGTATGTACAAATAACCTCATCCAGATTGCCTCCACATTCACACCCTCATAGTTGAAGTTGTTACAAATCTCTAGGAACCGTACCACATGAGCATGTGGATTTTCATCGGTCCTCCCATAGAATGAGATGGTGTTGGAGAATAAATTGATGACATCCGGTCGAAGTTGAAAATTTGGATGAGTGTAGGAGGGATAGACAATGCTTGATTGATTCTCGACGATAGGAGGATTCATGAAATCCCCAAAAAGCATGTCTTCTTCATTAACAATGGGCTCTTGATCTCTAGCCGCTTGAGGAACAAAACCGGGTGGTATTCCACCCCTTGGAGGAATTGCAGCTGGAGCATTAAGCTCGATGTTAACTCTTTCTCCTTCCATCCCAGTAAGAAGTTGTCTCCTAGCTTCCCGTTGTTCTCTTAACCTTCGTCGAAAAGTACCCTCGATGTCCGGATCTATTTCAACTAGATCAAGACTTCTACTTCGACGCATGCACAATTAACAACCTAGAACAACACAAGAAATTAGAAGATTTCTTACACTAAACAAAACAAAAGAAAATTTGTACAAGAAATAAAAGTAACTACAAGTCAAAACTAATATCAACTAAAATGTACTTTAAATAGAAACAATCCCCGGCAACGGCGCCAAAAACTTGTTCGCTCAAAATACACCGCAAGTGCACGAATCGCATACAAGTGATAGTGGACTAATTGAGTCCGGTTTATCGATCCCACAAGGATTGTCTATTTCAATTACACTCTAGTATAATTAATTTTAACAAGAAACACACACAATAAAGATTTGTTTGGGAATGTTCTCGTACTAGAATTAAATTTGCAATGGTAAATAAATAACTAGAACAATGGTGATGAATAGATGATAAAGGAGTGTTGGGATTCTTGATTCCACTTGACCATTACCTAATCTAATTATCAACAAGCAAAAAGAGATGCAATTCATCAATCATGTTAGACCCGATTTTCCAAGCTTAGCCAATTACCTCTCTCGAGTAAAATCAACCCTAACTAGTGGTATTAACCTACTATATCTCTATGTCGATTAAAAATACACCAATTGCATTAAACCTATGTGAAAATAACTCAATGGGTCATCTAGGGTTTTAGGTATATCTCTATCCTAAACAAGAACCTAGAGCAAATATTGTATTGATCTAGAATACACAACAATTTCTCAATAATTGCACATTCCATGAAACCTAAGCATAAATGTGGCCACAAAAATGCTAGTCAATAAATACAACAATAAATGCACAAGATAATAAAAAGCTTAAATTCTTAATACAAGCATTAAAATCAACTAGGCTAGGTCAAGCTTCATCAACATCCCAACACAAAATAGTTTAGCCCATAGTGAAATAACAATAAAAGTCAAGAATTAAATACATCATTTCAACAATAGAGTAAAGTAAATAGAGAAATATGAAGATTAAGCAAAAACACTTCCCTTCACCAATGATTCTTGCTTCCAAATATCACTATTCTTCCACAATAATGTTGGTATTTCTCCCCTTAATCAATATTCATCAACTAAACTATACAAACTCAAGAGAAATTACAAGATAAAAGAGTAAAAATAAAAGAGAAAGAGAAAGAGCTAGGGTTTTCTAGGGTTTGGAAGAGAAAAGAATGAATCCAAAATACTCAAAATCACTCAAAAATACACCAAAATCGCGTAGATCCGCGTGTTTCAGCATCTGGGCCGGATCGGGTCGCACCGGGTCGGCCCAGATTTTCGCTTCATTTTATTACCACGCGATCGCGTGGCTGACTGGCTCGCGATCGCGTGGTTGGCATTATAAGTCTCGGGTTGGATTTTTGCTTGAGTTCGCGAACGCGACTTGAGAATTACCACGCGATCGCGTGGTTGCAGTTTGGCTCTAATTTTGACTCTTTGATGGATTTAACTCATTTCTCCTCAATTTCTTCAAGTATTCATCCATTTAGCTTCTTTCTTGTGTTTTCTCCATGAAGTTGATTGGTAAACCTATTTAACCACAAAACATGCACAATTAAGTAGGTATTTGTCCAAATTACTCAAAAAGTATTACCAAAAATATATGAAATATGCATGTAAAATGCTCCCAACACCTACCAACTGGCCCCCAATTTCTGGACTCAGGCTGTGGGGACTTGGTTGGTGTGGCAAGAGGTCAACCCTGATCATCCCATCTCGCTGCACATCATTCACACTCTCTACACTTTAAAGAAATCAGTTAGGAGGGAGAGAGACGTGAGATCGGATGTCAAAGACAGGTATTATTTGTCCCCCAGAGGCTCTTATACTCCCGTTATTACCGATCACCCCACCTCGATAAAGAACTGGAGGAACCAGTGGTTCTGGGGTGCTGGGGAGTGGCAGAATTCCCCTGTGGACCCTAGTCCAGAAATTACAATTCCCCAGACTCTTTCCATACCTAGTGAGTCTTGTATTTACTTTAGGGTCTTTAAGTGTTATGCGTCTCTTGCTCTTTTATCCATATTCACTTCTCTTGACTGCTTCTTAACATATCACCGGCTTATGGCAGGGGACACTTTCACTCACCTCCTCCCCGATACAGACCTAGGGGCAGTGAAGCGTTTGTTTGCTTACAAGGGCACTTTCCAAGGGGTCATTCAGCAAAACAAGCTGTTTGTGAAGCACGGTCTTATGCGAGCCATGGGTAAGTTCGCTTCCTTCTTACTGTTTCATCCTACGCCTCTTTTTTCTTCTTCCTTATTTTCCTTTCTTTCTTGCCAGGTTCTAAGGATTTTCCGAAGATCTCTCTGAAGGGTCTCATGGCTACTAAGATTCCCCCTGCACTCCGCCATGGCAGTGAAGTGGAAAGGAAGCAGAAGGCGGTATTGGACAACCTACAAGTCGGGGTGGCAAAGGAGGTCTCCGAGGCGTCTACAGCCCAACTTCAGGGCCCTCTTCCAGCCCTGATGCCACCACCTACTCTGCTGCCTGTGGGCCCTCAAAAGCCTAACAAAGAAAAGGAGGCCGAACCTAAGGGAGTCCTTCCAAAGGGGAAAGGAAAAAGGTCTGACCGGGGCGGATCTAAGAGAGAAAATGAGGCTAAGGATGCCTTAGTGCCTCCTCCTCCGTTCGAGGACACATTTGAACATGACCCTGAGGAGGAGCCTGCCCCTCTGAAGAGACTCAGAAGAGGTAAGGGCAAGGAATCCACTTCCGCGCCTCCACCATCAATGATTGAGGAACTGGAGGACGAGCCATCTGTGTCCATCCCAGGCTTGACTTATGAAGTGACACCAGAGGGGGCAGAAGAGCTTAAGACTATCAAAACCAGCCTCCTCCCCAGGGATGTCACTTTCAGCCCTTCCTTGTTCGAGTCCCCCGGTTCGCCTCCAGCCAGGGCGGCCTTAATTACTGAACAGTTTTGGACAGAAGGCTGGGCCGCCTTTTCCTCCAGTGCTACTCCATCTCGGAAGTTGCTCGCTGCCAAGGCTATGAACGCCAGAGCTCTGGCCCTCATTGACGAGGTAGAGTCCTCCGTGGAGGTAGCTCAACGGGACAAGAGGGATGCTGAGACTGCTCTCCGCCACGCTGATAATATGCTGAAGGAGATTAATGATTTGAAGTCCCAGCTGGCCCTAGCCCGGAAGTCTTCCTCCGAGGAGAGAGCAAATGCCAAGCGGCTCCAGGAGGATAATGATAGGTTGAAACATGACCTCCTGGCCTCTGAGTCTGATGTAGCAACATTGTGCAAAAAACTGGATGACTCTAACCGTGCACAGTCCATCGCCTCTGAGGCTCTGACCGCCGGCAATGCAGCCAAGTCCAGGTTGGAAGCCGAGGTGGCAGCAGCAAACGAAGAATTGGGGAGGGAGCGAGAGGCTAAGGCAAAGGAGGAGGAGGACCTTACCTCTCTGGAAAAGCACATGCAAACGAGGATCACTGAAGTCCTGGATAAGACCGTTGCGACACGGGTGGAGAATGCTCTGAATACTAGAGTGTCGGAGGCTATCCAGAACTTCAAAGATACCTTTGAAGAGACCCCTGAGTACGAGGCCATGCAGCGGGTTTTTGGGAACTTAGGGGCTAGGATGGCTTTAGGGGATGTGAAGGAAGCCTTCCCAACTTTGGATCTATCCTCCATTGAAGCATTCTACCCCGAGCCTCAAGATGCTCCTACAGATCCTCTTGATGCATCCAGCAAGGGCTCTCCAAAAGGCATCCCTCCACAATGATCCCATCCTATTTTTGCCTTGTTGTTAGCTAGTATGTTCGTTTTTGTTTTCTTCTTCTTTGTAAGTGCCCCGACACCTAATATTATGAGTGCAGCCTTTATTTGATTTGTAAATGCCTCATTTTTATGAATGGAATGGTCTATTTATATCTCAGCGTAGCAACGTTTCTAACTGTTTAAGCATGAATATTTCCAAGTGCGAATGTTTCATAATTGTGTGATGGTATGTGGGACATTGTAAGTGTCTGTCTGTAAATGTCTCGATTTGTAAAATGCACTTGATTTAGAGCACCTCGGACAAGGATAGCCTAGTTCGGCTGGAGGGGCTCCTGTGCCTTTCCTCCTCGGCCATTAGTCCAAGGCGATATCTAAAACTTTGGTCATGGATAGAAGTCCAATGGACCATCACTGGGCCTTGTCCAATGTGCCATATTTTGGGCGTGCTAGTCCCTCAAATCCGATGTGGTCATTCATGAGCGGATCGAATTTGTCATCACTTCGCAGCAATAATCCTATTCAAGTTTAATCATTTGCTATACCCCTAGATCCGACACAGTCGATGTACCTATGTTTGCTAATTAGATCTGATCTTGACCAACCTTTGAGCGATTTTACCTTAAAAACTCTGTGGCACCTACACTTGCAAATTTGTATAAAACTTCGGTTAATGTCGCAGTGTAAATTCACCGGAGTCCCTTGTTTTTAACAAAGTTTATGCCCGGCGGAGGTGTGTGGTATTTGCGACCAAAATAACATAAACGTTTGTCTTTTAGGCTTATTCACACAGCACCTGGTATATATACGTCTTGTAAACGCTTTGTCCGGATGTATGTGTAAAGGTGTCAACAATTTTGCGGAGACGTTTTAACACTTCGCCCAAGAGAGCGCTCCGTATGTATGAACTAACTTAACGCACCAAGGATTTTGGTTTATGTGACAACATTTGGTTATATTTGAATGATTCCAAACATATTTTTCGGTGAATGACGGTGAACGAGTGCAGCACCTTAGATTTGAGTGGTTCGAAGCATTTATTGTATTAAAACTCCCAATCCTTACGTGGTGATCGTAGTTTAGCCTTACAAGAGTCCCTTTTCCTTAACAATTTTTATGCATAGTGTGGACGTATGGCGTCATGACCAAAATAATTTTAGAATGTGCGTTTATCCATTATGGTTGTCTAATAGAGATTGGCGTAATTTTTAACGCAGCTCGCCCACGATTTTTTGAAATAATATGATAATGTTGCAATCATAGAGGAATTTAGTTTTATTGAAAATAACGGCGAAGGTGGTCCGTGTTCCAAGGATTACATAGAGGTACTTCAGACAAGTCCTCAATTATGTATGTTCCGGGTACCACCTCGGCAACGACCTTGTAAGGGCCTTCCCAGTTAGGACCCAGAGTCCCTACTCTTGGCTCCTGTGTTGAAGGAAGAACCTTTTTGAGGACCAAGTCCCCAATATTAAAGCGTCGGCTCTTCACCCTTTTGTTGTAGTATCGAGCCATCTTTTTCTGGTATTTGGCCATTACCTCTTGGGAATCATTCCGCTTTTCCATGAGGAAGTCTAAACCGGCCCTTTGCGCTTCCTCGTTCCTAACTTCGTCATAATGAATTTGACGAAGCGTAGGGATTCCGATTTCGATGGGGCATACCGCCTCGGCTCCGTAAGCCAGCGAGAAGGGTGTTTCACCAGTAGCGGTGTGCGAGGTGGTTCGAAGCGCCCATAACACTTGTGGTAGCTCGTCTACCCACGCGCCCTTTCTGAATTCCAACTTCCTTTTCAGGGTATTTTTTATGGTCTTGTTCACCGCTTCGACCTGCCCGTTGGCCTGTGGGTGATGTGGAGATGAGAATAGCTTCCTGATTCCCAAATCGTCACACAACTCATCCACGCTTCTGTTTTTGAAGTGTTTTGCATTGTCACTAACCAGCGAATGTGGTATTCCGAACCGACATATGATATTTTTCCAAATGAACTTGGTGGTGTTGGCCTCGGTGATCCTCATCAAAGGTTCCGCTTCGACCCACTTGGTGAAGTAGTCAATTGCTACTATCGCAAAGCAATTGTTACCAGCTCCTCTGGGCATAGGACCAATAATGTCAATCCCCCACTTTGCAAAGGGCCAAGGGCTAGTCACCACAGTTAACTCGTGATGCGGTTGATGTGGTATGGCCGCGTGTCTTTGGCATTTATCACATTCCCGCACAAAGTCATGGGAATCTTTTCGCATTGTAGGCCAAAAATATCCCTGTTTGAGGGCTTTCCGAGCTAGCGATAAAGCCCCGGCATGGTTTCCGCAGATGCCCTCATGGATTTCTCTCATCACATACTGCCCTTCCTCTCGCCCCACACATCTCAGCAAAGGAGAGGTATAACTCCGCTTATAAAGTAAGTCGTCCAAGAGCACGAAATTTGCAGAGCATTTCTGCAATTTCCGAGCTTCTTCGGGCTCGTTCGGAGCTGTCTGATGCTTTAAATAGGCGATTAGGGGGTTCATCCAGGATCCCTCTTCTTCAATCGCCAGGATCTCCGGTCCCCACTCAATGGAAGAGGTCATCATGTGCTCTACAGGGATCAGATTGTGGAGCTCCGAATCGCTGCTGCTTGCTAGTTTGACCAGAGCATCAGCGTTGGAATTTTCTATTCTGGGGATGTGCTGTAACTCCATTTTTCCGAAGCGCATAGCTAAATCTTTTACCTTCTTCAAGTAAGCGACCATAGAAGGTTCTTTGGTAGAAAATTGCCCATTGAATTGGCTTACAACAAGCTGCGAATCGCTGTTCGCCACCACAGACTTAATCTTCAACGCTTTTGCAAGTCTTAGCCCAGCTAATAATGCCTCATATTCAGCAACATTGTTGGAGGCTTTGAATCCAAAGCGGATTGCACTGTGTAATTTAAACCCTTCTGGGCTTACTAGCAATATTCCTGCGCCGGATCGTCCATCAGCCGAGGACCCGTCAACGAACAATTTCCACTCCTGTCCATCATGTTCGCTGTCCTCGGTGCTATCTACCATTTCGACCTCAGGTGGATGGGTGAATTCAACTACGAAGTCTGCCAATGCCTGACCCTTTACGGCGGTCCGAGGCGTATAATGCAGGTCGAACTGGCTGATTTCTATCGCCCATTTCAGTAACCTCCCAGAAACGTCTGGTTTTTGCAACACTTGCCTCATGGGAAAATTGGTGAGCACTTGTATGGAGTGTGACTGAAAGTAGGGACGAAGCTTACGAGAGGCTGTGATCAACGAGAGAGCAAGTTTTTCCATATCTGGGTAGCGCGTCTCGGCGTCCAGCGTAGCTTTGCTTACATAATATACTGGCAACTGGTTCCCATCCTCCTC
This sequence comes from Ligustrum vulgare, assembly GCA_963555705.1. Taxonomy (NCBI): domain Eukaryota; kingdom Viridiplantae; phylum Streptophyta; class Magnoliopsida; order Lamiales; family Oleaceae; genus Ligustrum; species Ligustrum vulgare. Next base: position 36,914,712 of record OY743188.1, read on the forward strand.
TCGGATTAACACTGAGCTAACAGCCTCTTTGGATACAGCCAAATATAGGTAGAGAGGCTTGCCAGATTTTGGTTTTGATAGCAATGGGGGACGGCCTAAAGAAGCTTTCAGGTCGACAAACGCCTGCTCGCATTCTGGTGTCCATTGAAATCGCTTTCCTCCCTTCAGGACCTTGAAAAATGGCAAGCATTTGTCCGTGGATTTTGATACGAACCGGTTCAAGGCCGCAATTCTCCCCGTTAAGCTTTGCACTTCTTTTGGGTTTCGAGGCGACTGCATGTTTAGCAAAGCATTAATTTTGTCCGGATTGGCTTCGATTCCCCTCTTATTCACCATGAATCGGAGGAATTTCCCAGATGCTACCCCGAAAGCGCACTTCGCTGGATTGAGTTTCATCCTATATTTTCTCAAAACATCAAACGCTTCTGACAAATGGTGGATATGATCTGCAGCGACCATGCTTTTGACTAGCATGTCATCAACGTATACCTCCATAGTGTTCCTCAATTGTTTCGAGAACATGCGGTTTACCATCCTCTGATAGGTAGCTCCCGCATTCTTCAAGCCAAATGGCATAGCTCGGTAGCAATAGAGTCCACTATCTGTGATAAATGAAGTATGCTCTTCATCCGATTCGAACATGGGGATTTGATTGTACCCGGAATATGCATCCATGAAGCTTAGCAACTCGTGTCCTGCTGTGGAATCAACCAGCTGATCGATCCGGGGCAATGGAAAGCTGTCTTTGGGACATGCCTGGTTCAAGTTGGAAAAATCAATGCACACCCTCAATTTCCCATTGTGTTTTGGTACTAAAACAGGATTTGATATCCACTTCGGATATCGGGACTCTCTTATGAAGCCATTTTTCAATAACTTTGCGACCTCGTCTTTCAAGGCCTCATACTTGTCCGAACTCATGGGCCTTCTCTTTTGCCTGTGCCCAGGACTTCGGGGATCCAGCTGGAGCCTGTGACAGGCCTCCTTAGGATCAATCCCAATCATGTCTCCATGTTTCCATGCGAATACATCGAGGTTTTGAAGTAGGAAGTCTTTCAATTGACTCTTGTATTCTGTTGGCGAGTCCAGTCCGATCTATAATTCTTTGATTTGATCAAGTGGGTCTACGCCGAAGCATTCCAACTTTTCGGCCGGGGTGGGGCAATTGTCACCTGCCATCCTGGGGTCTAGATCAGCTAAATCCTCTTCTAGGGTCATCGTGACATCCTTATCTTTAGATGGCCCTTCACCCAATCTTTCAGGGTCTGGGGCAGCCTCGGCCATAGCTACATCACTGATCATGTTCAGGCTTCGATCCTGAAACTTCCGGATCGCATTTGTGTAACAAGCCCGGGATTCTGTTTGGCTTCCCCTTACGGTTGCAACGCCATGCTTCGTGGGGAACTTCATGCAAATGTATTTGGTATGCGTTACAGCCCCCAAGTCAATAAGGCCAGGCCTTCCAATTGAACCATGGTAGGAGGAGATTTTGTTAACTACCAAAAATTCCATAGGAATTCTGGAGAGGGTCGGTGATTGCCCTACTTCAGTCATAAGTGTTATGGATCCTCTGGGGGTTATGCTGTCCCCCGTGAAACCGTATATTGGATCAGGGACTGGAATGAGTGGGGTGCTGATCCCCATCTTATCAAAAGTTACCCCGTATATCACATTTACCGAGGCACCGTCATCCACCATCATTCGTGATAGCCCATTCCGAGCCACCACCACTCTGATAACCAATGCGTCGTTGTGTGGGAAGTGCACTCCAACGGCATCGTCTTGTGTGAATGTGATAGGTTCCGTCTGAGGAATCCCAACAGGATGGGAATGGACATGATAGTTCACGTTGGCGGGCTGCTTGGCCTCTCTTATATACCTCTTTTGGGAGTTGTTTGTGCTCCCACCTGGGTGGGGGCCTCCCAGTATTGTGTCGATTTCACGAATGGGGAGGTCGGCTACAGGCATAGGTGGTTCCCGTGTATCTTTAGCTTGTGCCGAGGCAGTATCTTGACCCTTATTCCTGTCTCTTTGACGATTGTCAATCCTTTCTTTGGTTGAATTCTTCCACGGGGCTCTCCTATCAGCTCGGTTGAACTTCTGGCCACCAGATTTTTGAGTTCTCCCTGTGTCGGGGGGGGGGGGGGGAATTCGCTCTATTGCGTGACCGTAATATCTGTGTTAGGCGCAGTAAGCCCCAATCATGGGCTGTTTCCCGCTTCGGCTGCTTTCCACTCTCCCTTGTGCCGTGGGAGGATTTTGAGAAGGGGCGTTAGAGTGCAAGTGAGGGATAGCTTCCGTGATTTCTGCTGCAAAGCTAGATCCTGTCACCGGGAATGGACGAGGCGCACCACCTCGGTTACTGCCGACCCTATCCTTGTTTCCACCCTTTTTGAGGTCCGTTTCATTGGAGTACCCAAGGTTGTATCTCCCTTGGGGGTGATTATCTCTGTCCCTAGCCATTTCCTCCGATACAATCTCTTCCTTCATCAGGTCTACCAGGGTATTGTAATCCCTTAGTTTCCTGCTCCGGACATCCCTCCAAAACATGCTGGTCATATCTAGCCCCCCTTTTAAGGCGAAAAACATCTCCGCTTCTGTGATATTTTCATAGATATGCATTTCTTCAGTAAATCTAGCTAGGTAACTTTTCAGAGATTCGTCCCTTCCTTGTCTCAGATCCTAAAGGCGTTGGAGGGGGAGTTGGCCAGGCCTCGAAGAAACAAAACCATTCTTAAAAGTAGTTTTCATATCCCTCCAACCGTGGATGCTGCCCGGAGGGAGTTTTTTATACCATCGTATGGCACTCCCCTCAAGGGTTAAAGCGAAAGCTTTACATTTCAGTGCCGGGGTCGCCCCGGCTATTTCCATGCTGGCGCGGTAATTTAACAGGTGATCATCAGGGTCACCTCGGCCAGAGTATTTTGCTATTTCTGGCATCTCAAAGTCATGGGGAACAGGGCATCTACGGAGGCCCTCTGTGAAGGGACTTACTTCCTCTTCGTCATCCAACTCGTATGACGGCAGCTCGCTGTTCTTGTCGTGACCGGAATACTCCGGGTCACGGTATTGGTCATAGGGCGGCGGAGCATGCTCCTGCCTTTGTGGTGGTGGAACGTGGCCGTAGTTTGGCCTTTCATGGCTCTGTAATTCATTACGAGGATTAGTCCGAACTGCTTCGGCTCTTCTTTCTTGCCTATTCCTAGGCTCATGTACTGATGCCATCCTTTCTCCCCCCATACCTTGTTGGTCCCTGTACATTTGATCCTGCGACAAAGCTTCTTCAGCGCGTTGCTCGCGCCTATTTCTAGGCTCTGCTGCATTATGCCGACCTGGGTCCGTTTGTCCCCGTCGTTGTCCCCTAAATAACCCTCCTATTCGTCTGAAAACACTTCCGGATTTTGCGGGAGAAGCCTCCCTTCCTCTAGCTGGGAGTGGGTTTTGTTCCCCACGCGTTTCATGTTCTGGGTCTCTCTCGTAGAAGGGCTCGGATTCCAGTTCGGCGTATGCCTGCGGGTCCTGATAATAATAAGATACAGTGGCCACCTCGGATGGTGAATAATGTGGCTGTGAGTATTGCTGAGGCATCATGGGTTCGTTCACAGCATACCCTCTGGCCATAAAGGCATTCATTGCAGCAGTCTGTTCTATTTGCTGCCTCTGAATCTCCAGCATTTGGGCCGCCATACGTGTCATGTCTCGCATCATGCGGCGATTTCGGTGCCGGCGAGGTGGATTAGGTTGTGCCACTTCCTCGTTGGCGTTTTCATGGATTTCTTGAGGAACTTCGTCCTCGCTGTGTCGGCCACTTCTTCCCCTACGGGGGTTAACATCACCGTCACTTTCATTCATGTTTCAGAAGAGTTTCTGGTCTTAGATTGCTTTTCAAGGATAGATAAACCTTTGTCTCCCTGTTTCAAGCCTTTTTCAAGGTTGTTAAACTTATGTTTCAAAGTTCTTTACCTTTTTCAAGGGTGTTTAGACTTGTATTTCAAAGTTTTTTACCTTTTTCAAGGTTATTCAGCTTATCTTTCAAAGCTCCTACCTTTTTCAAGGCCAACCAGCTTATCTTCCAAAGCTCCTACCTTTTCCAAGGCCAACCAGCTTATCTTTCAAAGCTCCTACCTTTTTCAAGGTCAACCAGCTTATCTTTCAAAGCTCCTACCTTTTTCAAGGCCAACCAGCTTATCTTTCAAAGCTCCTACCTTTTTCAAGGCCAACCTTTCTATGTGTGGCTTTTTACCATGTGTTTTCGTGGTTAGCAGTATGGCTTCCCACAGACGGCGCCAAAATGTTGACCACAAAATCCGGATGGACCTTGGACCAACACGTCTCAGCTCCTCCCTCTTGAACACGTGGACTTCTTGCGCACTGTGACAAACAATCAGTTTGCAAAGGGGGCCGAGGTGGCCCCCGTTTGCACTCCGATGCCTAAGTCAGTACTCATTTTGGGCAAACATAAATATATTGGGTGCGGGAGATATAAGTGTGTAAAAGAGAGAAAAGGGAGTGAGAGAAGTATATTGTTAAGAGTGAGAAATTGCTAACCCCTTTCTTGGAGACAACGGGGCTTTATTTATAGAGGGACTTTTTGCCTTGGATCACGACACGTGGCATACTTTACACTTGTCATCACCCTAGCTCATGGAGGTGACAACCTTGCTTTTCAACCGTAATCATTGCTACATTTTGTAGGGTATGGGCGCCTGTCACGTCGTGGTAAAGCCAGTGTCCCATCACTGACTCCATCTCTCTTCTGGTCAGCGCCGTAAAGTGCCCCGAATGGGCTTTAAAGCACATCGGCTAGGTATTAACCAGGTCGGTTTAAAGAGGTATGCTCGGCATACCACCTCGGCATTCTTCCCAGGTGATACTTCAGGCCTTGAGCTGTGGGCCGTGGTCCGTTGGGCCACTATTGGGCCTTCGCTGGTGGATCACTGCACCTTTCTTTGGGCCCGAATTCAACAAGTATATTAGGTAATTGTTTTAAAATTGTATTAAAGTATTTTCTTTTATATTCTAATGATTTTAATCTTAGGAATCATTTTCTTTTTATATTTATTTCTTCTACCATTTGATCTAATATATTTCATCTTTGTTCTGTTATTGAATCTAAATTTTCATATCTAGATATTTGATTAATATAGGATCTCCTCTATGGTATTCCATATTTTTCTGTGATGTCTCTTTGTACTAATTCTTCGATGATGTCATTCCCTATTAAATCTAATATTTCATTTATTATAAAATCTTCTTTTATGATATTGAAATTTATTAGATCATAAATATCTCTTCTTATATCTTCATCTAAACTTTTTAACGCTCTTAAGATTTCTATTTTTTCATTATCAGTTAATATTAATGTTTGAATGATTATGAATTCTGTTGTATGTATAATATATATATATATTTATTTATTTTTTGACATATAATATTTATCTTTTAAATCTGTCATATGGCTCTGATACCAGCGCAGTGGGTGCTACAATGAACGAACAAAAATCAAATAAATTCGTGTAAACAAAATTAATTAAAAGTATATAGATGTAAAGTTTTAATGACTTAATTGTAACTTTACTAAATTTTAATAGGTATAATTAAAATATAATATGTAAGGGTATTTTTGGTAATTCTCAATGTCTAAGGCTATTTTTATAATTTGATAAAATTCTTGGTTATTTTCATAAAATGGCAATTTTGTATGGCTATTTTCAAGGTATACCAGGTCAAGAATAGATACCGACAGTATTTTATAATAGTTTCGCAAGAAACACTTGTGACATTTCCTATCCATGCATCATTGTTAGAGAAAATCGCTTCTTGAAAATAAAATAAAATAAAATAATAATAATAATAATAATAATAATAATAATAATAATAATAATAATAAATAAATAAATAAGTTTATAAATTGATTTATTTATATTTTTAAAGTAAGATGTGTGATTGAAAAGTAGAGAGAGAAAATGTATATAGATAAAAAATGATTTGAAAAATTGTATAATTTATAAACTAATTAGTATTTTCACCCTGCGATGCACGAGAATATGTTTGTGATAGTGATTTCCATCAAATTTTATGAAAATATGTTAATTATAGAATTATATCAAATAAAAACATAACACAATAACATTTTAATATAAAATATTTAACAAATTCAAAATTTTTAAAAAGATTGATAAAACTAATCAAAATATAAAATGCAACATGAACAAAATTAGGAAATTCTGATCTTTATAAGATTTTTCTTTTTCTTTTTAAAACTGTTTTTCTATTTTAAAAATATATTTTTATTATTTATTTATTATTTGTTTGTTGAACTTTCTTTTTCTAAATAAGTTATTTTTATCTCTTTTTTTATATGTTAAAATATTTTGAAATAAATCTATATTTGCTTTGAATTGGTAATTTTAAAATTAAAGAAGTTATTTTTTTGTATATTTAATTTTATCTCCAAATAAGTAAAAGTTGCTTTATTTGTAAAATGAATAACATAATAATATTCTATTACAATTATTATTAAAATTCAAAATATATAGATAAATAGAAAGATAGATATAGATTATGAGTTTGGTGAATTTTTCTATTGAAATCTTTATTCTATTTTTATTTTAGTTTTTTTTTTTTTCCAAAAATTGTAGGTACATGTTGGAGGGAAAATGACATGTAATGTTTTTCTCTCATCACTTCTACTTTTATATAATCGATTATTCCCACAAAGATATGCTTACTTCTATTTTCACACGGATTAAGAAAACATAATTAATATATGTTGAAATTATAAATTTACCAACATTCTACCTAATATACCCTTAAATTAAATAATGAGTTGTTTATATTTTTTTATAACAATAAATATTAAATATGGATATATTAGAAAATGAATATATTAATATACTCTAAAAAAGAAAATGAACCTATTTTTGTGGGACAAAGAAAAAGGAAAAACAAGCATTTCTTTGTTAAACGGAGGGAGTATTTAATATAAATATATAGATATATAGATTTTCATGGTTTACCGAACACAGGCTGAAGGAGTTGCTAGAAATACAAACCAACCAGTTAAGCGGGCAGAAGTATAAATACTTAATAATAAAACTCATAACAAGAAGTTTCATGATAATCAACATCTAATCCAGAATCTATAAATAAATGCATACCAAAAGTACTGAGTCTAATAATGGGCGGATCCAGCATTAGGTTTGCCTGTTAGGTCGCTCGTACTGGATTTGATCGGATTTTCAAGTTTATTAATTAATTATTATTTTTTATTTATCACAATAAGAGTGTTTGATTTAAACGGTGGAAAAGAAAATATTTTCCTTTTAAGTGAGAAAATATTGTCTTAACGAAATGATGAAGAAAAGTTTTTCTAATCAAATGGCCTAACTAGTGCTTCAAGTGGTTGTATCAAGAAATATTTTCCAAGTCAAATTTTAAAATAAAACACAAAATGTATAAAATATTTTTCATGATGTGACATATTCTAAACAAATAAATGACAATAAAACACACCCTAAGGCTATGTTTGATTGGTTAAATTTTCTGTAGAAAATGTCACTTTCACGAAAAATATTGTGTTTAATAGTAACAATTGGCATTGAAAACATTTTTCACGTACAATCCTTTGAATGACAAATTACAAACTAGCCCATTTGCCAAGAAAAGTTTTTCTCACCATTTTTGTGAGAAAATATTTTTTCACTTACATAGAAAATATTTTATTTTCCACCCCTTGTATCAAACACACCCTAAATATAAATAAATGCCCCCACCCCCCAAACAGCTTAAGTTGGAAGATGATGTAATTTAACATGGTATCAAAGTTAGCAAAAGTACCGAGTCTCTATCATGGGTGGATCCAGCATTAGGCCTGCCCGTTCGATTGTTCATGCTGGATCCGATCGAATTTTTCAAGTTTATTAATTAATTGTTATTTTTTATTTATAAATATGTGTAAAAGGGCTGCAGTTAATTTTTGAGATAAATACATATGTAAGAAGTTTAAAAGATAGAATTCAAAATTTAAGAAACTTGTGATTTTGATACAAAAACCAGGTTTTTAATTAAAAAAAATATCTAATTAAATAGGTTGAGATCAAAATTATAAAATAATTCGTCGCTACATGTTTTCAATCACAATTTACAAATTTCTTAGGTCACTAATTTTAGTCATAAGTCTTAAATTTTATATGTCACGGATTATAAAATACAGTCACGACTTATTTTTCGGTCACAATTTATAAATTTCCCTGGCATGACTTGATTCTCGATCACAAATCATAATATTATAGGTCACAACTCATTTCATTCACAAATTTCAAAATAATTAGTCATAGCTTAAAAAATTGTGAGTCATAATTATAAATTTAGTCACAATCTTAAATTTATTTAGTTAACATATTATATATTGATCACAATCTCTCAAATATTTGGTCACGAACACTCAAATAATTGGTCACAAATGATTAAAATTATGAAAATTTTGATAATGACTTATTTTTTCGATACTTTCCAGTCACAATTTACAAATTTCTTAAGTCACAGTGTATTTATATGTCACAAATCTCGAATTTTATAAGTCACAACTTTTTCTTGATCACAAATCTCGATTTAACAATTTTTTTAGATCACACATTATTTATCGGTCACAAATCCCACCCCACCTCACAGTTTGGTGATCTACACAGAGCTCAAGATTTTTAAATTCACTGAGAATGAGTCAATTTTGCAACGCTTTCAAAGTATGAGATCCTGAAAAATGCAATTGTCCGAACTTACAGTTACGGAGTAGGGTTATATCATATATTTTTTATATTCTTTTTGTTTGTGTTGAACTATATTTTTATATTAAATAAAATTACGTTTTATAACATTTATATATTAGTAAAATTTTTAACATTTTTTCAATTAAATAATATTTCATCGTTGAGGGTCAACGATCAACGAGTCAAAAATCGCTTTAGCTCAACCACTCTCCTATATTCGCCCCTCTGCATAAGGATCAAAACTCAAAAGTTAGGTAGCCTAGGTTTGCCAAATTCAGTATCCGAATCAAGAATTGACTGGCAAAATTAACTAATCATTTTTGCAATAATGAATGAGTTCTATATTGAAGTTTCGCCTAAAATCTAAAAGTATGGCTGTAAACTTCCTTCACTAGATTCAGAAGCCTGAATTTGTTCTTGAGCTGTTGATTTCACAAAAAAAAATCAGTGATCCTTGGCTGTAAACTTCCTTTACTAGATTCAAAAGCCTGAAACTTGACACTTGAGCTGTTGATTTCACAAAAAAACTCGGTGATCTTTGGCTGTAAACTGAATTTGACACTTGAGCTGTAGATTTCACAAAAAATCTCGGCGATCTTAACTAATGCTACTAGCTGGGCTTTAAGTAGCACGTTTATAGACAATGTCCGATCGCTAAAACTAAAAGTCAAAAGTTCAAACAATCACCAGAAAACGACGCAAATATGAAAGAACTCCTAAGATCGTGGGAGAAGTTTTGTTAAGAAAGCTCATCGACTATGCTCTGAAGCCAAAAGGTTTTGTTAGCTCTGGGAACAAGCTGAAATACTAGAACCCTACTTTCTAAATCTATAGACTAAAAGGCTAAGATAACTGCTGCCTGTTATAAATTTCTTGTAGGACTAAGTTGGTCACTGCACATCAACACTAATCTTATGACATAAAAGTAAAAGGACACGACGATTTTTGGCTTCTAATAACAGGTTTGTGCACAAGCATTAGTCATAATTTCGTAACACCACAACCATTGACAAAATCATTTACAGTTATTTGATGAAAATGTGCATGCTATATGCATAAACTTGCATCCGTCTTTCTACTCACAGTTATACTGAATCGGAATATCAATAAAGCCAGCCACTTTCAAGATAATAGGAAAAATATATGCAACTATTGCGGGAAATCCATAGAATAGAACCTTTCCTTCCATCTCAGGAAATGTGTTTTATTAGTATTGAGTTGACCAATTTGAAGCACTGCCAACTCTAGGCATTCCAGTTTCCTTTCTGGACTGCTCATCAACCGTGAAAATAGAACCACGGACCTGCCCTAGACTATCAACCCATGGTGTCGCCTTCAATTCTTTCTTAGGAAATACAAAGCTTCTCAAGCCACCAGAAGACGTAAAAAAGCAACCTAGAACAAATAAGGCATATAGGATTTCAATATGACAAAATTTCACACTTCCATTCCATGGATGAGAAACAAACTACATGCTATGAAGAGTAAGAGAATGAAAACCAGAATTAGCAAAATTGATTTTCAAAAACGTACCTGAAAACCAGAATTAGCAAAATTGATTTTCAAAAACTACGAGTACCCATGACCATTTTTGGGTCTATGCTAAGTAAGGGTTAATGGTTACAAGTGTGAACATGCACAAATCTATCAAGTAAAGATAGCTGAGTCCTAATAGGCCTTGCAAGGCCATCTCCAAGGCGGACGGCATAGTGGACTACATTTTACAAGTGTGAACATACACTAAATCTATTAAGTAGAAATAGATGAATCCTAATAGATCAGTTAAGGCCATCTCCAACGTTGATCACACAATATAAGAGCATCTTCAATGAGCTGTCTATTTTGAATGTGAAGGTGACGTGACTTGGAGACAAAATAAGGTAGATGTGGGAAAGCAACAAAATGTGGAAAGGGCTTTCCAGAAATGGACAGCCCCACAGTTGTGAGCCATTTTTGAATTTGATTTCTTTCTCTCCTCGATTTTCCTTTTCTCACTTCCTTTCAATTCCTCTCTCCTCACCTATTTCATCTCTCTTACCAAGTAAGCCAATCTTCACGGTGTGAGCATTGGAGATGCTCTAAGTGCAAATGTCTACATTGCAGTTTCTCTTTAATTGATTGTACCTTTTGGAAATGGTGCAAAGGAGTTCCCACATGCCTTCTTTACAACTACTTCATCATCAGATAGAACAAGATTATTGTCAGAATCCATTCCCCAAAAGAAAGGCACGCTCCCATCAGCATCCTGCCCAATCATCGACGCATAAATGTTTACACCATAATATACAAAATAACGCCAAGTTTTGAAGATCCCAAATGACAGCGACTTTAATAATTACGATCTTAATCCAAAATTTTCCTATTAAAAGAAAATGATAAATCTAGTGGAAGAACTCACCCCAGCTGCGAATACAGACTTGGAGGTGCTGTCATACAATATGAATGCAAACTTCCCTTCCAAGTCTCGCACAACGTGGTCAGCAGGATAAGGACCTCTGTCCCGTAGGGTACGGTAAGCCTCTATTACAATGCTAACTTCGTTAGCTGTCTTTGTCAACCCATATTGCTGCTTCAGGGTAGCTATGTTCTCAATATGCCCTTGGAACAGACAGAATATGTCATCCACGACAGAGAAAAGCCTAATGCAGCAATCACAATTAAAATTACCAGTGAAAATTCAGAATGAAAATTTTAGACAATATCTATACATACAAACATGCAAAATTTGCATCTCCAGATCATGGAAAAATGCGTTTGAAATTAGCCTTTGATTCTTTCATAATTAATATGCATACGAATTGTTTGAGTGTGAGTCACCACTCACCACAAACCTTTTCCTTGTTATTTTCTGTATCAGTATACAGAACTATAAGACATGTGAATCTTTCTTTATGGTAAAGTTCCTATTTTCATTCCTTTTCTTTTCTCAAATTTGATATCAATGTAGTGGGTTGGTTTCTATAGATACCACATGTACTTACATAGATCAATTTAATAAACATTCATAATTTCATTGTTCAAAATAATTGAATCGTCTCAATTAGCGTAGTTTTTTACAAGTGGAAAAATCATATATAAATCTTGAGATAAAGAAAGAATAAAGGAAAAAATAAGATCTAAGAAAGGGTAAAATTACATTAGATAAATTTTGACAAAGACGAAATCAGGCAGAACTCTATGGAAGAGTATATCATCTTCACAGTCAAGATTTAAGAATTTCCAGTAAAAACTGAAAACGAGAAAAATGTACAAGTTATGAAGATTCAGAAAGAGAAAAATGTACCTCGGAAGAAGTGGGTTCTGCTTGTGAGAAGAGTAGGCAATAAAACCAGATGAACCAAAATTCAACGACACAGAATCTGGTTGAACAGAATTGAAATATTTGATGAAGGACCCATCTTTCAGTGCTGAAAACGGAGCAGAATCTGTGTCTAAATTCTTCAAAGCTTCAGGGCCCTTTGCCACTGATTCATCAAACACTGCCAGCATCCTTGAATTCCTTCCAAGAATTCCAGCAAAAAGAACTTTAACTTTCAGTCTGAACTTGCAATTCACAGAATTTCCAAGAATATAAATGCGGTTTTTGTATGTATAAAATTGCAGAAAGATAATAAGATGGATGGTGCTAGCAGTTTCGAGAGTGTATTAATAATAAAAGATTCCCGGGGGAAAAAAATAATAAAAAATATCTAAGAAATAACGCGTGTGGCCTAGACGAATTGGCTAGTTTGCAGGGCCGTTAAGATTCCCGCGTAACAGGTTTACTGGTCAAGTAGTTATTGTAAACCGTTTTCCTTTTATCCTACTATTTTTACACTTGTATTCTATATATAGTTAGCATCCCTTGTTTGGCCTCCATTAAAATGATCTTTTTCAGAAAAATGTGTTCTGAAATAGTTTTTTTCCCCCTAAAGATTATGTGATTAAAAAATAAAAATAAAAATAAAAAATTGAATGTACATGTAATATTATTTAACAGTAAAAATATTTGGTTAAAAATGAATTTAAAAAATTTGGTTCTTGAGGAGAAAAATGAGACTAAAAACCGAAAAATTGAGAATCGAAAACCGAACTAAGAACCGAACATTATTATTTAAAAATTAAGCACACATGACACTTTTGACACTTTCTATATTGCTTTACATTTCAGATTGTACAAATCCAGCTTACTTAGATGTATTATGATAATTGTTCATATCTTGTTGCATCTTACATGAAATTCCATGCAACAATTTTAGAAGATTGGATGTCTGATCTCTCACTCACACTGGTTCAGTGCATCTTTTTGGTGCAATATTTACAAATAAGGTGCATTAGTGAATTGTGATTTTACATTCAAGTCTGAGATGAGAGTTCATTAAAAATCATTTTTATCTTCGAAGTATATCTATGTTCAAATGAATTAAATGATTTTATGTTATGGTAAATGTGTCTATATGCCATTATTATAATTTTTTTTTTAATTTGAATGATCCGAGCATTCCAGCATAAACACTAAATAGAACAACAGAAGATTAAGACTCAACATTTCTAGTTGCTACTGGAATATACAAAATATTATAACTGTCTTTAGTGTCTTTAGAATCTGAATATATTCAATTTGAATATTTTACCGCAAATGATGGTTGTGTATGATAAATTTTGATTAAATACTTATTTGTTTTTTGCAAACATTTCACGTTTGCTCAAATTTGAATTTTTTAACAAAAAATCGAACAAAAGAATCGAAAAATAATTGAAATCGAATCGAAACAAAAATCGTTCAATTCTTGAGTTTTGAGAACCCACAACTGAACTGAAAATCGAAACCGCTAATTAGTACTATTACACTTTCGATTTTCACTAATATTCAAAATACTTTCCAAATGATTAATAAATCTTACAATGGTGCTACTCGCATAGTCGCACCCTAACCGTGACAGCGTTCTTGACCCCAGATAAGCCAGTTGTCCATTATACCTTATTTTAAAAATTCTATTTACCTCTTCACATTTCATTACCTAGGTTAAAATAACTCGTCGGCGCCTCAGGGTCCCAGCATTCCCTTTGTCCTCCTTCTCTCACAACGGCGATTTCTTCGGCTCTTCATCCTAGTCGTTTTATTTCTTGTTCTCACAGAGAAAAATGTAAGGTTTTCTTGCTCCTCTCACTGCTCCCTGTTTGTGAAGACGAAAAATTTGACCTTTGTGTTTTGATACTTTTCTGATTTTCTGTCGTCACTGCACTGTAAGTACTCTTCTGATTTTTCATTGCCGTCACGATTGAGGTACTTTTTTTTTATTTTTCTCCATTATTGCTGCGATATTAGAAGTTGGGAACTTTTGATTTATGGTAGTATTTGCGGAACAGAAATAAAGGAAGTTGAGCACTTTTGATTTTTGGTAGTAAATGAAGCAATAATAAGGGAAAAATCAGAAGCACATCAATTTTTCAATTTTTTTTTATCTCTGTAAAGGGAAAATTGTTTTTATAAAAAATTTGAATTTGTTGAACAATGGCTTCATCTGTAAGTATGTTGTTCCTCTGTAAGTATGTTTTCCCTTTTTTGCTTGCTTTTGGTTTTGACAGTGTTCTTGTTCTTTATATTTTCTGTATGAGAAGCTTGAATTTGAAGTTGAAATTTCTTACAAGTTTCTATTTTTAAGTGTCATAAAATTTCCCAGGGATTTAAGGCCTTTTTTGCTAAGTCTTATAGAAGTTTCTGTTTCTATTTCTGTTTATTGAATTCGAGCTCTGAGTGTTTTGTCTGTGTTCTTGAATTAGTGTGAATCTGAAGATGGGTGGAGGAAGATGACCAAACTATGGACCCTGTCATAGTTGTAGGAAGTTGGGCCATTGGTTGGATGATTGTCCAACGAAACGACGTTGCACAAGGTGCGGGCAGGGATATATTAGATGGTTAGTGGCGGGAGAATCATCACAAAATGAAGGAAAATTCTTCTTCAATTTCAACAAGTTTTGTGATTATTTTTGCTGGGAGGAAGGAGAGTCAAAAGGAGAGTCAAGCGGTTTTCATCAGGGTGTTACAACTGCAAATGAAGATAAAGGAGAGTCAAGCGGTGTTCATCCGGGTGTTACAACTGCCAATGAAGATAAAGGAGAGTTAAGCGGTGTTCCTCCGGGTGTTACAACTGCCAATGAAAATGAGAAAGACGAGCTTTCTCAACTATTGAGAACTTGTGCACGAATCACAAACGAAGAGGATGTGGATATATCGTTATTCACATTGCGTAAGAAACTACCTACCGGATAAAGAAGTGAAAAGAAATCTTGTTGTGTAATGCTGTAGAGCATTATGCTTGTAGTATTTATTTGGTCTTGTAATTCATTTTCTTTTCTTTTGAACCATCTACTTGTGTAACAACACTCCGGTGTTTTGAAATTATGTTGTAAATGAATGCGGTGGATCGTTTTAACATATTCTTTTGTATTTCTCTTTTCTTGGATATTTGTTTAACTGTATTGAACAAGTTAATATTGTAAGCAGAAACCTAAATTTGTAAGCAGGAACAAAAATAACAAGAATAATACATTTAGCATAAACTTCAAATACCAAACTGGAAGAACAATAATATCATCTGTATGTCTGGGCAATTCAAACGATCACGTCTAAAACTGTATTTTTGTGGGTTGTGTGTTCAAACTTAGAGTTGAAGTGCTGTATTGTGTGTCTTGTACTGCTTCAGTTATGGCCTCCACATTTTCCTTCATTTTCCTCTTCCCAATTTTTGTATTTGTAGTAGCCTGTAACAAAGTGGGAAAGGAACTTAAATTTGCTAAGTGGGAATTGATATAAATATTGCAAATCATACCTTTGTTTTTTTGTAGCCGTCTCCAATGGACCCTTGTGTCGGTTCTTTCTCGAGGCTCCCTTTCTTTTTGTGCACTTTGGATCTTGGATTGGAAATGGTTGTGAATTATCCCCATCTCCCATATTACAGGCGTTATGTACGCTAATTTGAGAAGGAAGATTAATTCTAGAAATTGTCCTTGGTATGTACGCTAATTTGAGAAGGAAGATTAATTCTAGAAATTGTCCTTGGTCTATAGTTTGTGGGCTCAATCAATTGATTTTCGAGCAATTCCATTAGCTGTTGAGTTTGTGACTCATCATCTACCACCGTATTTGCTACCTTTGCTAAGAGACTAGACAAGTGCTCATATCGAACTTGCTCAATGGTGCTGACCCATCAGTCACAATTGATCTTCACTCTAGTATATGCTCTACGCACATCTCATCTCCAACTTCTAAAAATATAAGCTTCAGGCAACACTCTAATGCCATTACGCATTAGAACCGAAATAGCTTGCGTGCAAAGAATTCCCCTAAACTCGAACAAGTGACAACTACTAACGGCGTATTGACTATCTCTATCAAACAAAACTGTAAAATACCTCTGCCTCTCCACCCTGTTGATTGTGACATTTGCTTCTACTTCGAACGAAGTTTCGTTGTTGGAGGACACAAGGTCACAGTAAACTTTTTCGATTATTTCTGTTTGAAACTCTTTGAACTTAGACAGCGTGTAGAGTTCTTGTACTTGTTTCTCCATAGAAAACGTAGTAACACAAGGAACTAGCATCGTGTATGACTTCACATCTACCTGAAACTCCTTCTCTACTTTACTTCTCAAAGCCCGCTCATACTGTTCTAAAAACTGCATCAAACTGGTCTTCGAATTAACATATCCATCAAGAAAGGCATTTATACTCTCAATACGTTGTGTGGTCGACATTCTTGTCCAAAAACTTGTTCTCAAGTAACAAGGTACCCATTGGCCTCTTTCATTGTAGAGACTGAACAACCAGTCATTTTCATATAGGTCATAGATAGCAAGCATATCATTCTAATGTTGCTCAAATTCTTCTGGAATCTGTGAGTCGTAAACTACTTCATGCACAGTTGTTAGTATTGCACCTTTATAAGTGTGGCACCCAAAATTTTCTGGCAACTTCTTCAGGATGTGCCACAAACACCATCTGCTTTGTCTTCGGGAATACAATTTGAATAGTATTTTGCATAGCATGATCCTGATAAGTTATTATACCTTTTGGTGCCTTACCATCCACACAATCAAGCCACATTCTGAAGAGCCAAACGAACATCTATATATCCTCGCTAGACACTAAACCACAAATAAGTAGTGTGGATTGCCCATAACACCTACAAATAGGGAGAACGACATGTCATATTTATTAGTAAGATAAGTGGTATCAAATGTTATAACATCGCCAAACTCCTTATATACATGCCTACATCGATTATCAGCCCAGAATACATTTCTTAAACGTGACTCGTCATCTTCTAAGTCCAAACTGAAGAAGAAACCAGGGAACTGTGCTTGCATCTTCGAAAAATAGGCCTGAGTTGCAGTTGCATCACCTTCTCCAAGTCTGAACTGTCGAAATTGATCAATGTAATTTCTGCAATCCTTTTCTATAAACGTTAGCTTCTAATACCCACCCACTTCCACGACGGATGAGTTGAAACTTTTGTAAAAGGGGATTACGGCTATGTCATTCACTTCAAGCTTTCACTTCACCTGGTATGTCATTCACTTCAAGCTTTCTCTTCACCTGGTCAATCAATTGTCAATTACAACGAAACATTCAGGACATCGAAGGACTTATACTGTGATTGTGTTCTAAATGGACAGCGCTAACTCGCCATGTTCCTATAGCATCTGAGCAAAATGTCATCCTAACCTTGCACCCAGTTTGCATAGTTAGGTAGGGTTTCAAAGAATCATGCGGTGTACTGGATCTCTTTCCTTCACGACTACAAACAAATGTCACACTCCTTACATGCCCATTTGGACCCTTTCTGGAACTCCTTCGTTGAATAGGTATACCAGTTTTGCAAAAATAGTTCAAGTAAAATTCGTAAGCCTCCTCTTGGCTAGAAAACTTCTGCCCAGCCTCTGGCACAAAGTTACTGTCCTCAACATTTAATTCATCACTCGACACAACAAATTTCTCAAGTTGATTATCATTTCCTTCAAACAAATCATCATCCTTGGAAGATAGCATTTCATTTCCTATAGAAACAACAGTGCCACAGATCACAGTGCAAGCAAATTGTTATCCTTTGTTAAACACTTAACTACTGTCAATAGAACCAACACCATAACTATCGGGTTACATTTCAAAATATCAACAGGAAAAATTGAAAATAATCATATTTTTAGGGGTATATTGTTAAAAGAATTCGGTTGAAATTTCAAAATATCAACAGTGTAATACTATGAACAACTTTTTTTTTTAGTTCAAATTTTAAAAGATTTCGCATGACATCTGCATTTTTCCAATCACTTTCTAAAAGATATTAAACATACCTGTTCGAGAAATCTGTTGGAGGCCCAGCTTCCTGCGAAAGGGCTATCATCCCAGCTTTCGACGAAATGGGTAGCATTACACATGTGTTCCTTGAAATCTCTGGCAAAGGACTACCTAATCTTCCACCCTGCTCGCACTGTCCAGATTGCATTTTGGTGACGTTAGCTACTACACCGATGAGAACTTCGGTTAGTGGCAGGAGAGAAGAATCCTTTGGTTTGGAAAGAGCTAAGGTTCGAATGAACTCCGTTGTTTGGATATATAATAATCGCCATAGTAGAGAGTTCTCTAAAAAGACTTCACATTCATGCATGTCTTGTTATTCGTCTCCAATAGCTTCTTTCCAAAATACACAATTTCTTCAATTTTTTTCACTCACTTTTCTTAGTATAAAATTTGAAAATTTTGGAACTAATGTAGAATAACTCGAGAATGACAACAATCGAGTTAAAAATAGATCTTACGGTATTTTAACTCGAAAATATTACATTTCCAATTTTCCTTAACAAATAGCATAGGTTATGTAAAATGCATAGGACGCACCGATAAACATGGAAGGTAATATTCAATATTGACACGCACGCGTTACATCACGAACATTAAGGATGACAAAAAAATTCGATTCGATCCGAAAAAGTTCCGATCCGTGGATCAATGGATTGGATTTGGATCAGGGGTAATCCGATCCGACTCGATCCGCAATCCGAATTTTTTTTTAAAAATTAAAAAAATATGTAAAAAAAATTGATTATTAAATATAAAATATAAAATATTTTATTGAATTTGATACAAAATCATTAATTCTCTATATATGTAATATTTTGTTGTATGAATTAAATATTATATTAGTTATTTTATGAATTATGTATTAATTTATTTGTCGTTAACGAAAATATATAACGAAAATTTTTTAATGTTTATTCCGATCCAATTCGAACCCAACACGATCCGAGATTTTTAATGTTTGATCCGATCCAGTCCGATTCGAAATTTCGTGAAGCGAATTTGGATCGGCACTGATCCGCCCCAATTCGCTCCATTGTCATCACTAACGAACATTCGAAATCGAGTTTCTCATTCAAATCACTGCCTACTTTGCCTTTGTTTGGCTCTCATTTTTTGGGTAATAATGTAGTTTTGAATAGTATTTCTGAAAGAATATAGAGTCAAAAAATATTTGAAAAGTTAAAATAATAGGTGTATTAAGATAGATTAAGATGAATGGTTGATACTGTATTTTGACTAAATTTAGTTTGCAAAAATGGGGCCAATGGCTTTATAAGCCCTATTCCTCTCTTGCTAAGTAACTAAAATTCCAATCTGCGGTCATATTTTTACAAAATTCTTCTAATTAGTGAAGAAAGTTCTTGAATTTATTGGGTTTATTGTTGTGTGAAAGATGTGGGGTCAACTGTACCAGAAAGATGACGTGGAGTCGGGTCAACGGCCTTTGTATCCGATGATGCTGGAGAGCCCGGAACTCCGGTGGTCGTTTATTCGGAAAATATATACCATAGTCACTATCCAATTGCTTTTGACAATTGCTGTTGCATCTGTTGTGGTTTCTGTTCGTCCAGTGTCGCTTTTCTTTGTCACAACTGGGGCGGGTTTGGCCCTGTATATTCTTCTTATCATCACCCCTTTCATCGGTATGATTATTATCTTATTTAGCAATTGATTTTTTCAAATATTTTCTGATTTATGGATTGAATTTGTTTTATTTGTTAAATATTTGTTTTCTTTTGTGTGATTGCAGTTTTGTGCCCCCTGTATTACTACTACCAGAAGCATCCGGTGAATTATTTATTGCTTGGATTGTTCACCGTTTCTCTTGCTTTTGCGGTGGGCTTGACTTGTGCATTCACCAGTGGTAAATGATTCTGTTCTTCGTTTATTTATTTATTTTCGTTTTTCTTAAAAAAAAAAAAAAACTGGCATTGAGATGGGGGTTTTGGATAAATTTTAATCTTGTTATTATAGTTATAAATTGTTGATTGGAGTACGAGTGCTAATAAATTCAAGAAGTCGAAAGCCCTCTTTTATGGGAAATGGGCTTTGTATGCTGAAATGTGCATACTATGAGGGAGAGGATAGTAAACCCTCCTATAATTTTCTTGACTTGCAATTGAGTAGTTAATTTAACTATAATTGTAAGCTCTTTCCCAGTGATCAAGAAGATAGGGTAATGAAATTAATTTAATTTTGGAACATCACAGAGAAATCACAAACTCGAATGAGTGAGAGAAATTTCTGTAATGGGAAACAATGAGTAGCCTCTTTTTAGGCATTTGTATCCTTTTTATAGTGTCTATTATCTAATGAGAGGGAGGAGTTAAGGAGCCTATTGTAATATTTCTTAGTGTCATCTTTAGTGTTGCAATGTCTGCATACAAGAATTAGGTTGATTCATATAATGCGGAGAATTTGTTCAAGATAACTATTCACTTGTATATAGGTGAAGGATTTTAGGAGATTTTCCGAGTCGACGTCGTGTAATTTGAATATAGTATAAGATTTGGATTTAATTAGGGGTGGACAAAATAACTAAGATCAAACCAATCATAATTGAAACAAACCGAGTGGCTTGGTTTGGTTCTACAAAAAAAAAAAAAAAAGGTTTTGGCTCTTAGAATCGAGAATCGTTTAGTTCTCGTTCCAGTTTTAAAACCAAGAATCATAACAATTTCATGTAATTTTGATATCTTCATGTAAAAGATCTCTGTTTGGTTGTACAATAAAAATAATGGTTTTGTTTCTTAGAATTAAAAATCATTAGGCTCTGGTTTCGGTTTGGTTATAGTTCTAAAATCTAGAACCAAAAACATTTCCCATATGTTTGATATCTTCATGTAAAAGAATTGATTTGGCGGAGCATGATGATGGAACTTGACACATTAACTTTTCCCAGTGTCCCATTATTCTACTTTAGTGAATCATTGTCATTAAACAATATTTTATATGGGCTTAAAACTTGATAATTTTATAATAAAATTATGACTATGTTTTGTTTCTTAGTTTGAGATGTGGTGAATGAATTTTATTACCCAATATTTTCTTTAATATTGATAATTTGCCGAATAGATGTTATTTTATTTTTTGATTTAGGTAAATATTACTAACTTAAGAATTGGTGGTAGATTTTATTTTTCATTTATCATTTGAAAAGTTAAGTAATAAAATCAGAACCATAATAGACCAGACCAGACAAAAACCGAATGGTCTGGTTTTGATTCGGTTTCTCATATCTTAAAAAAATCATTGGTTCTATTATTTAAAAAAAAAAAATTGGTTCACAGTTCGATTCGGTTCTTTTGGAACCAGAACCGAATAGAACCATGTCCACCCTTAGGTCTAGTGGTTGAAGATTTTCGACCGACGCGATGTATGAACTTAGTATTTAAATCAGTGTCCCAAGTGTTCAATAAACTGGCAAGGTCGTTTACAGAAATGTTACTGTTCACCAGTTTTAGTATAGATTATTTTTCCTTCCTCTCAAGCTTCATACTCATTTCGCCTATTAGTAAGATTTTAGCAGTCTACTGACATTTTTTGTGACGACTTGAAATTGGTGGCAGGGAAAGTTATTCTGGAGTCAGTTATCTTAACAGCTGCGGTGGTTATTAGTCTCACTTTATACACATTTTGGGCTGCTAAGAGAGGCCACGATTTCAATTTCCTAGGGCCATTCTTGTTTGGTGCTGTTGTTGTACTCATGCTGTTCTCGTTGATTCAGGTTTGTGGATTCTCATCTCCACATGTTATCCAATCTTCAATTATCAAGTTCTTTGGCCCTCCAATTGAGTGCTGATTATCTCTTATTTATATATTTCAGATTCTGTTTCCCCTGGGGAGGGTATCTGTTATGATTTACGGCTGCCTGGCATCAATAATATTCTGTGGTTACATCGTTTATGACACTGATAATCTGATCAAGCGGTATACCTATGACGACTACATTTGGGCTGCAGTTGCACTGTATCTGGATATCATCAACCTCTTCTTATCTCTGTTGACGGTTTTCAGAGCTACTAATAGTTAGAGAATTGATGGTGATCCCAAATGTTGATATTTTTTGTATTTCAAACGTGCCAACTTGTATGGATATTGTAATGCCGAATAAGTTAGTAATATTGGTATAAACATCTATTGAGATTCTTTTCAATTGTATTTCCTGTTCTGTTTATGATATGAGAAATGCTGTGTGTACCGATGGTTTATACAGAAAGTTTGGTACCAAGAATGCCCTAACAAACCTCAGATCATGAGGTTAATGGTTCAAATTTCTGAGGATGAGCCTAGTCAAAGTCAGGACAAAAATTCTCTTGAGGGGACAATTCGTAAGTTACAGGACAAGTCACGGACTGTCAAAAATTCGTAACATCATTTTTTTAATACATAACATCATCTTCAACATTTATCGAAAGAGATCTTTGGCCGAGTGGAAACTTTTAGCAACATCACACATACTCTTAAAATCAATGGGATGGACATCACATGATCAATTTGCTTCAAATATACGGCTCAGAGGAATTCTATATTTTTATCCATAAATAAAATTGGCATATTTGACGGCTGTACATCAGCCAAAATGAAATCATGTGCATTGTGGGCCAATCTTTGATACCAATTCATCCCGTGACACTTGGATTTTTCTTCTACATGCGCACTTGATTTTATTAACCAATGTAGACAAGCAACGCTTATCTTATTCTTGAAGTAGATATCAGAATTATTAGATACTTAACTTCTATATTGATTCTTGGTCTTCAATTCTCCAGAAATTTCATCTCTTTAATGATTTTTTGAGCCAAAAATGGCTAAAGTTCCTGCATTCTTGATTGTCATTCTAGTGTTGTATTGCTGGGAGGCTATAGCAAATGCAGAATACATACTCTATAAAGATCCAAAACGACCATTAAATCGCAGAATCAAGGACCTGATGAGCAAGATGAGCTTCGAAGAAAAAATAGGACAAATGACACAAATCGAACGGTCCGTGGCATCAGCTGAGGTCATGAAGAAATACTATATAGGTATCTTCAAATACAACTTTTTTCTATAGTTCAATTCAATCATAGTTTATGGGCACGAGTCTGTCATTGAAACGACTACCAGATGAGTTTATATTAAGACTTGAAGTAATTTTTGGTGGTTGGAACAGGGAGTGTGTTGAGTGGCGGAGGTAGCGTTCCGGGTCCACGGGCCTCTCCCGAGGCTTGGGTCGACATGGTGAATGAATTTCAGAAGGGATCTTTATCGTCCCGTCTTGGAATACCGATGATATATGGGATTGATGCACTTCATGGACACAACAACGCCTATAATGCGACGATTTTCCCCCACAATATCGGTCTCGGAGCAACAAGGCAAGTAAAGATGCAGTTTTATTAGGTCACCTTAATATTCCTATGAATAGTTGAGATTGAGTGTTTGTAATAATTGTTTTTTAAAAAATGAGGCTGAAGCAAGGGCTAAGTAATGCAAAAAGCACGATATTCTGACCCGTGGTCATTATAGCGGTTCCTTCTGTTCCTAGAAAACGTCCCGTCAAAACACGGATTGTGTGTTCTGCTCGTTTTCTGATTGTTTTTCATTTGAATTTGAATAGGGATCCTCAACTGGTGAAGAAGATTGGAGCTGCAACGGCTCTTGAAATCAGAGCAACAGGCATTCCTTACACTTTTGCACCTTGCATTGCAGTAATTAGTCTGATCTGATTGAATATAATAATATACTAATCTGAATATTTGCTAAAATAAGATCATTTTTATTAATTAATAATAATAATTGATTGATTAATAGGTATGTAAAGATCCAAGATGGGGTCGTTGTTATGAAAGTTATAGTGAAGATCCGAAGATAGTTCAGGCAATGACCGAGATTATACCAGGATTACAAGGAGATATTCCTCCTAATTCTCGGAAAGGCATTCCTTACGTTGATGGAAAGTAAGTTTTCGATAATATAGATTTAATTTTTCGATATGTGAATTTTTTTTTTTTTTTTTAAAGAATATTGTACCATATTTTGTCCCATCCACCTACTTCTGGAATATTTTCACAGTATGAGGACAAACATTACATACAACGATGATCTCATTCAATAATTCTTTGCAATATTTTCTATGAACCAACTTTTTGAATTTTGATCTTTCACCTAATCAATGACAAGAGCTGTCACAATGTGCCGACCTAGGCCATGAGTAGGACACCTTTATAGTCGAGTCGTGCCCATGGTCCTAACCTAATCTAACGAAAATGCCAACAAGGCAGAAACATAAAAAAGGTCAAATCTAACTAAAGAAAACATAGAATTCAAAATAACTTGCAGAAATTAAAAAATTAAAACGAGATTTTTTCGGCCGAAGCCCTAGATGTTCATTATAAACCTACTACCCCTGTTGAGCATCTACGTCTAAAAGCGGATAAAACTCGATTTCCACTATAAGACCAAAAATGGCAACCAAGATATGCAGAGTTCAAATTATAAAAAGAATCAAGCTCAAAACTTATGTTCCAAACTTCAGATCTACTTCTCAAAGTTACTGTTCACGCAAGATCAAAACCACAACCCAACTAAATAACAATAATCAGGGAACTTTTATTTTATTGATATTCGCAAGAAATCAGAAAGAAGAAAGGTGTAGAAAATGAAGAAAAAAAACTAGGTGTGTGTTTGACCCCAATTTTTTGGAAAAAAAAAAAAAATGTGATTTGAATAGTATTTTTGGAAGAATGTGTAGTTAAAAAATATTTGAAAAGTTTAAAATAATAAGCTTGACTAAGTGAATGGTTGAGATTGAATTTTGAAGCCACGGAAGTGTCTAGAAGAAGCCAAATTCAATGGCCACAAAATGAATAGATGTCACAACCCCAACAAAGCCTCAAAACTTAAAGAGTCGAGTTTCCAAGCAACATGCTTTTGTCCAGATTTTGGTAGCACACGTGCACATTTTATCCAACACTAACGCTTGGAGAGTGAATTACCGAATTTCTTTGTCTTGTATTTTTATATGTAGAGAGAAGGTTGCAGCATGTGCGAAGCACTACGTGGGTGATGGTGGTACAACCAACGGCATCAATGCGAACAATACAGTGACAAGCCGACACGATCTACTTAGTATCCATATGCCACCCTACTATAATTCTATCATTAAGGGCGTGTCAACCGTCATGGTCTCATACTCGAGTTGGAATGGAGTAAAAATGCATGCTAATCGTGATCTTGTCACTGGGTTTCTTAAGAATAAACTACGTTTCAGAGTAAATCTTATTTTCGATATATAATAATTTTTTAGTATTTAACATATTGAATTAAGATACTAAGCTCAATTTTTCATTCGGGTCGTGTTCCTTGTAGGGATTTGTTATATCTGATATGGAGGGCATTGACACAATAACTTCTCCATCTCATGCAAACTACACCTATTCAATTCTAGCCGGAGTCGGAGCTGGAATCGACATGGTTTATACTCTTTTATAACTCTAAACTTTATATTTTTTTATGTTTGGTACGAAGTATTAAAGATGAATAAAATTGCAGATAATGGTTCCATTCAATTACACAGAATTCATTGATGGTCTAACCATGTTGGTGAAAAATAATTTCATACCCATGACCCGAATAGACGATGCAGTGAAGAGGATTCTACGAGTTAAATTCATAATGGGTCTATTTGAGAACCCATTGGCTGATTATAGCATGGCTAAGTACCTAGGATGTGAGGTCAGTTCTAAATTTACTGAAAAACCCCTTGTGTTATAGCAAAGTTTAATAATTATTTCATTACTCGTGTAATTTTAACAGGAGCATAGAGAATTAGCAAGAGAAGCAGTGAGAAAATCACTTGTTTTGCTTAAACATGGCCAATCGGCCGATGAGGCATTGATACCACTTTCGAGATCGGCGTCGAAGATACTTGTGGCGGGAACTCATGCGCACAATATCGGTAATCAGTGTGGCGGGTGGACGATTCAATGGCAAGGACAAACCGGCGACATCACACATGGTAATTAGTGCATGTTTGGTGTAAGTAATATTTAGGAAATTTTGGGAAATTTTAATTTTTTGGGAAAACGTGTAGAAATGTGATGATAATTAATTAAATTACAGGATCTTAATGACTTTTTATTTTACATGATCAGGCACAACGATCCTTACTGCGATAAAGAATACTGTCGATCCTAAAACTGAAGTCGTGTTCAGCGAAAATCCAGATTCTGGATACGTAAAGTCGAACAACTTCTCCTACGCTATCGTCGTGGTGGGTGAACCACCGTATGCAGAGACAAACGGCGATAACTCAAACTTGACAATTCCCGATCCTGGCCCGAGTATCATTACAAATGTGTGCGGCTCAGTGAAGTGTGTCGTCGTTCTTATAACCGGTCGTCCGGTCGTCATTCAACCGTACCTTGCTCAAATCGATGCACTGGTAGCTGCTTGGTTTCCAGGAACTGAAGGTCAAGGTGTTGCTGATGTTCTATTTGGCAACTATGGTTTTACAGGAAAGCTTCCACGTACATGGTTCAAGGATGTTGATCAGCTTCCCATGAATGCTGGAGATTTGCATTATGATCCATTGTTCCCATTTGGACATGGATTGACCACAGAACCCACAAAGGCTAACTGACTGAATCCACAAATATTTGAAGATTTAGATTGAGAGAATTATATGAAAGTTGCAGATTTGTTGGGATAAATGTCTCCCCACACCACCCACTGAGATCTTGAGTTGAGTTGAGTTGTTATTTGATGAAAAATAAAACAAATATAGAATTTCACGAGCTCATCCTTCTCCTCATCTAAGCATTCTGGAGAAATTTTGCTCGCGCTTATGCGATAGATCCTCCAATGCCCTAGCTCACTCTTGAGATTTCTCGAGAAACAAATTTCTACTAACCGAAAGGCCACCATCGTGTTCATATTACTAATTAATTAATAGGTTATCAGAATTTACAAGCACGAACAGGAAAAAATCTGCATTTTGCACAGATCTATGCATAATAATACAAGGATTATGCTATTTAAACAAACAGAATGCCACCCTCTTACATGGGATGGGACAACTAATTAATACATGAGGCCCCTACACAACCTATGCGAGAGAGGTGGTAGATAGGGTGATATATTTGGTTGTTCAAATAGCATTATTGATAATACGAAGTCTCCAATTGCTTGAAATCTCTTAAACGGACCTCAAGCTATTAACAATACTGTAGTTTGTCTTCCAATT
Source organism: Ligustrum vulgare (assembly GCA_963555705.1). Lineage (NCBI taxonomy): Eukaryota > Viridiplantae > Streptophyta > Magnoliopsida > Lamiales > Oleaceae > Ligustrum > Ligustrum vulgare. The sequence goes on from OY743188.1 coordinate 36,942,051, forward strand.
ATGTGAAACCACAACCACAGAAGTGATCCTTCGGTTATGTGAATATTTAGATTAGATCACTAACTATGTAAAACGTCTGAGTTAATCCTCCAGTTATTGGGAACCAATATTTGTTCCCCCAACTATGTGAAACTCTGATCCTCCAACTATTTGAAATGCCTATGTTGGTCCTCAACTACGTGAAATCTCTGTTTTGATCCTCTAAGTTGGTAAAACCTCTGAGTTCACCCTCAAATTATCAAAAATCACTATATGGTCCTATAACTATATCTAAAGTGGTCGTCCAATAATGTAAACCCAATCCACTGGTCCTCCAACTATGGGAAATCTCCGAGCTCCTCCTCCAAAGATTCGAAAGTAGTATATTGTCCTCCAACTTTATGAAACCTCTGATTTCGCTCTCCTACTATGTGAAACCTCTGAATTAGTCCTCCAATTATATGAAACCTCTAACATGGTCATCAAACTATGTGACACTACTACATTGGTCCTCTAGCTATGTGAAATCATCAGATTGGTCCTACAACTATGAGAAATCTCTGATTTGATCCTCTATTTATGTGAAACCATCATATTGGTCTGACAACTATGGGAAATATGCGATTGGATCTTCCAAGTATATGAATCAACTATGTTGGTCCTCCCCCAATTATAGGAAACCACATTATTGGTCCTTTATTTCCTGAAACCCCTGAATTGGTCCTCTGAGTGTTTAAAACCTCTAAGTTCATCCATAAGCTACGAAAATCTTTGACTCGGTCCTCAAACTATGTGAAACAGCTACATTAGTCCTACAATTATGTGGAATCTCTAATTTTATCCTCCAACTATGTAAAACCTCTGAATCAATCGTCCAACTATGTTTAACCACTATATTAGTCCTTCACCTATGTGAACTCTCGAATTTGTCCTCCAACCATGTGAAATCATTGAGTTCATCCTCCATTTATCTAAAACAACAATATTGGTCCTCCAACTATGTGAAACATTTGAGATGGTCCTCCAGCTACGATAAATCTCAGTTTTGATCCTCTAACAAAGGTTATCTGTCCTAATTGGTCCTTGAAGTATATGAAGTATATGATCTGATCCTCCATCTATGAGAAACCACTACATTGTTCCTACAACTATGAGAAATGTCTAACTTTATCCTCCAACTAGGTAAAGGGGTGTAAATGGTTTGATTTGGGCGGTTTTTGATAATTTTTTAAATCAAACCGTTTAAAGCGGTTTGATGTTTTTTCAACCCAACCCAAACCATTTCATTTCCTAAACCAAACCAAATCAAACCATTTTTTAGGGTTTGGTGGAGTTTTAAACCGCGGTTTGCAAACGAAAATAAACTAATATATTTAGATCGAGTTAATATTACTATTGAAATAGAATTTTGAATTAAAACATCAAAATTAATTGCAAATAACCCAATGACATTATGGATATATGTTATAAGACTAACAAAATTAAAATATATCGGTAAACAACTTTTAAGATAGATACAGATGTACAATCACAAACAAATGATCACAATAATATCAAAATAATCTAATAGATAATACAAAAGCAAAAACTAGTGATCACAACATTACAAAATAGATTTAGAGTTTGATGAATTACAGCTTATGATAAAAAATCTCAACTACAACTAATTTTTCTTAGATAACCATAAATACTAATTGTTTTAAACGTAGTTTTTGATTATCGAGAAATATTGAAGCATTCTGCATTTTCAGAAGGTCAAAAAAAAAAAAGTTCAGTAGAGGTTTGGTGTCTGGAACACATTGATTGGTGATGACTTGCCTAGGAGAAAATAGTACAATTTGTTGATCTTCGAGCCAAATAATATTTTTAGGGTGAAAGAGCGTTGACATAACTACGGATGAGAATTCGAATCCTGACATATGGATTTCAACCCTTGACAAATGGAGTTATAACATGCTACGCCTCCACCTTAATTCTGGAAGGAATAACCTGCGATTTACCTCTCTAACCAATAATCCAAGACATGAACGATTAGGACCCCTAAGAAGTGAGTTACTTCTTTAATTAATTGATTTGAAACCCACAACTGTCCCCTTTCACTTTGGTTGCTTTTGTTTTTTATCTACAAAGAACATAAATGACTGCAGGGGATGACAATAATACCCGTGAACCAGCAATTCGTTGGGTATTCAACACAAATGGGTAGAAATTACCCAACCCAATGAGTTTGTGGGTAGGGTATGAGTGTGGATTTAGAAACCCGAGATGAGTATGAGTAGGGTACGAGTATTGTAGGAAAATCTATACCCAACCCATATACCCATTAATTAATTTTTTTTTTAAAATTATTTTATTGTATTTAAATTTTAACATTATATAATTTTGAACAAGTGGATTCTTTAATATTTGCTTATTTTTGGACAATTAGGGTCTATTTATTTTTGGACAATGGATGTTGTTATACTTTTGCTTCAGTTTGATATTTTTAAGTTACGCAGATATTGTTAATTAGTATATTACATGTGAAATTCATGAAAAATTTATAATTAGATACTTATATTATTGTTGAACTGTATTCTATAAACACACACACACACACACACACACACACACTATCAATGTCAAAAAAAATTATTAAAATTAAAATACATAACAGGTTTTAAATGGGTATAAAAGTGTACTCGCACCGTATCCGTACTCTGCCCGCACCCGACCCGCCACTTTTAAGTGGATATATGGATAGGATATGTGTATTATAAATAGTGGAAATCACACCCTCACAGAATTTTGAAGATCCAATTTCAAATACCAAATTTTAAACGTATTAGTTCAGAAATCAGGTCTTAATAATTGATTAAATAATAAAAATATAACGACATATTATGGAAGGAGAATATTTTCAAATCAATAAAAATTCTTCCATAACCGACCCATTCTCCCACAATCTCAGATTCCGGCAGAGACATCGCCATCTTCAGGAGAAGACGTCGCCGTTGCTCCGCCTCTGTGATGTCGCGATCTGACTTGCTGCGCCCAAAACAAGAACTCAAACCAATCGCACAACTGTGTAGCCGCTGCGATGTGCAAATTGCAGCGATCCCGCCACCGTGTGGTTGTTGTGCGTGGTGGTGGGGGTGGTGATCCTAATGTTGGAGGTGGTAGATCTATGGTGGTGGTGTCGACTGCTACATCTTCTTCGCATCTGAAAGTGGCTGCTATGTGGATAAGGGATACTATGGTTGCGATTTGGTGGTGAGTCGGTGGTTGTGTGATGGCAATTGGGAGCAGATCTGTGTGTCATGATGGTGGTTTCGGCGTCGGTTATGGTTGTGGGGTGGTGAGTCGTGGTGGCAGTTTGGTCATTGTTATGGTCATTGCAGTATGGTGGCGGTTTGTGGTGGTTGTGTGTGTGGTGATGGTGTGAGATGGTGGTACCGACGTGGTTGTGGTGTTAGGTTTCAAGGGTGAGGGTGATTTAGGATAGTTTGTGACCAAATAATTTGATAATTGTGACCCAAAATAAGTTGTGACCAATTAATTACAATGACCATAATTTGTGACTTATAAAATGTGTGGTTTGTGAATGAAAAATAGGCTGTGACCAATTAAATCAATAATTTTTTTTAACAAAAAATGAGTCGTGATCAAACAATTTGATAAATTGTGACTGTGAAATAAACAGTGACCTATAAAATTTGAAATTCGTGACTGAGAAAATTATGATTTGTGAAAATTGTGACCTAAAAAATTTGTGATATTTGTGATTGAGAAAATTATGATTTGTGAATATTGTGACCTGGAAATTTTGTGATTTGTGCTTGAGAAAACAAATTATAACTCATAATTTGTTAAGTTGTGACTAAATAACTAGAGATATGCGACCGAGAAAAAATCATAACCTACAAAATTCTAGATTTGTGACATAGTAATAAGTTGTGATCTAAGATATTTTGTCACCCTGAAATAAGTTGTGACTTGTAATTTTTTTGAATTGTGACAAAAAATAAGTCGATGAGAAAATTGAGATTTGTGACTGAGAAATACACTGTAACTTAAGAAATTTATAAAGTGTGACTTGAAAAATTTGTAAATTGTGACTAAATTTATAATTATTACTCACAAATGTTTAAGTTGTGACTAATTATTTTGAAATTTATGGTTTGTGACCAAGAAATAGTTTGTGACTTCTAAAGTTTATAGTTTGTGACTGAAAAATATATTGTGATTAATTAAATTGATAATTTGTGACCAAATAATTTGATAAATTGTAACTATGAAATAAAATGTGACATGCAAAATTCGAAATTTGTGATCGAGAAATAAGTCGTGATCTATAAAACTTATGATTTGTGAAAATTATACAAATTCATGATTTGTGCTCAAGAAAAAATTGTAAACTATAAAATTATGATTTGTGACCATAAATAAATCATGACTCATAATTTGTTAAGTTGTGACTAATTAGTAATTAATTAGTGATATGCGATCAAGAAAAATTGTGACATGCAAAATTCGAGATTTGTGATCGAGAAATAAGTTGTGACCTAAGAATTTTGTGAATGTGACCATAAATTTTATAATTTGTGACCTATAAAATTTGTGGTTTCTGACCAGGAAATAGATTGTGACCAACTAAATCAATAATCTGTGACCAAAAAATGAGTCAAAAAATAATTTTATAAATTGTGACCTATAAAATTTATGATCCGTGACCATGAAAACTAGTTATTTGTGAAAATTGTGACCTAAGAAATTCTTGATTTGAATTCGAGAAAAAATTGTGATCAATGAAATTTGTGATTTATGACCAATAAAGAAAATGTGACTTATAATTTGTTAAGTTGTGACAAATTAACTTGGAATTTGCGATCGAAAAAAAATCGTGACCTCCGAAATTCGGAATTTGTGACAAAAAAATAAATTGTGACAAAAAAATTTGCAACTGTGACCATTAACTAATGACCTGATTTGTGACTAATAAATTGTAATTGATTAATTTTATAAATTGTGATCGAAAATATGTTGTGACCTATAATTTTCAATTTTTGATCGAAAAATAAGTCGTGATCAAATAATTTTATAATTTTTTACCGAGAAATAAGAAATTAGTCGTGACCTATAAATTTTGTGATTTGTGATCGAAAAATAAGTTGTGACCTTTAACATCCATGATTTGTGACCGATTAATAAATTGTGACTGATTAATTTTACATTTGTGATCGAAAATAAGTTATTGTGACCCGGAATTAAGTCGTGACCATATAATTTTATAATTTTTGACCGAAAAATTTCATAATTTATGACAAATAAAATTTGTGGTGATGGTGACCATAAATTGTATAATTGTTATCTTAACTTGTTTAATTACTTATTTAATTAATAATATATTTTTAATTAAAAACCTAATTTTTGTATTAAAACATCACGTTCCTTAAATTTTAAATTCAATCTTTTAAAAAATATATTCATCCCTATTTTTAATACGTTGTGATTATGGTATCGGCTGGGAGGAATTCTTACAACCGAGAATGCTTGTGGGATCGACGAGGAAGAACTCCAATCATACAAATACACGTGTGATTAATGGCGGCACCTTTAAAGCATGGGCCAACAATAAATTTGGAGCGTAATGGGATTCCAACAGGTCCATGAACTAATGCGATGAATAAGTCCATGGTAAAATATGTTCATTACTAATTGGTATTAAAAACCTGATTTTTGTAATAAGACGCCATGTTTCTTAAATTTTAAATTCCATAACTTAAAATCCTTATATATGTATTCTTCCCTTATAAATATCTAATAGGTAGGGTATAAATTTTTCAAACCCGATCCATATCCTACCCATTGCCAGCGGCAAAATGTCGGCTACCTCAAAGTCAATTGCAAAACACACTGTTTGTCTCCAAAGGTAAGACTGAATATAGCACACGTTTGCAATTTTTTTTTTTTTTTTTTTTTTTTTTGCATCAATCTCGTGAACCCAAAGAGATTATTATGTTAACGAGTACTAATAATATGAGCATGTTGGCAAAATTCATAACATTCTTATTAGCACTTACCTTTTAAATTTGGCTAAACTTGTTCACTCCCACTTCCTAGCACAATCGACCACCCGACCGCCAAACCTCCGTTGTAAAGTTAGTGGAAAAACCAATACCAAAACATTGACTTCGTGGGCACGCTCGACCACATGAGCCTCGATAGGTCGATTCTTTTATTTAAAGGGATAACAAGGAATGAAAATGGAAAAAAGATTTGGATTGAAGGGGGCCCACTATGTCTTACATTTTTGGCTTTTTCTTATTGTTTTTAATTTGATAAGGAATCTAAATATACAATATCTCATATTAAATTATTAATATAGTTTTAGTAAGTCATCTTGAACTTTAACTTTATATAAGTTCAACTCCAATTTGAATATTATTAAAAAATGAATTTTACTTAATTCGTCCATGTTTGGATTGAGAATGAAACAAATTATGCTGATCAAACATAACTAAATTAATAAATTACGTATCGTTTTTTGCTAAACATTATGTTAGAATTATGTCAGTTAGTTTAATTAATAAAAATCTTTAACAAAAGGGTGCGTTTGGGTACGTGAGATTGAAAAAAATTGGACTATTAAGGAATATATATGATTTTAACTTTTTTTTTTTTTTTTAATATTGTTCATACTATCTAATCTTGTATAATAATTAATTAATTCCCTGTTTAATTGGCTTAGTTAATATTTTAATGAAATCACAATTTTTTCAACTTTTCAACAGAAAAAAAATCCAAGGCCGTCGAGAAGAGATGCAAACCTATACATGTGGATGGAGCCATCAATAGTCACTTTTTCAAAAGGGCACAACATGTGGCTATTGGCCAATCACATGTTTTACATTATGACATGGTTAACCTTTAAAGTAGGCATGGGTTGAAGCATTCTCGATTTCCATTTGCAGAAGGTCCAATAGATCTATTTGATTCTTTGGACCACCATTCTCTTATTGACATCTTTATTATTTAAGTGGTTCTGTCCACTTCTATATTCACGAAAGGGACCTATCGAAAAATGAGAATGTTGAGATAGATGTATGACAATATTAAAATGAAAGAAATGAGAAATATAAATCAACAAGTGTACCCGTGTTAATGAGTGTGATGCACAAGATTTTTATCAATGAAAATGATTTCGATGAAAGTTTATGAAATTATGTTGATTATACAATCATATCAAATAAAAAAAATAGAAATATAATATTTTATTACAAAATGTTATCGAATTTGAAACTTTAAAAAAAAAAAAAAAAATCAAAATTGTTAAAAAATTTACTTAATTTATGCATTAGTAACAAAAGGTTGATATCAACAAATTAATGATTCTTGTATAATATGCATATTGAAAAACATACTCATTTAATTGACATATTAGGAAATAAAACTTCAATAATTGTATTTATTTATTTTGAAAATATATTAATCCAATTCTTTCATTTCTAACGTAACACGTTTATATAGAATGTATTTATCTCAACTATTACTGGAATAAATATAATTTCTCAATAAAATATCTCAAAGATAAATTATAATTTTAATACTCATACTATAAATATTGATCAAATTCAAACTCATTTTTAACTACACATTCTATTATTAAAAGATTTACTATTTTTAACCACATATTCTTCTAAAATTAACTATTCAAAACACTATTTCTTCAAATATTTTTTTTTTAAAATCAACATCAAACATGGGCATTATATATAAAATTTACTCATAATTATTAAAATTTATTCTATTACCATATAATTATTAAAATTTTACAAAACAACATAATCCATTTTCTTGAAAATGATAAATGATCGTAGATTTCAATAATTTTTATACATTATTGTTAACTTCATGAAAAATGAAAATTTATATAGTTTTCTGCATTTAACTCTTGTATTTCACATTTTTTTTAGTTTTCAATAAAAAATTTAGCACAATAATTATAAATGCGCGTTGTAAAATTTTAGCCTCTGGTTTGGCAAATTAAAAAAAAAAACATGTTTTTAAATAACACAACTCCCAAAAATCATTTTTTAACCACATATATTTTCTCTTCATTTTTCAACCATGCATCTTACCTCGAAAGCATAAAAAATATTTTTAAATACAAAACTTTTTACAAACAGATCTGTTTGAGAAATTCTATATTTTATAAAAATCTCTATAAATTATTTTTTAAATTTACCGAACACATGCTTATCCATATCAAATATTAAAAATGAAGAAAAAAAAAGCCACAATTTTTTTTTTTTTTTTTTTGACATTTTGGCTGGCAGCACAATTTTTTTGAATTTTTATTCCTTTCTTTCGGGCAGAAAATCTTGGGGGAAACTTTTTGGAACTCTTCTCCTTTTATATAGTACTAGATTTTCCTCCCGTGCGATACACAATATTAAATATAAAAAAAATATTACATTTCAATAACTATTAAATAATAATTGACTATTTTTTACATCTCGTAATCATAATCAAAATATACAAATAATAATAAAAATAACAATCAGTTTATTAATTTTATTCACGCTTGTGTTGAAAACGGTATTTAAAAATTACATTCAAAGTAATTTATACAGAAGAAAATATGATAATGTTAAGTAATTATTTGTTAATCAATAATTATATCATGTTTGATGTAATATTATATAGAAAGTGACCACTGAATTTTAATATTCGTGTAATTACTTTAACTAAATATCTGTTTTTAACGCAATCATTACAATTTATAAATAACACAATTTTTTAAACCATTTTTTAAGAAGAAAAATATTTTCTCTTTCCACTTTTCAATTTTAGCTCAATAAATCAATCACAAGAATACATATGATCACATATTATTTTGTTTCATGCAAAATTTATATCGATATATGTAAACATATCAATCACTATCATTTTATTCAATGCATATTTTCAAAATTTTTTCACATTCATTTTCAACCACATATATTTGTGGAACCCATCATCTTTTTTGTTTTTAAATCTTCTTTAAAAAAATCAAGTTATTAAAAACTTATTTAGATAGTAAATGCCAATTTATATATTTAAATAATAAACAATAGTAGATTTCAATAATTTTTATACATTATTGTTAACTTCATTGTAAATGAAAATTTATAAAATTTTCTGCATTTGACTCTTGTTAACATCTTTTTTTTTTTTTTTTTTTTTTTTTTTTCAATCAAAAATTTAGCACAACAATTAAAAATGTGTGTTGTTAAAATTTTTAGCTTATGTTTAGCAAATCCAAAAAAACATGTTTTTAAACAACACAATTCTCCAAATTATTTTTTAACCGCACATATTTTTTCTCCATTTTTCAATCATACATTTTGCCTCGAAAATATAAAAAAATATTTTTAAACACATTCAAATGAAGTAAAGAAAAAGAACGAAAAATGTGGCGACTATCAACTGACAACCGCTTTTTTTACTTTTTTTTTTTAATTTGATTTGAATTCAAATTCAAATTGCTAGTCAGCAGCCAAATTTTTTTAATTTTTTTTTTCATTCTGGGCGGGAAATCATTGGAGGAAATTTTTTGGTTGCACTTCTCCTTTTATATAGTAAGAGATTGTTTACTACAAAATCTAGTTGGACCTTGAGTCAACACGTCTCAGTTTTTCCCTCTTGAACACGTTAGCTTACCTGTGCACTTGGACAAACAAGGTCAATAGGTAAAGAAAACCGATGTTGCTCCTGTTTGCTCTCTGACGCTCAAATCAGGATTCATTGTGAACAAGATATAATTGGATGCGGGAATGTGTCTGTAAAAGAGATAAAGAAGAGTGAGAGTAAGAATATCGTTTGTAATGTATTGAATTACTAATATCTTTCTTAGTGAAAATTGCAATCTATTTATAAAAGGAGTTGTTGTCTAAAATCGTGGCACGTGTTACTCTTAACACGTGGTAGAACTCTAACCCTTTATGAGGTAAATCATTTCTTTGGTAATAATCAGACGTCCCTTGCAGACAAGTCACATCTCTCTGACACCTTGAGTAGTCTTATCATATTTCTGAAATATGGACCCCGGTTAATACCAGACCGATATGATGAGTCCGAACATAAGGGTTTAGGCGGTTTGGCACTATCATTTGTCCGGAGTCCTGACATGTATTCGGAGTGATGACTCCTAGGGACATCAGTCCGACGAGTGGGGTCCTGCATTGTGAATCCGACGTGCTAAATAGATGTCTTGTAGGTCCCATGGTGGCCAATATGGATAACGTGTCATGTCCATTTAGGCATGGTCGCAATATTAGTCTCTCGAATCTAGTTGATTCATTTATGTGCGAACCAGACTTGAAAATACAATAAATATTTTTCTGAAAGGAACCATAGTGAAAGGACCATAGTTTTTTTGGAAAGATGAAAGACTTCAAATAATAATTGGAAAATTTCATGGACAAGAAACATATGTCGGAATGTGATAAGGTGACAAAACTAGCAAGTTTAACTCGCGTAACTTGTCCATTTTCTTCCTGGAGTACAGTATATAGGGCTCATTGATCTGGTCCGACAAAGTATCAATAATTCCAGAGTTTTTGAGTCCCATTACAGGTCTTTGAATTTGACCATTGAAGTGACTTGAACTTATATTCCTTTATACAGGGTGTTGCACGTATTGTGCATTGTTGAAGACGCATTAATTGCAGGGCAATGATGACATGTAGTCGTTATTCGCTTGTTCCAAGGTGACGTGCCTTTTGTTCGCGTGTGTTGTACACTCATGTTGTTGAATCGTTGCATTCTTTTCAGATTCTCACTCATTGGTGTTCTAACTTTTTCGTGAGAAACGTGGACAACCCTGATTCAATGTTTAGCTAGAAGATGGACGGTCTAGATGAATTGAAAACCCATATAAGGTTTCAAACATTTCTCATTTTCTCCTTTTTATGCCAAATCAAAGTTTCCCCTTCTCTTCACTCAAGAAATCCCACCATCATCTTTGAAGAAAACTCCAGCGAACACTTTCCGGTGATTATAGCCCTTGTTGCATTAGCTTTGTTGATAGAATGACTACTCGATTTCACTTTTCAAGTAATTTCTTCTCTTCATGTGTGTTTGCTTCTTGCAAATCTTCATTTGAGAGCTTGTTGAGCGTGTTTCTTTTCCATTTTTCTATTTTGTAAGTATGGATTCGACGAATATGGAAGGAGTTGAGGGGGGAATTTCAGGGGAGTTGGTGGTCATGGTAGAGCCAACTTAGCCTTTACTTCCCATTATTTTAGAGAGCTTAGGAAGTGGTGGATTAGGAAATATTCTTTCTTAATTTGTTTCAATGACTCTGACGATGTGGAAGAACTGGTAAGTTTCTACATGGCCAAACTATCTCCAATCTCAAAAGGAGGAAGTTTCTCTAGAAGAGAGAAGAGAAATGCAACGAAGGGAGTTAAAAGGGAAAGAACCTGTTAGTTCTTCGCCAGGGGTGCAAGAGTTAGGTCTTGGTGACCAAACTTCCTTTAGAGCACATAGAAAGGAGTTAGGGCTCTCAGAAGAATAAATCACCCAAGTTGAGGGTTGGGTAGATTATGTAAGGGAGGTTTCTGAATTTCACTCTGATCCAGAGCTTTGTCCTGAGTTGTGGGCTTCCAGCGAAGTGGAGACTTAGATCAAGGATGGTGATTTTACTAGTGCTTCATATATGTACCATATACCTAAGGGAGTTCAGCTAATACACCTAAGCTCGACATGCAGGCCTTGCAACCTTCAAGAAGGTTATGTGGACAGTCTTTATGACGCTTTAGAATGTGGGATGAGGCTCCCCCTATACTCATTTTTCAGGGCTCTTCTCCAGAGCTTCAACTTGTGCTCATATCAACGTGCCCCCAATTTCTGGACTTTTAAGAAGTGGGTACTTGGTGTGGCAAGAGGTTAGTATGGACTATCCAATTTCTTAGTACATCATCCACACTTTGTACACCCTGAAAAAGTCAACCACTAGGGACAAAGATACAAGACCAGATGTAAAGGACTAGTATTACTTGACACTCAGGTTCACATTCTCTTATCATCACCAGACATCCTCAGTCCCTCAAGAATTGGAGAAGTCAGTGGTTTTGGGCTGCTGCGGATTGGCAAAGCTCCTTGTCTGATCATGCCCACGTCCCTCAAACTCTTTCTCATCTGCATGAGTTTTAATATTTTTCATGCAAATATGTATTGTGTATGGTCTCAAAACAATCTTTTGACAATATGTCTCTTGTGCCTTTGTTTTCACAGGCCAAGTATCTATGTACTTGCTTTCAGAGGAGGACTTGGCTGTAGTGAAGAAAATATTTGCCTACCGTGCCAAATATCAAGAAGTCATCTCCAAAAACAAGCTTTTTGTAAAGCACGGGATTATGTGAGCAATGAGTAAGTCACTCATTTTTTGTGTGCCTTTTAATTCATTCTATTTGTGTTTGTTATTTAAGTCCGGTAATTTATGTTGTGTACATGCTCCAAGGAATTCCCAAAAGTTTATTTAAAGGGCTTGAGATCAAAGAAAATTCCTCTCGTATTGAGACTCGAGAGTGAAGAGGAAAAGAAACAGAAGACTGTCTTCACTGGTTTTCAAGTGGAGGATAATAAGAATGTTGTTGAGGCCTCTATAGCTCAAACTGGGACATCTACACCCAAACTACCAACTCTTCCAACTCCATTATCCTCTGCCCAACAGCTGGTGGCTGTTAAAAAGGAGCATGGTTCCAAACTGGTTTCAATAAGGAAAAGGAAAAAGGGTTGAAGCGAAAGGAAGAGAAGTGCTCCAAGTGGGCCTTGACTGTGGAGGATACGAAATATGTCATTGAAGTGATGGACATTGAGCCTGCCCCAAGACCTAGAAAGGGCAAGGCTAGTTCTTCCGAGGTTGATTCTTCTGCTCTTCCTCCAGTGCCATCAGAAATAGCAGAGCAGCATCAGGTTGCTCTCCCTGGATTAGATGAGGAGGTTAAGCATGCTGTGATCAAGTATCTTAGCATAATCAAGGCTAGTCTTTTTGTTGACTTATTCATTGGAATCATAAGGGTAGTTAGGCATATGGACCTTCTCATTAATGTCATTTTGTTGACTTCTACTTCTCCTTGGGTTAGTGTCACTGTTACTTTCATACATGGTGACTATGATTATGAAATTATCCTTTCTTCATGGCTAAGTATCTTTTATTTCAAAGTTTTGACCATTTTTCAAGGTTCTTTAAAATATTTTTCCACCATTTTTCAAAAGGTTCTTGTCCTTTTTAAAGGTTTCTTACTTTCTTTAGAATATTTTTCACACTTTTTCAAGAGATTCTTGTCATTTTTTCAAGATTTCTTTAGAATCTTTTTCCACCATTTTTCAAGAGGTTCTTGCCTTTTTTTCAAGGTTTATTTAGAATGTTTTTCCACTATTTCTCAAGAGGTTCTTGTCCTTTTTTCAAGGTTTATTTAGAATGTTGTTCCAACCTTTTTCAAGGTTTATTTAGAATGTTTTTCTACCTTTTTTCAAGAAGTTCTTGTCTTTTTTCAGTGTTTCTTTAGAATGTTTTTCCATCACTTTTCAAGAGGTTTTGTAGCATTTTACAACGTGATTTCGTGGTTAGAAGTGTGGTTTTCCACAGACTGCAGCAAAATATTGACCACAAAATCTGGTTGAACCTTGAGTCAACATGTCTCAACTCCTTCTCCTTGAATACGTAAGCTTTCCCGCGCACTTGGACAAACGAGGTCAACAGGCAAAGAAAGCATGGTGGCTCCCATTTGCACTCTGACGCTCAAGTTATGACTCATTGTGAGAAAAATATAATTGGATGCGAAAATGTGTGTGTAAAAGAGAGAAATGTGAGGAGAGTAAGAATATCGTATATAATGTATTGAATTACTAACCTCTTTTTTGTGACAATTACAATCTATTTATAGAAGTCGCTGTCCAAGATCGTGACACGTGTTACTCTTAACACAAGAGAGAAATCTAACTCTTTATAGAAATCTAACTCTTTATAAGGTAAATCATTTCTTTGGTAATGATCATTACCTTCCATCAAGGATTGCTACTACTGTCATATAGTAACTCTCCCCATTAAAGATGTTGTCACATCAATACGTCTCTTGCAGACAAGTCACATATCTCTAACATATTGAGTAGTCTTATTATCTTTCTGAAACATGGACCCCGATTAATACCAGTTCGATATGATGAGTCCGAACATAAGTGTCTAGGAGGTTTGGCCGTGTCATGTGTCCGGAATCTTGACATGTATCCGGAGTGATGACTCCTGGGGACATGTGTCCAACGAGTGGGGTCCGGCATTGTGAGTCTTGCCTGGTGACTTGATGTCTTGTGGATCCCATGTTGGCTCTTATGTATGACGTGTACCAAATAGAGGTAAAGACATTATCATAAACACTCTTGTACATTTTTTAAATTATCAAAGACGCTCCTTACTTTCCAAAACATCATGAACATCTCTTATTTCCAATTTTAAATATCATATACACCTTTGATAGTGACTTCGATTAAAATTTATGAAAATATATTAATTATTCAATCATATCAAATAAAAACATAATACAATAACATTTTAATATAAAATATTATAGATTCAAAACTTTTAAAAAAAAAAGTAATCAAAATAGGAAATGCAACATTTACAAAATTAATAAAAAATAAGAAATTATAATATTTTTTTTTTCCTTTTCTTTTAAAATTGTTTGTCTCTTCAAAAAAATAGTTTTATTTACTATTTATTTGTTTGTTAAACTTTTTTTTTTTAGAAAAAAATAAGTTACTTTTATCTTTTTTTTTTATATATATATATATATTAAATTATTTACAACCATAAATATATATTTGCTTTAAATTGGCAAAGAATATTGTTGTTATATTTTTTGTTTATTTAATTTTATTCCTAATGAGTAAATATCATTTTATTTAATTAAAATAGATTCGACCCCGGTTCAACATGATTCAATCTTCTGACCTTTGACCTGTTGCCTCTTTCAGGTCGAACCATTTCAGGTTTTCTGAATACGGAGTATTATATAACTTAAATAATATAATTTAAAATGAAGTAAAAAATATAAATTAAAACTTTAACATTTTATTTTTTGGACGATTTTACGGACAATATTTTAACTATTTGCTCTTACTTGTTATATTGTATTAAACTTCTTGTTGAGATCTTCGATTTGACGCCTATATTACATTTTTTTTTACTTCAAAATAATACAATAATGTGTATGATTAAAAAAGTGATTTATAAAACGGTTTCTAAACCATGTTTGCAAGTTTATCGAACACATGCTTAAACATAATTTTAATACTGATAGTTACTCATAGGATTTTTCAAATACATTCCAACATTCGAGAGCGATTACTTCTAACTCTTGTTAATTATTATTACATATGAAAAAATTATATTCAATCAAGTATGAAATTATTCGATTTGAAAGAAAATTTTTGGATTAGTCATTTAATTTTTTTATATAATTTAATTGGAAAGTTTATAAAAAAATACACAATATAAAGAATGTTCTTAAATTCTTTAAACAAAAACATTTTTCGTTCTTTAAACTAAAACATTTTTGAGTTATTTAAATATTTTTCAACACATTTTATAATATAATTTATATCTTTAAAAATAATTTAATGTTATTTTACCAAATTAGTTACAATGTGATTAAGCAAAATACTTTTGAATAATTTTTTTTAATTAATTTAATAAAATTTCTAAATTACGGAACTTGAGTACTTTTTTATAATAATAGACAATTATCTAATTATTTTTTAAATTAGACTTATGATGCTTTCGATGTAATTTTTTCACATTTTTCACCAAAAAAAAAAAAAAAATGAAGTTAAGATTCATAATAAGATTATAGACAATTTTAAATTTTTTTTTTTTTTTTTTTTTTTTTGAAATTGGAACGAAGCACCTCTGTTTGATAAACTATTTTTAAACAACTCGATTTTAAACTACTTTTGAATCACATATTTTTTCTATCCTCTTTTCAATCACTAATTTTTACATCAAAAATATCACATTCTTAGTTTTTAAAAAAAAATTTAACTATCTTTATTTTTTATATAATTTAACAGTGGTAAAAAATATTTTTTTATTTTGTTTTATTTGAGAAAAAAAATGCATGTAGTGCTCAAAAATATAATTCAAATTTGCAATCTTTACACTTTCCAAAATGCAATCATTTTTCATTTATTTTTTAATTTTTTGTATTTTTGGAAAGTGCATTTTGGCGGAAAAGTGTGTGTTGTTTTTGGTAAAGACTTTGTTTTTATATATAATATATAGATTTTTTACAAAAAAAAAAAAAAAAAGGTTAAGATTCATAATAAGATTAGGGATGGCAAAAACACCCGATCCGACCTGATCTGAACCCGCCCCTAATGGGGCGAAAAAAACCCGCCCAGCCGACCCGCAGGTCGGGTTTGGGATGGAAATTGAAAACCTTCCATGATTTATTTATTTATTTTTTTTTATCATATTGATTTTTGACAAAAATCAATATGATAAAAAATGGAAGACTTACCAACTAAGGTAGTTGTTGAGCATCAGCAACTCAATCGCTGCATTCATTTTTTTTTTTTTACATTTCATTCTTATTACCTAAATTGAAAATGGATTCAAGAATTAAAATCCATCAAAAAATTATCATTAGAATACATAACGATAGAGAGAAAAGAGAAGAGAAGAGAAAAAAAATATATATCCGGGTTGTAAATGGGTAGGCAGAGGAACCCGACCCGCCCGGGGAAAAACCCGAACCCGACCCGCCCTGTATCTAGCAGGTTCGTGGGGCGGGTATGGGGCAGGTAATGGGTTCGCGGGGCGGGACGCGGAATGGCCGACCCGACCCGTTGCCATCACTAAATAAGATTATAGACAATTTTAAATTGTCCTTTTTTAAAATTGAAACGAAACATCTCTATTTGACAAAATATTTTTAAACAATTCGCTTTTAAACTACTTTTTAATCACACATATTTTTTTTTTCCACTTTTCAATCACTAATTTTTACCTCGAAAATATCACTCTTTGTTTTTAAACAAAAATTTTAACTACCATTATTTTTATATAATTTAAAAGTGCTAAAAATGGTTATTTTATTTTTATTTTATTTTATTTGGGAAAAAATGCAATCATTTTTCATTTTTTTTTTTTAATTTTTTGTGTTTTTGAGAAGTGCATTTTGGCGGAAAAGTGTGTGTGTGTTATTTTTAGTAAAGACTTTGTTTTTATATATAATATATAGATTTTTCACAAGAAAAAAAAAATGAAGTTAAGATTCAAAATAAGATTATAGACAATTTTAAATTGTTCTTTTTGAAATTGGAACGAAACATCTCTGTTTGACAAAATATATTTAAACAACTTGTTTTAAACTACTTTTTAATCACAAATTTTTTCTTTCCACTTTTCAATTACTAATTTTTACCTCGAAAACATCACATTTTTTGTTTTTAAACAAAAAAATTTAACTACCATTATTTTTTATATAATTTAACAGTGCTAAAAACTTTTTTTTTCATTTTTATTTTTTTTATTTGGGAACAAATGTATGTAGTACTCAAAAATGTAATTCAAATTTGCAATCATTACACTTTCCAAAATGTAATTATTTTTCATTTATTTTTAAATTTTTGTGTTTTTGGCAAAACCTTTCCAAATATAGCAAGTGCATTTTGACTGAAAAGTGTGTGTGTGTTATTTTTAGTAAAAACTTTGTTTTTATATATAATATATAGATTTTTCACAAAAAAAAAAAAAAAAGAAGTTAAGATTCATAATAAGATTATAGGCAGTTTTAAATTGTCCTTTTTTGAAATTGGAACGAAACATCTCAGTTTGACAAAATATTTTTAAACAACTCGCTTTTAAATTACTTTTTAATCACACATTTTTTCTCTCTATTTTTCAATTACTAATTTTTACCTCCAAAATATCACATTTTTTTTTATTTTTAAACAAAAAAATTTAACTATCATTATTTTTTATATAATTTAACAGAGCTAAATACGGCTATTTTTATTTTTATTTTTTTATTTGGAAATAAATGCATGTAGTACTCAAAAGTGTAATTTAAATTTGCAATCATTACGGCCTTATTTTCTTTACTGTTTTGAGGTCGTTTTCTGTTTTTATTTTAGAAAATATTATAAACGAATTTTTTTTACCATTTTCAAAACGCATTTTGAAAAAAAAAAAAAAAAATTGTACACAAAACGCAAAACGTCCAAACCTCATATTGAGCGTTTTAAGTGTATTTCAACAAAAAATATTCAAAACGTGGAAAACGCGTTTTGAATTTTTTTTTTTTTTTTAAAAGAATTATTCTAACTTGGGACTAAATTTAAAATAAATTATTTATTTTTTGTGGAGAATTATCCTAACTTGTAATTGAGTCTAAATTAATTTTTTATTTTTATTTTTTTAGAATTATCCTAATTTAGAACTAAGTATAAAATAAAGTTTTATTGAATTCAATATTAACATTACAAAAAAAATTAAGTGAAAATTCTTGTTGTTATATTTCAAAAAATGGCTTGATAAATGGACTCTGGTGGTTTTAAAAGAACTTGCATTTTATAGATTTTAATAAAACTAGAGTTTTTTCAAATCCCGAACCTGGCCAAATTGTATTAATATAGACTCTTAGTACTCACATTAGTGTGTTGCATGTAACCATGTTTTCAGTGTATTGTGAAAGGAAATTTGAATTTGAGCTAGTAGTATTCTGTAAGCAAATTAATTAAAATTAGTTTAAGTAATATTCTGTAAAATTTCAAAAAGAACGTGTTTTCCAACTTTTCATTTTCAAAAACAGTTTTCAAAAATGACAAACCAAACGCGTTTTCAGCAAATTTGAAAACAAAAATAAAAATAGGAAATATAAAACATTTTCGAAAATGAAAATACAAAATAAAATACAAACAGAACGCCACCTACACTTTCCAAAATGCAATTATTTTTCATTTATTTTTAAATTTTTGTATTTTTGGCAAAACATTTCCAAATATAGAAAGTGTATTTTGGCGGAAAAGTGTGTGTTATTTTTAGTAAAGACTTTGTTTTTGTATATACTAGTATTTTCACCCGTGCGATGCACGAGAATATATTTTTGATAGTGATTTCGATCAAAATTTATGAAAATATATTAATTATACAATTATATCAAATAAAAACATGGTACAATAACGTTTTAATATAAAATATTATCGAATTCAAAACTTTAAAAAAAAAAGTAATCAAAATAGGAAAGACAACATTTACAAAACTAATAAAAAATAATAAATTATAATCATTATAATTTTTTTTTCTTTTTAAAACTGTGTGTCTCTTAAAAAAAAATAGTTTTATTTATTATTTGTTTGTTTGTTAAATTTTCTTTTTTTAAAACAAGTTATTCTTATCTTTTTTTTATATATTAAATTATTTACAACCATAAATCTATATTTGCTTTGAATTGGTAAAGAATATTGTTGTTATATTTTTTGTTTATTTAATTTTACTCCAAATGAGTAAAAGTCGTTTTAGTTCTAAAATAATTTTCTTTAGAAATTTTTCTGATCTTTGAAATAATTGTTCATTTTTTTAATTAAAATGATGCTTTTGATATAATTTTTTCACAGTTAAAAAAAATGAAGTTAAGATTCAAAATAATATTATAGATAATTTTAAACTTTCTTTTTTTAAATT
This sequence comes from Ligustrum vulgare, assembly GCA_963555705.1. NCBI lineage: Eukaryota > Viridiplantae > Streptophyta > Magnoliopsida > Lamiales > Oleaceae > Ligustrum > Ligustrum vulgare. The sequence continues at coordinate 36,961,741 of OY743188.1, forward strand.
GGAACGAAGCATCTCAATTTGACAAAATATTTTTAAACAACTCGCTTTTAAATAACTTTTTAATCACATATATTTTTTCTCTCCACTTTTTAATCACTAATTTTTACCTCTAAAACATCACATTCTTTGTTTTTAAACAAAAAATTGTAACTGCCATTATTTTTTATATAATTTAACAGTGCTAAAAACGATTTTTTTAAATTTTTTTTTTTATTTGGGAACAAATATATTTAGTGCTCAAAAGTGTAATTCAAATTTGCAATCATTACACTTGTCCAACTGCAATCATTTTTTTTTTAATTTTTGTATTTTTGTCAAAAGCTTTCCAAATTTTGCAAGTGCATTTTGGCGGTAAAGTGTGTGTATTATATTTGGTAAAGACTTTATATATATAGATTTTTCACAAAAAAAAAAAAAAAAAAAAAGATGAGGTTAAGATTCATAATAAGATTATAGACAATTTTAAATTGTACTTTTTTTTTTTTTTTTTTAAATTGGAACGTAGCATCTCTGTTTGAAAAAAGCATTTTTAAACAATTTACTTTTAAACTACTTTTTAATCACACATATTTTTTCTCTCCACTTTTCACTCACTAATTTTTACCTCGAAAACATCACATTCTTTGTTTTTAAACAAAAATTTTTAACTACCATTATTTTTTATATAATTTAATAGTGCTAGAAACGGTTTTTATTTATTTTATTTTATTTTATCTGGGAACAAATGCATGTAGTGCTCAAAAGTGTAATTCAAATTTGCATTCATTACACTTTTCAAAATGCAATCATTTTTCATTTATTTTTTAACTTTTTTGTGTTTTTGCCTTTTTGGCAAATGCATTTTGACGGGAAAGTGTGTGTGTGTGTGTGTTATTTTTGGTAAAGACTTTGTTTTTATATAGAATATATAGATTTTTTTTTTAAAAAAAAAAATGAAGTTAAGATTCATAATAAGATTATAGACAATTTTAAATTGTCCATTTTTGAAATTTGAACGAAATATATCTGTTTGACAAAATATTTTTAACAACTCTCTTTTAAATTACTTTTTAATCACACATATTTTTTCTCTCAACTTTCAATCACTAATTTTTATCTCGAAAATATCACATTCTTTGTTTTTAAACAAAAAATTTTAACTACCATTATTTTTTATATAATTTAACAGTTCCTAAAACGATTTTTTATTTTTATATTTTTTTATTTGGGAACAAATGCATTTAGTGCTCAAAAGTGAAATTCAAATTTGCAATCATTACACCATCCAAAATGCAATCATTTTTTATTTATTTTTAAATTCTCATGTTTTTGGCAAAACCTTTCCAAATTTAGCAAGTGCATTTTGGCGGGAAAGTGTGTATGTGTTATTTTTAGTAAAGACTTTGTTTATATATAATAATATATATATATATATATACCTCGAAAACATCACATTTTTGTTTTTAAACAAAAAATTTTAACTATCATTATTTTTTATATAATTTAACAGTGCTAAAAACAATTTTTTATTTTTTTTATTTGGGAACAAATGTATGTAGTACTCAAAAGTGTAATTCAAATTTGCAATTATTACACTTTCCAAAATGCAATTATTTTTCATTTATTTTTAATTTTTTGTGTTTTTGGAAATTTTTTTCCAAATATAGCAAGTACATTTTGACGAGAAAGTGTGTGTTTTATTTTTAATAAAGACTTTATTTTTATATAAATAAATATAGATATATAGATATAGATATAGATATAGATTACAAAATTCTCCGCCCTGAATATTTTAGGCAGAGATAAGCTAGGCAATAAATTACAATTTAAATAGCATTTAAAAATAATTATTAATTAACTTAGACGACATATTGAGATATTTTAATATCAACCCAACAAACCATCACCATCCCTAATTACAAGTGAAATTTATTTATTAATTTAAGCGAATAATCCAGTTGCAATGGTATCCAAAAAGTTTAGCATCTGTTTGGCAACTCATTATAATTTACACAATTTTTCAAATCACTTTTTAACCATACATATTTTCTCTTTCCAATTTTCAACCACAAAATTTACCTCGAAATCCAAAATAAATGACGGCGGCTTATTATAATGATACAGAAATCGAATTCACTACAAAGTCCTTGGATACCGATACAATTGGATAATTTACTTAAAACAGTAAATCACCAAATAATTTCACTTATCAAGTGAAAGAATCAAGAAATGTATGCATGGTCAAGCTTGATGAAATGAATGATAAAGCTTACTAATTAGTGTAATTGGTTTCGACAATAGATCGGGACTATTTTGTGTAAGGATTAATTCTTTATATATTGTCATAAGAACATCCATAATTAGTCTTAAAAAGTGGCCACGATGAATATAACACTTAAAATAAGAAAAACAAGAGGTCAGGGATCTCAAAAATACTCGATTCAAATCCGACGGATTCCCGATCCAAATGGAATAAGAATTTTTCAATCCACCCCGTTTAATTAAAAAAACATAAATTTATTGACTGAAATCTCTAAAAATAAATCATAAATAAATAACAAAAAAATAAATAAAAAATACACGGGTGCAGATCATGAACCTGATCCACCTCGAAAATTGGTGGATCGTAGGACGGATACAAATCATGCTGATTTATCCCAAATCCGCCCCGTTGCTATCCTGGAGGTTTTTGTAACATGAGTATCTTCGATATGGTTATAAAAGTGAAGAATATCCAGTAAAAAAAATTGTCTCATTGACTTCGTCTTTGATGGAATGTGTGTTGGAAAAGTTAAGAAGCCTATGAAATATTTAATTAAAATTATTTACTGATTTTGACTTAAATTTGATCAATCCTTGTAGTTGACAAACATGGGCTTAATTTATCATTAGTGTCGTTTTCCCCATAATTCATCTTTATCGGAATACTCATTCATGGGATGTGTCATTTAAGAGTTGGCAAAAAAATCTGAGAAGTGGGAGCTGTTGAAGAAGAAATTTTAAACGTTATATATATATATATATATATATATATATATATATATATCTAGTAAGCTAAAGTGGGCTGATTAGTGGGGTTTAAGATCAACAATGAGAAAAAGGATATGCAAGAATCACCTATTTCAGTTCAATGTACCCAAATCTTTTACAAGCCAGAATATAAGGAAACCTACCTAAGTTGAGTAGGGTGGACAAAAAAGTCGGAATGAAAAGAATCAAACTAGAATTGAACAAAAAAAAAACTGAAACCGGTTGATTTTTTAGGAGAAAAATGGAGAACCGAAAACCGATCGGTTCCTATTTGAAAACCGAAAACCGAACCAAGAACCGAACATTCTTAATTTAAAAAATTAGTCCACGTGACACTTTTGACATTTTCTGTATTGCTTTACATGATAGAGTGGACAAATTAAACTTACTTTGATGTATTATGATAATTGTTGAATTGTTCATATCGTGTTGCATCTTACATGAAATTCTTTGCACTAATTTTAGAAGATTGAATGTCTGTCTCTCACTCGCATTGGTTCATTGCATTTTTTGGGTGCATTATTTACAAATTAAGATAATGACTGTTGTGTTGATATGTATTAAATTAAATTTAGGAAGAATGTGTGGCTTGACATGTATGTAACTTTTGTGGAGGTGCATTAGTGAATTGTGGTTTTACATTGAAATCTGAGATAAAAGTTCATTAAAAATCGTTTGTTATTTTCGAAGTATACCTAGGTTCAAATGACCTAAATGATTTTATGTTATAGTGAATATATCTATATGCCATCATTATCATTTTTTTTTAGTCCGGGTGATCCAGACATTCTAGCTTAAGCAATAGATAGAATAACAGAAGACGAAGATCCTACATTTCTAATTGCTAATGGGAATATACAGAATATTATAACTATATTTAGTTCTTTATAACAAGAATATATTCAATTTGAATATTTTGCCACATTGATGAATTTATTTGGGAAATTTTGACTCAACACTTATTTGTTTTTCGCACACATTTTCACGTTTACTCAAAATTGAATTTTTTAATAAAAAAACCGAACAAGGAACCGAAAAATAACCGGAATCGTTCGGTTCTTGAGTTTTGAGAACCGAAACCGAACCGAAGTTTTGGTTCCTTCAATAACCGGACCGAAAAGCGAAATGCCCACCCCTTGAGGGAAGATAACTTTTTATAATGCTTGTTAAACCTGTGCGATGTACGATCATTTGTTACTCTCATTTATTGAATTTATATGTTAACATATGAAATGAATATTTAATTAAAAATAAGAAACGAAGAAAAACAATTAATTACAAAATGGTACGTTACACATACTCTAATATTTTTTTTATTTTTTTTACGGTTTGTATGTTTATCGTTCCAAGAATTTCTTTAAGTATTGTAATTTAAATTGATTTAAAACTTAAAATGGAAAATAAAAATTATATTAAATAAAATTTGTAATAAGTAAAAAAAATAGATATATCTGTGATATATGCTCAGAATTTTATTAAAACGAAAAGAAAATAAATAAATTGATGAACGTTCTTATTTCATCCTCTTTCATTTTCTTTTTTGGGAAGTGCTCTCTTTTTATATATTACATTTTTCTTTCGTGAGCATATTTAGTCTTTGTTTGAGTCCTCATTATTTACAAAATGAGTTTTATAATAATGATTTTGTAGAGAATGTATACTTAAGCACCTGTTTGAGACTCATTATTTAAAATAATGTATTTCGTAATAATAAATTCTTGTACAATGAACTGTTAAAAGTTTGATTTTTTTTTAATTTATATGTAGATTATTTTATTAATAGAATGTTAGTTGAAAATGAGTTTTTTTTTTTTTTTAAAAAATGAGGGTTTGAGTAAAGTTTAATTAATAGGGGCTATTTTTTTTTTTTACTAAGTTGTCACAATTGTAATAGTTAGAAACTTAAATAACTTACTACTTAAGAAAAAAAAAAAAACTTCAATAATCATTTGCATAACTATTCAATTTTAATGATTATTGATATAATTAATCTTTTCAAAATATAATTTCTAAATTATCACAAATAATTTATCACTATCTGAATAGTACTATTAGAATTGGTACTAACTATCTTATTACAATATTTGATATTTAAATTTATTAAACAAATATTTCATTTCATATTTACTTTAACATTACAAATTAAATACATGTAGTCATATATTTAAATGAATGTAGCAAATTAAGCAACATTATATGTAAGTTTTAATTAAATTTTAACGAATGTATATCACAAATACATTTAACTTTATATATAAAGAACTCATCTATGCATCTTGATTCATAAAATCGGCGAGGTTGTTTAATGGTGAAAATTAACGGAATCTGATAATAGGGACCATTCTTGGAACGGTTGGTGATTTTGAGGGTATAAATATTAAAATCTAAACGTTGAGAATTATTTTTTGAAGAAATTCAAAGACTGAGACCATTTATACCATTTATCCTTTCAAAAAAGTCATACATCATGTTATACAAGTGATTTCATTATCAATGTGGACTACGTGGTGTTGACCTCTTCCCCACCCACCAACCTTTTTGGGGTAACTGAATTTTCCAAGACCATATATAATAGTGGTGGTAGGTACCATATTTCATGGTGTCCTTTGTCATCATGTATTGTAAGAACTAAGAACCACACCTTTCATATCTCCATCTCAGATTCTCGACCTCAACTAGTATAGTATTGCCCAACTTATCTACTGGGGCCTACCTTGAACTTCAGCCTTCCTGCAGGCTATATCACTACTACAAAAAGAGAAATAAAAAAGTTAAATTCTATAATAGTGGATAATTGTTCTAGATTGTAACACATTGCAGATACGTGCGTGCGTGCTTGACTTGCATAGTCAAAACTATTGACCCAGGTTTAGGTGGAAGCTAATATAATAATTCAACAAGCATAAAAAGCATCTTTGCAAAAAAAAGGTGTAACCCACACTTGAGGGTCCGAACAGACTCTGCCCTGGACCATTGATTTGAAAAGTAAATCGCAGGTTGTACCTTTCAAAGCCAGGATGGAGGGCATTGGTAACTCTCATGAATGGTGGTGACTCTCGCTTATTACATGACACAAATTCATTATTTCAGGATTCGAACCTGCACCCAACTGCTTTGAACAAGTTTCCTGCCCTCCCCTTTACTTGTTCTCAGAACTTAAAAAATGTTGTACTCGTCTAAATGTATTTGTTTTATCATATGTGTCTTGCAATTGGTGTTTGTGGTGTTGGGAAAAATCGGTTTTCGCACCCCAAATCAATCAACGCAATGAAAACATAAAACACAAACCACTGGACAAAAAGAGAACAAAAGATTTAATGTGATTTAGCTCATCATCGACAACTACAGTAAAAAAAATACTTTTATTAATAAGAAATAAATTACCCGTTACAATATTTTTCTCACGCTTGCAACTTCTCTCTGGACAAAGAAAAAACAAAAAAATGTATTTTCTTTCTAAACTCAACAATTTCTTTCTCATGCATGGCTCTCCCTATTCCTTCCAATTATGTTTTTGGCTACATCACGCTCAATTTATTCCTTTTCTAGTTGGTATTATATATGTAAAGAAAATACCCCTATTTTGATTTAATCACTTTTTTTTTCCAAACAAAAATTCTTTATCTCAAAATTTTTATTTTTTGGAGTGTGTGTGTCAAACCCAACATTTGGATGAACAATCGGGGGCAAGGGGGTCTTTCTTAACCATCTAGGGGTCATTTACTAGTAATTGCATGACTTTGAGAAGGAAAATTATACATATATAAAAGTAGAAGTGAGGAGAGAGAAGTATTTACAATTTTTTTAAAAAAAAAAACTAAAATAAAATAAAATAAAAATCTGTGTAGATTAATGCCGTATTTAAATTTATGTTGATTAATGCAATTTTAATTTGAATTAATGTCGCATTTACCCATATAGATAAATATAGATGAAAAAAATGTTGTTTACAAATAAATTTATAGAAAATACTAAAACCTCCTTTCGAAGACTATATACGTTTTTGTTCATAAACAAAAATAGTGTCGTTTTGTTTTCGAGATGCATTGTTGAAAAGTGATTTCAAAAAATGTGTATAGAAAAAGTGATTTCGAAAAATGTGCATAGTTAAAAAGTGGATAAAAAATGTGCTTTTTGTAAATAATTTTATAGACAAAATTACCGAACGGATGCTAATATAATTAATTATTCTTAATTTTGAGAGTCATTATTTCTATTCATGGTAGTAAAAAATATTTGGATAAGATTTTTGAAAAAAAAAACTAAAATAAAATAAAAATCTGTGTAGATTAATGTTGTATTTAAATTTGTGTTGATTAATGCAATTTTAATTTGAATTAATGTCATATTTACCCGTATAGATAAACATGGATGAAAAATGTATTATTTGTAAATAAATTTATAGAAAACACTTAAATCTCCGTTCGAAGACTATATTGTCGTTTTGTTTTCGAGATGCGTAGTTGAAAAGTGGTTTCGAAAAATGTGTAAAGGTAAAAAGTGATTTCGAAAAATGTGCATAGTTAAAAAGTGGGTAAAAAATGTGTTATCTGTAGATAAATTTATAGACAAAATTACCGAACAGATGCTAATATATTTTATCATTAGGTAAAAAGTGATTTCGAAAAATGTGCATATTTAAAAAGCAGGTAAAAAATGTGTTGTCTGTAGATAAATTTATAGACAAAATTATCGAACAGATGCTAATATATTTTATCATTATTATTTCTATTCATGGTAGTCAAAAATATTTGGATGATTTTTTTTTATTTATTTTATGCAAAAAATTACATTATTTAATTTAAGTTTGAACAATTGTTTAAAATATATTTTGTCTATAACAATTTTCGTGTGAACAACTACAAATTGTACAAACAATAGTATTTAGCCTCTGTTTGGTATTCATAAAAGTAAAATTTTTACTAGATTTTGATAAAAGTTGATGAGATGTGTGGTTGAAAAGTTGTGAGCTCCAATGGTAAAATTTTTACCATAACTTTTCAAACTCAATCTCAATCATCCATTCTTAGTCAAGCTCACAATTTTTGACTTTTTAAATATTTTTAAACCACACATCCATCAAAAAATAAAAAAAAAAACTAGAAAAATCAAAATTTTTCACATTACCAAACGGGCTCTAAATTAGATTAAAATCTGAAAAAGTAGTTCTATCAAATAGACACTTAAAGAGGTATTCCAAAATTTATGAGAATTCTAATTCATTTCTACTTTGAACATTTGTTGACAGTTCTAATCATTAATCAAAGCAAATTGTGTGCTCAAACAATTTTTTTCTATTTTGAAATGATATTTAAGTAACATCATTTATATTGTTCTTCCGTGCAACGCACGTGTGTGATACTAGTATGAAGTATTAATTATACTTGATACTAAATCCAACATGGCATACAATGATAGCTAATGATCTCTTTGGTAAAAGTTTTTTATTTATAAGCAAATAATGTGATGTTTTCGAGGTAATATATGTGATCAAAAAGCAATTTGAAAAAAATTTGTATAGTTAAAAAGTGATTTTAAAAAATATGTTGTTTATAGGGATGGCAATAATACCCACGAACCCGATACCCGATGGAGGCCCGACATAAATGGGCGGGGATTACCCGACTAAATGGGTTCGTGGGTAGGGTATGGAGGTAAATTTTAAAACCCGACATGAGTATGGGTCGGGTGTGAGTTTTACTACAATACCCATACCCGCATACCCATTAATTTTCTTTAAAAATTATAGAATTTAAAATAAAAGTGATTGTTTAAAATAAATAAATAAATAAATAAAAAATAGAACTCAAATATCTATTGACATTGTTATCATCTAAACCTTAATATGTTTAAACTATTGACTTTGTTAACGTCTAAAAAATTGTTCAAATTCGCTTGTATAATTTCAACATATAACAAGCTTTTTTCAACTCAAATTCAAGTGAAGCACAATATTTAATTGATTCAAGTTAATCCGGAGCACCTATAACCTATTTATAGACTAAAAAAATAATAAAAAAATAAATAATTAGTAATGGGTTTTAAATGGGTATAGAAGCAAACCGTCCTCCGACCCGCACCCGACCCGACCCGACCCGCGATTTTTAAATGGGTATATGGGTAGGGTACGGGTTTGGCAAACCCGACCCATACCCGATCCATTGCCATCACTAGTTATTTAAACTCATTTATAAATAAGTTAGCAAACGGAGGCTAAAAATGTCATTTGATAACCAAATTGAATCCACCTACGATGAGTGTCTGTAGGATGAACCATCGTGGAGCAAGGGGTCTAGTTGACCATCTGGAGGTCGTTTGCCTTGCACCTTGAAAGTGATTACATTCCTTTTTGGAGAAGGAATAGCAAATGGGACAATAACGTTGAGCTGTTCTTTTGCACTCTAATATCTATAAATTTATTTATTTATATTTTTATGTAAAACTAGTAATAAACACGTGTGCTGCACATTTTATATATAAGATAAATGATATATATAATATTTTTGAAATATTAATACTATTTTTTTAAAGTAGTTGTTGTAATTGATATTGTTAAATGAATAATTAAAATTATATATATATATATATATATATGAAAAGATTTTATTCTTTTGAAATTATGTATATAATGTGAAATGTTGAACAGCTATAATGTAAATTCTTTATTACAATAACACTTTTTTTAAACAATGTTTTTGTTAACGTTTCACTTTCACTTTTCCTATTTTTGTTTTATATTGTTTTTGCATTGAAAATACGTGAGAAATTGTTATATAGCCTATGTGATAATACATAGTCAAGTAGTTATGTTGCAACAATAGGTATTATTTGTATTTGAGCTTTGTCGTTGCAAAACACAAACATACTGAAAATTGTTCCTTTAGTGTATGAATGAGTATGATTCATCATTTGCTATGTTAATGGGATCAACGGAAGGAAATCCTATTTTTCAGAATGTAGTCTAACGATTATTTTTGCATGGATAACATGTCTTTTGAAATCATGATAAATCATTATTGCTTAATTGCAAAGATCGATTCCAGGTTCCTTTGGAACATAAGTAGATAATTTCTTTTCAAACGTAACTTATGTGGTGAGATACTATTTGGTATAAATATTTAGGATTGCCTTTTAATAAAATTGATTTGTATCATCTATTACTTTGTTGAAGTGGACAAATTCTTCATTTTCTTAAGGAAACAGCTTAATTAGTTTGTCATTGAGATAATCAACATAATCATTTTATTTTGATATAATTTTATGCTAGCTGTATCATAAAATCAGAAGAAGTATTACATGTAATAACATAAAATTATATAACATTGTTTATTATTAATTAGTCCATGTTTGGTATAGATTAAAATCGAATTTTTAGTAAATTTTGATAAAACTTGATGAGATGTGTGGTTAAAATGCTATGAATCCCATAAAATGTGTGGTTAAAATTAATTGTTGACTTTGACTTCATATCAGATTTTAATCAAAACTATATTGAGGCTTAATAATGATGGTATTGGCCGGGTAAGAGTTTAGGGTAATGATTCTAATTATTGTGTATTGAATATAAAAATCAATGAAACGGTAAGTGTAAAATGTCATAAAATATTAATTCAGAAATTAATCTACATTAATGTAATCTAATGTTATTGTAACAGTAATTGTATTGTATTGTATGTAAATGTGAATTAAAATTTGTAAAATATTTTTTCACGTGACCTATGAAAATAAGTCACGAATTAACGAATTAATGAAATTTTAATATTTTAGATTAAATGTCACGTTGTTATTACAATCATAATATACATGTTATAGATTATGAAATTTTAGTATAACAATCTAATTTTAGAAATCCTAAATGTGATTTTTTGTAATCATAATAATATTTATTAAATGACGAAGTAAAATTTATAACATGATTGTTTCCAAAAAAAAAATCTAAAATAAAAAGTATAATAATAATAATTATTGTGAAGAGCAAAAAAATAATAAAAAGATAAAAGAGAGCTAAATGTGAATTGAAAGTATTAAAACATTTTTCTCGCGTAACCTATGAAAATGAAAATCACGAATTTAAGAAATTTTATCCCAATAGATTGAAGTTCACGTGACTATTAAATTCATAATATATATACAGTGTAAGCAGATGAATTTGAATACAATTCGATTTTTAAAATTTTGTATGTAATATTTTTAATTATTATATTAATATATTATAATCATAATAATGTTTATCAAATGACGAAGTAATTTTTCTTTTCTTTATATTAAATAAATGAACAACAACAACAACAACAACAACAACAATAATAATAATAATAATAATAATACAAAATTGTAAATTGTTAGATAATAAATTAATTTATAGTAAATAATGAGAAAGTATATTAATTTGAACTTATATTATAACATTACAATTGCTAGATAATAAATTAATTTTTCATTTTATTAAGTAAGGAGTTACAAGTATGTTCAGTGTATAGCTAAATATATAAGGGTAAAATAGGAAATTAAGATTTATTCACTTATCCCAATTTGATATTATATTTTAAGTATTATACTAATATATTATAGTAATAATATTAATGACAAAGTAATTTTTTTCATTTCTTAATACTAAATAAATGAATAATATAATAATATGAAATAATATTACCAAATGGTTAGATAATAAATTGATTTAATAATAAATAAGAAAGTATAATATTATGAAATTATATTATAATATTGTAATTAATTAATGTTATTAAATAAGAGGTAAGGATGTATTGGGTATATAGTTGAATATATAAGGGTAAAATAGGAAATCAAAGGTTTTTTCTTCATCTCTACTTTAATATATTGTAGATGTAGATTGTAGATGGATTGTAGATGTAGATGTAGATGTAGATATGTGATTAAAAAATGAAGAGAAAAAATGTGTTCGATTAAAAAATGATTTGAGAAATTGTACTATGTATAAATTAATTTATAAATTATAATCACTTAAAGAACATATGTTAAACTTCACACTAAAAATTAGATTCTACTTACGTTGACTGTCATTCAGTTAGAAATTAGGACAATAAAGATTATGTTCGTGCATGATGCAAAGAACTTAAAGTTAAAGGTATCATCCATGCCAATTATCATACACTTTGTAGGTTTGAGTGACACCCATTCTAGTTGCTGAAATGTTGAAGTCAATTATCACCACGGTAGACGTATCCTCAAGATGAGCTTAAGTGTAAGAGCCTGCAAACCTAACCAATCAATCAAATCTATGTCCGTAATTTACGTTAATTTATGACAAATACATATGGAATAGCAGTTTTGCTACAGTCACAATTCGGGTCACAATGAGGATCACAATTTACCTACGTGGCGCAATCCTCTCTTTCCACACATCACATCATCTTTTAAATCAATAACAATAACACCTTCACATCATCAAATTATCATCTATATTGTGAAATGAATTGTGCACTTAGATTAATTCATGTAATAGTGTGCCACATGTCTATTAGAGTAGTCAAATCTGAATTGGTTTTAGAAAAATGTAATTATTGGGTCTCCATCTCCATCTCCTTTTTTTTTTTTTTTTTTTGAATAAAATCTCCCTTTTACCTATAAATAAGAGAGTTCAATGTTCATTAAAGGGAGAATAAATGCGATAACCTCTCAGCTTTTACATTTCTTAAACTGACTTGCAAATATGAGAACCAAATCATATGCAAACTGAATCATTGTTCAAATAAAAATACAAATTCAGCTCGTTGGTGATCTAAGCTCCATTCCACATTCACCATATTAAACATCATTTTTCAGTACGTTTAAATTTATTACAAACCGACTAGAACACTTAGAGTATTTTCATAAAAAAGTCTAAACAACTTTATTCCACTTCAAAGCTTGCTGACTTATTTCGAGCTGGGATCAATTGAGTGCTCAGTTCATGAAGCAATTAATCGGATATATTACTACCATGTATAATTGGACATGACACGTCATCTATAGGGGCCCAACAAGGGACCCAAAGGAATCTAATAGCAATACTCCTGGACTCTAGTAGTCGGACTCATCCACAGGAGTCACCATTTCGGATATATATCAAGACTTTGGACAAATGTCGGAGCCAAAACTATCTAAACTCTTATGACCTGGACTCCTTATGGTGGATTGGCATCATTCGGAGTCCATGCTCCGGAAAGGTGACAAGAGTAGTCAAAGTGTCGAGAGATGTGACTCAATGCAGCATTCCAAATCCCCACTACGGACAGCCTCAGCTACCTAGGTTTCAATTCCCTCCTTTATCCGAGCTTCAATGCCCTGCTCTACAGACACATACTTCTCCTCTAACCTCATCCTGGTCTCCTTCTTCAAGTCACCTGTAAGCTCAGCCACCTTGTCTATAAGTGATGAGGCCCCCTTGGAATATTGATCAAGAATTCTCACAACAATTTAATATCTTCCCAAGAAAGCTAAAATGGTAAAATAAACACCTTAACCCAAGTTTATCCCACCCAAAATTCAAAGGTTAACAAACCTAGCCCAATGGATGAAGAGTAAACAAATTTCAAGGTGACGAAAATAAACAACACCACAAGAATAAACAAACTCAAGATGAAGTTGATTAATTTTCAAGTAGATAATAAGAGCAAATGAGATTTTTATCCTTACCTCAAGAAACCTCTTAAGAGAGCATTCAAATGAACATACCAAGTTGTCTTGCTAAGGTTTGGGAAATGAGTATTTATATTACAAGAGAACAAGAGAAAATAAGAAAATTCGGAAATTGCAAAAAAACCCCGCGTAGACTCGATATTGGAGCTTGTAATTGAGTCCTGCCATCAACTCTTGGTTCTTTTTGGCCTCGGATCTCATCATATGGTCGACTGGCATGTGCATCGAGATTTAACTAGGGCCCACTGGCACGTGTTTCGATGTTTGGCTTCTTAGGATCTCATCATCCCCTCTCTCTTGAAAAGGATTCGATCTCGAATCTTGTTGGAAGGTATGGCCATGAGATTCCTCGACCCTTGATCATGCATTGGGGCCCACCAAAAACTGTAGCGTGGTTTGAATCTCTCGATTCTCATCATAGCATCCATCTCGAGAAAGATTCGATCGTAAATTAGCACCTACAATAAAAGGAGGAAAATCAGACACAATAAACGTAACTGAAATTTCATACTCACCGTGCAAAATCAATTTGTAGGTATTGCCAAGAGTTTGAAATGAGCCAACACCGCAGAGTAATAACTTGGATTCTATTCGATTGGGAACCCGTTCTTTCCTCGAAAGGAACCATTTCCAACCACCCGGATCAAATACGAATCGCCTCCTACCATTGTTGGTGTTTGACTTGTAGTGCTCATTCTTCATCTCAATTTGAGACTTGTTCCACCCATGAAGTGACCTAACATTTTCCTCATTCTTCTCCCCACCCAAGTTACGTCTCCTAGATGTTGCATCGCTTATGTCCTTTTCTTTACCTCGATTGTACTCGTTGTTATAGGAAAATATTTTCATGAATTTCTTCCAATCGGCATGTTGTTGGAGCTCCTTGTTGCCTTGATAAGTTGGTCTCACGTTCTCCTGCAACAAAGAAGTAACCAAGCTAGGGAGGGACTTGTTAGAATATTCAAGAGTAAAGAACATTTTTGGGTGATCTTTTCTCTCAATTTTCTTGGTGGTACTCTTCACTCCCTCACATTTTTCTGAGGTAGAAATCTCAACTCTCGGTTCTTCTTTCACCTCTCCTTTTTCTGGAGTCATGGCTCCAACCCTCATGTTCTCACCTTTTTCTAGGGTCGTGGCCCTAAGTCTCATGTCCTCATTTTTTCTCTCATTTTTATTTTCTTCAATTTTCTCAATTGAATTTTCTTTTGTTTTCCTATTCTCCCTTTCTTTTTCTTCTTCCTCAAATTCCTTCTTGAGCTTCATTCGGTCCTTACATACTTCTCCCGGCCTCAAAGATAGGATCACAACATTTTTCCCATTCATTTGGAAGCTACACCGGTTCTTCCTCTTATCATGTGCCACACTCCTATCACTTTACAAATGTCTCCCCAAAATTATGTGTGCAATGTGTATGGGAACTACATCACATATCACTTGGTCACTATAGGTTCCAATGTTAAAGGTAAGAAGAACTTGTTCACTCACTCTCACTTCCCCATTGTCACCCAACCTTTGCAACACATAAGGATTAGGATGTTTCATCGCCGGTAATCCTAATTTTTCCACCCTACTAGCACTCAACAAATTTGGGTCACTCTCCCCATTTATAATGAGATTACATGTCATATTGATAAGTGTTATATTAACGTTTATTTTATATACTTATATCCTTGAATATGCCATAATGTGATTCTATCTAAGTATTATTAACGCATTTTATGTTTTATATTGTATAGGATCATAAAAGAAGAGAAAAGAAGAAAAAAGGACCAAATTGCATTAAAAACTGAAGTTCGGGGACTTAGGTGCAAATACGATTTACGGCCGCAAGAAAAATATTTACGGCCGTAAGCGCATGTTGAAACAGAAAAAAATAAGCAGAAAAGATGTTACGGCCGTAAGACATATCCGTTACGGCCGTAAACCTTAAAAGTAGAAAATCAGCAGAACCCAAATTACGGCCGTAAATAAGAAGTTACGGCCGTAACCTCACTTTGTGAAAAATACGCAGAAACCCAATTACGGCTGTAAATGGATAGTTACGGCCTTAACTATTCAAGTCAAAAATTTCCTTATTTCAATTCTTTCCATAATTTGGGATTTCTTGGTCCCAAAGCTAGGGCACGAAATTGAGGCTACAAAAAGGGAATTTCATGACAAGAAAAAGGGATTATTATTTTTTGAAAAGAGGCGCGGCTTGTTTGAACATTTGGAAGAAGAATTCAGAAATTCGAGAAGGTGAATCAAGACAGAAAATTCTAGAATTTTTCATGACTATGCTCGGCTAAGCTTCCATACCTAGTTCGAAGGGGAAGTTGTATTTTATATCAATTTGTTTTATTGCTTTTCCAAACTAGTAACGTAGTTCTAAGTTCTTGACTTTGATTTGTTGGATTCTTATGCGTTTTTAATTCAATCAATGCAATTCTTTATTTGATTAAGGCCTTATCAATTAATTTGTTGTATTGAGATTTGCTATTTTGAATGATTGGATCCGTAATTGTCTTTTTATTCAAATCATAGTAGCAATTGGAAATTTAATATTTTCATAAAGAATTTCAACTTGGGTTAATTGTCACGAGCTTGTGTGATTGATAATCTAATTCACCCTAATTCTTCTTAACCAATACATAGTTGTTGTCTTAAATCTAAAGAGTTTGTTTTAGGTTATTCAATGGCTAATGTTTGATTAGAAAGCTTATTCTAATTAAATACAATTAAGGAAGAATAGGAATAGTTAGAGCTTATTAACTATTTACGGGTGATAAATCAAATAGGGAATTTGAACACGCGTTACTTGGAAAGCGAGAACATTGCGATAGAATACAACTGAACCTGAGAATTAGGGTTTGCAAATAATTGACTTCTATTTTATCTAATTTAAGTTTTTATTTTATTTTCTCGTCATTTCCAATATTTGAACTCGAGAACCCCCCATCTATTCTAATTGACAAAGCACTACTTTAGTTCCCGTTCCTCGTGGGATCGACTCTTACTTCCGAGGCTACAATCAAATCTGATAATTTGCGAGCAAGATATTTACTTATTATTTTGGTGCATTGCGACACGCATCAAATTTTTGGCGCTGTTTCCGGGGAACGGTTAACCAATTTAGTGTTTAATCAATTAGTATTTTATTTTTCTGCATTTTTTTTATTTTCTATTTTATTTTCACTTTAATTTTTCAAAAAAAAAAAAATTATTTGTGCTTCCTTGCTTATATGCTTAAAACTTGGTCAACTAATTGTGAAATTTTTGACCTTGACCCAGAAATTGAGAGGACTTTTCGACAGCAAAGAAGAGCAGCACGACAAATGGCAGCTAACAACAGGACTCTTAAGGAACTGGCTACCCCCGATGTGGCTCAGTAGCCATTGTGCATTACTTTTCCAACGGTGGAAGAAGGAAAAACTTTCGAGCTTAAATCTGGGCTCATCCACTTATTACCAACTTTTCGAGGGAACCCCGGCGAAGATCCGTATAGACACTTAAAGGAGTTCCATGTGGTTTGCGACAGTATGAGGCCCACGGGCATTACCGAGGAACAAATAAAAATGAGAGCCTTCCCATTCTCATTGAAGGATGCCGCCACTGACTGGTTCTATTGTCTACCATCGGGAACAGTCACTACTTGGAGCGACATGAAAAGGCTCTTCTTGGAAAAATACTTTCCTGCATCGAGGGCTGGTACCATCCGAAAAGAAATATGTGGGGTGCGTCAGAACAACAATGAAACGTTATATGAGTATTGGGAGCGTTTCAAAAAGCTCATCTCCAGCTGCCCCCATCATCAGATCAGCGAGCAACTTTTGGTGCAATATTTCTACGAAGGTCTAGCACCAATGGACAGAAGTATGATAGACGCCGCAAGCAGAGGTGCGCTAATGGACAAGACACCAGAGCAAGCACGGGCTTTAATATCTAACATGGCAGAAAATACTCAGCAATTCAACTCGAGTAGGGAGTCCCAAGTCCGCCGAGTAAACGAGGTAAGTAGTTCTAATATTGAAGGTCAATTATATGAACTAACAAATCTTGTTAAGCAACTTGCTGTAGGGAATTCGAAACAAGCCAAGGCCTGTGGGATCTGTTCGAACTTTGGACATCCAACGGATACCTGTCCGGTACTGCAAGAAGAAAACAATGAACAGGTAAATGCTGCTGGAGGTTTCCCTTTCCAAAGGCATCAATACAACCCATACTCGAACACGTACAACCCCGGGTGGAGAGATCACCCCAACCTGAGCTACGGAAATAACAAACCCCCGGGTTTTACTTCAAACAAATCTCAAGGGAAATTCCAGCAGCAAGGGACTTTCCAACCACATGGGCAATATCAACAAAAATCCCAAAATTCAGGTATGTCTCTTGAGGATATGGTTAAGACATTGGCAACTAACACGATGCAATTCCAATAGGATACCAAGTCAAGCATACAAAACCTGGAAAATCAAATGAGCCAAATGGCCACTGCCATAAATAGGTTGAAATCACAATCCGGAGGTAAATTGCAATCTCAACCCGAGATAAATCCTAAAAACGTGAGTGCCATAACTCTCCGAAGTGGAAAAGAAATTGAGGGTCCGCAATTGGAACCGGCTGCACCCGAAACGGAAGGAGTCGGGAAAAGAAACGACGCTTCGCAAAACCCTGAGGTAAAAAATGACTCCCATTTAAATGTTAAACTAACACCTCCACCTTTTCCTAGCAGGTTAGCAAAGACGAACAAGGAAAGCAAAGAAAAAGAGATGTTGGAGATGTTCAGAAAGGTTGAAATCAATATCCCGCTACTAGAGGGCATCAAGCAAGTCCCCCGGTATGCAAAATTTTTAAAGGATTTATGCACTAGCAAACGGAGATTGGTGCGAAACGAGAAGGTAAGAATGGGGGAAAGCGTTTCGGCCTTATTTCAAAGGAAATTTCCTCAAAAGGGTAAGGATCCCGGTATGTTCACTGTGCCATGTCAAATAGGTAACACCAAGGTAAATCATGCACTAATAGATTTAGGAGCATCCATTAATGTAATGCCTAGATCCACTTACATTGCATTAAATCTTACCAAAATGACTAAAACAGATGTTATCATCCAACTAGCCGACCGTTCCAATGCATATCCAGACGAGGTAGTTGAGGACGTTTTAGTGCAAGTAGGGGGGTTGGTGTTTCCGGCAGACTTTTACACATTAGATATGAATGATGATCACTCCCCTAATTCTACCCCTATACTGTTAGGAAGACCATTTTTGTGGACCTCCCAAACAATTATTGATGTAAGAAAAGGGGTGTTGACCATGGAATTCAATGGGGAAGTAGTGCAATTTAATATCTACGACGCCATGAAACACCCAAATGATGTATGTGCTGTTTATTCTATTAATGACATTACTCCTGCTGTGCAGAAAATTTTCAAGTTAAATTGCAGGGACGAGCTAGAAACAGCTATCGTGGAGTCGCTAAGGCAAGATGATGACAGCGACGTGGGTATAAGCAAGGAATTACAGGATGGAATTACTGCACTTGATTCACTGGGACCTACACCACGCAGGTACACCGTAAAAACAATTCAACTGACAGACTATCCTAACAAATTGCTACCTTCTATCTTGCAGGCCCCAGTGGTGGAAATGAAATCTCTCCCCGCCCATCTGAAATATGTGTTTCTTGGTGATGAAGAATCTCTTCTCGTAATTGTTTCATCCAACCTCACCAATCTAGAAGAAGACAAAATTGTTCGGGTCCTTCGGGAGCACAAGGAGGCGATTGGTTGGACCATTGCGGATATCAAAGGAATCAGCCCGTCAATCTGCATGCATCGAATATTGCTTGAGGAAGGAGCTCAACCATCGAGACAAGCCCAGCGAAGGCTAAATCCGGAAATGATGGACGTGGTGAAGAAAGAAATTTTGAAACTACTAGGAGTAGGGATGATTTACCCAATCTCAGACAGCAAGTGGATCAGTCCAGTCCAAGTGGTGCCAAAGAAATCCGGGGTAACGGTGGTAGAAAACAAAGATGGAGAACTTGTACCAACTAGGGTCCAAACTGGTTATCGGGTATGCATCGACTACAGGAAGGTAAACGCTGACACTCGAAAAGACCATTTTCCCCTTCCCTTCATAGATCAAATGTTAGAGAAATTAGCTGGTCATTCCCATTATTGTTTTTTAGATGGTTTCTCAGGATATTTTCAAATTTCCATAACTCCAGAAGATCAGGAGAAAACCACTTTTACTTGTCCATTTGGCACGTTTGCATATAGACGAATGCCCTTCGGTTTGTGTAATGCTCCTGCAACGTTTCAACGTTGTATGATGAGCATTTTTTTCTGAATACATAGGGCATATTATAGAAGTGTTTATGGACGATTTTAGTGTGTGGGGTGATTCATTTGATGCATGCCTGGATAATCTCTCATTAATTTTGAAACGTTGCATTGACACTAACTTAGTCTTAAATTGGGAAAAATGCCATTTTATGGTAGATAAGGGAATTGTGCTAGGACATGTAGTGTCGGAAAAGGGAATAGAAGTTGATAAGGCTAAGGTAGACATCATATCTGCATTACCTTACCCCGCAAATGTGCGGGATATACGATCTTTTCTTGGGCATGCAGGGTTCTATCGCAGGTTCATCAAGGATTTTTCCAAAATTGCATCACCATTGTGCAATTTGTTGCAAAATGATGTTCCATTTAATTTCACCGAACTATGCAAAAAGGCCTTTGACCAACTAAAGGAGCGGCTAACTACACCCCCGATCATTCAACAGCCAAACTGGGATCTTCCATTCGAAATAATGTGTGACGCCAGTGACTATGCAGTGGGGGCAGTTCTAGGGCAACGGGTTGGGAGAGCGGCCCATGTGATTTACTATGCCTCCCGAACCCTGAATCAGGCTCAAGCCAACTATACCACTACTGAAAAGGAACTTCTATCTGTGGTATTTGCTTTAGAAAAATTTCGTCCTTATTTATTGGGTACTAAAGTGATTATTTTTACAGATCATGCAGCTATACGACACTTATTTGTAAAAAAGGATGCGAAGCCTAAAATCATCCGCTGGATACTTTTATTACAAGAATTTGACTTGGAAATCAAAGATAAGGCGGGGTCTGAAAATGTAGTTGCCGACCATCTTAGCCGGGTAGTAAAACCCGAGGACGACCTACCTCTGCGTGAAACCTTCCCAGATGAGGGTTCATTTGCCATCGAAGCAAATCCCCCATGGTATGCTGATTTGGTAAATTACATGACTGCTAAACTAATTCCTACTGATTTTTTGCAGGCACAAAAGCATAAGATGAGGAGCGACGCTAAATATTACATTTGGGATGACCCGTACCTGTGGAAGAGATGCCCCGACCAAATCATTAGAAGGTGCGTGCCGGAATCAGAACATCAATCCATCCTCACCTTTTGCCATTCATATGCATGCGGTGGCCATTTTGGACCTAGAAGGATGGCGCAAAAGGTATTGGAGAGTGGGTTCTTTTGGCCGACCCTTTTCAAGGATGCGTACATTTTTTGTAAGTCTTGCGATAATTTCCAAAGAACAGGTAACTTATCCCAACGAGATCAAATGCCTCAAAACCCCATTATTGTATGTGAGATTTTTGACGTTTGGGACATTGATTTCATGGGACCCTTCCCCCCGTCGTTTGGTTGTAATTACATCCTTTTATCTGTCGATTATGTTTCAAAATGGGTGGAGGCAAAGGACACCCGTACTAATGACGCTAAAGTGGTTGCAGATTTTGTAAAAACTGTCATTTTTAGCAGGTTTGGAATACCCCGAGCTATGATCAGTGACAGATGGACGCACTTTTGCAACCGAACCATTGAAGCCTTGTTACGGAAATATAGAGTGATGCACCGGGTATCAACCGCGTATCACCCCCAAACTAGCGGACAGGCAGAAATTTCCAATAGGGAGGTGAAGTCCATCCTAGAGAAAACAATTCGACCGGACCGGAAGGATTGGAGCATTCGCCTCGATGATGCTTTATGGGCCTACAGAACCTCTTACAAGACACCAATTGGTATGTCTCCATACCGATTGGTATTTGGAAAACCATGCCACCTGCCGGTGGAACTCGAGCATAAAGCTTATTGGGCCATCAAGCAATGTAATATGGATTGGGGCGCGGTAGGAGATCATAGGAAGCTCCAATTGCAGGAATTGGACGAAATACGGAATGAGGCTTATGAAAATGCAATGATCTATAAAGATCAAACTAAAGCTTTCCACGATCAACGCATTTCTCGA
The DNA here is from genome assembly GCA_963555705.1 of Ligustrum vulgare. Classification (NCBI taxonomy): domain Eukaryota; kingdom Viridiplantae; phylum Streptophyta; class Magnoliopsida; order Lamiales; family Oleaceae; genus Ligustrum; species Ligustrum vulgare. Next base: position 36,983,674 of record OY743188.1, read on the forward strand.
AAGAGCTTTTGTGAGGGTCAGAAAATGCTACTGTTTCAATCCTGGCTCAAATTACACCCAGGTAAGCTTCGTTCTCGTTGGGTAGGTCCATTTGTTGTTACTAATGTATCTCCTCATGGTGCAGTCGATATTAGGAGCTTGCACACGGATAAACAATTCAAGCTCAATGGGCACCGTCTCAAGCCGTATTATGAGGGATTCCAAACTGAGAACTTGGAGGTGATTGCACTGGAAAACGCCAACAAAGGGCAATAGTCCCGCACGGACTTAATCGAGCCAACGACGGTAAACAAAGGCGCTGCTCGGGAGGCAACCCGAGAGGGGAGTTCCTTTATCTCCTCAAATTTTTATTCTCGTAGTTTCATTTTTGGTTAATTTTAGTCTATTTAGTCAGTTTCAAAAAAAAAAAAAAATGATTGATTTTCCAGTGGCCTTGTTACGGCCGTAAGATACCTTTTTATGGCCGTAACTCATTTCCAGTTTTTATACAGAGGCCTCATTACGGCCGTAATTAAATTTTCACGGCCGTAATTGTTTCTTTGAAATTTTTTTTTTTCAGAATGTGACTTACGGCCATAAGTTTGGTTTTTTTTTTTCAGAATTTTAAAAGGCAACCCTCGCGCATAACCTCTCTTTGTGTCCCCCTCTCCGTCCACTTTTCTTCCTCACCATTTCACCATTATCTACCCCGTCAATTTGTTGGCACGAAGAAGATATTAGGTCTCTCCTTCATCCCATACTTCTCTTGTTTCCACGGTGCAAGGTATGCCTTCTTCAATCCTTCTTCTTCCTTTTGGCTTGGGTAATGGTTCTTTACATATATGGATGTTTCGAATTTTTCTCGCCCTTCCAATGATTTTCTGTGCTTTTTGATTATATGTTTGTGATTTGGGGCATAGTCATTCTATGTATTTCTCATCCATACCATCTCCTATACGTATGCACTCTAAGTGTTCGATGAAATGTTGAGGAGAGCTTGAAGTGTTTGTTAGCTTCCAACTTCAACTCGAATCTCCCTATTATGCTAGTATAAGTGTTTTCACGTCGTGATAGGAGTTCAATGGTGAGGAAAAATTGGTGCTTGATCTTGTTGAGGTCATGGGGTACATTGCATATTCTTCATCACTTGTTATATATTTTTAATGGTTATATTTAAGTTCTGTGCTCCACTCTTTAACCCCACATTGGCTTCGATTGTGACTCTACACCTTTGTTTTGGTTTTTCATATTGGATAGTGTCACATGGGGTTGACAAATATCGCATGACCTTACACTTGATGTGTGCCATATAACGAAATCACGTTAGACCCTTGTACTTATGCCATCTTCCGTCATGTGATATGGGAGCATCTACAATTATTTATACACTTCTTCTCAAGATTTGGTTCCTTCCATGTCTTGCTTGTGCATTCTGCCTTTCGTGTTGGCATTGTTTTCCGAGTTTAGGCTTTAACCGCCACGCACTACTTACTTGCACGCATTTTCTTTTACATTGCTATTCTGCTCGACTTAGTCATTCATATTTTTTTCCTTTTGCAGGATTTTCTATGGCTCCACCGGCAAAGAAAGGAAAGCAAGTGGTGGGGGAATCCTCATCTGAGCCCCGCCAGGAGAAGAGCCAGTCTAAGCTTTGCATAAAGGAGCGGCTATTCCTCCCAGAGGACTTTCAGGAATGGAGGAGCGCTGACACCATCATTGCCCCGCGACGATTTTGGGCTCGCTTCGTTGAATTCGGATGGGTCAAATTCGTGAGTGATCTACCGTTTGGGAACCCCCCGCTGGTGTACAAATTCTACACCCAGTTCAACAAAGAAATTGGTGACGAGGGTTCCCTTGACTTTCACCACACTAGAGTTGCAGGGAAGAGAATCAAATTTGATAAGGAAGTGGTGGAACACCACTTGGGGTTAAATGGCATTGGATCTGTCCCCATGACATCGAATGCGGGCGTTTTCTTTCCGGATCAGGAGGTGCTCCATTGGGCTCTGAAGCCTGAACTCCATGACCCCCTGAATATCATTCTTCCACACTACAAGAATCGGGATCTACAACGGGACGCCTAGTACCTGCATCAGTGGGGGTCGGGGAGTCTCTTCCCCTCTACTAGCCTCACCATGGTGTCTATTCGCTACCTCCAGGTATACTATGTCATTACCATGGGGATCAAGTTTGACTTGGGGCAGCACATCTATGATACGATATCCACATACGCCAGCTTGATACCGCAGAAGCGAGGCATGCCGTTCCCATGTTTAATCACCGCCTTATGCCGGGCTCAAAAGGGTTCCCGCTGCAGTAAGTGACGACACCTTGGGGCATGGGAATCGCCTCACGAAGGCGAGTTTGGAGAATGCTCGTAGGCAGATCACCGCGAAGCGGGGTCACGGGGATAATGAATCAGGGGACTCCGATGATGATCAGGGCACCGAGGAGCCCGCAGCACGGGAAGTGCCACAACAGCCAAATGCTCCTACCCCTTTTGAGCTACAGATGCTAGGCATGATGCAAGCCTTCCAAACCCAGCTGAATGCCATGCAAGAAGATCAGCAGCTTCTACTAGAGGAGCAGCGGGCCATTCGGGAGGAGATTCGGCAATTGCAGAGAGCTCGAGATGATCAATCTCCACAATAGACCGAGGGAGTTTCTTCTTTTTTTCCTTTTATTGTTTTACTTTTCAATGAGGACATTGTATTGTCTAAGTGTGGGGGGGGGGGGGATTAACTTGATTGTAAGCTTATCTAATTCAATTTCTCTCTGTAATCGAATCTTTAAAATTCATTTTGATCTTGTTAGCAGTTTTTGCTACCTATCTATGCGACTTAGGTCCTAAACCATACTTCGATAGGAAGCAACCCCACTTTTGGTGCAATTTTTTGAAAAAATCATTGCATAATTGGATATAAATTGAGCACATAGAGATCATCTCGTCCAAAACTTCACAAATAGGTTGGAAATGAAAAGTAAAATTGTCAAATATCTACAACCGAGTCAACCCAACCTACAATAGACAGATTATTCCTACATATATAACCCTGAACGTCCCAATTGTTATAATTTTGTGAGTAGTCATGGTTTGAATACTTTTAACCGTTATCCTCGACCAATGGACTTAGATTTGGAATGAAGATCAAGCAATGACCTATAACTCATAATTGGATGGGAAAAACACATGAAACCATAATTTGTGAGCTTTTGAACCTAAGAGCCGTTTTTAATACTTATGAGCTCGTAATTCTTTGATGTGTGTCCTGCATGGTTGGGTTATGCTTGGATGTGCTTTCTTGTGCATACCGTTGTAGCTGCTTGATTCAAGTGCAAATTATAGCAAAGGCAATAGATTAAACCAAATTTGACTTGCTAAAAGAGCCTACCTTGCTACATGGACCATTAGAAGCCCGTTTGAGCCTTAGCCTTTCTTTGAATTTTTATGCCACGTTACAAGCCATGAATACCCTTTCTTTCGTATTGTCTCTGTTTTGAACCCATGGAGAGGGGATTCGCAAGCTTTTGTTGATTGAGGATTGTGCTATGGTCTAAGTCTAAGAAATTGAAAATGATTATCTTGTGTTGGGCGATGGCCGTGTAATGGACTAAATTCAGGGGATTGAAATTCTATCTTGTGATTGAGAAAAAGTTGAATTCTTTATTTGAAAAAAAAAAAGAAAAAAGTCGAAAGAGAAAAAGCAATGAAAAGGAGGTTCGTCATGAAAATTAGTAGTTGAGGATGTCAAACACTCAACTTGTGAAAAAAAAGGAGAAAAGAAAAGAAAAGAAGAGATTCAAGTTTGAACAAGTTGGGTAGCGGGAAACAATGAAGTTCATATTAAGGGGAAAAGGAAGTAATGTCATTATGAATTGACTTGGTTTGCGAAGTTCCTTCTCGACTCAGCCTAAATATATCCTTTTATCCTACCTGACCCGAAGCCCCGTTACAACCAAATAAAGACCTTCGCTTTGCACTTGTGTTATTGTTGGCTCCGGTTATGACAGTTAGGCAATCTGTGGTACTGACTTATCCATGCAGAGGGCTGAGCGAAAATTCTAACCATTATACACTTTGTGCGAAGAGAGAAATATCTTCTGAGGGTGTTAAGCTCATTACATATGCTTATGAGTGGTTTGAATTGCTTGGTCTAGGGTTGGTGCTATGAATGTGGTCGGGGGTACTGTGTTGACTGAATTCACGTCATGAACAACTCGGTTTTCGCGATTGATTTCCACTGGAGTTGGGCAAATTTATTATCCTCGTAGTCACTCATACATGGTTGGGATGTGATCAAACACGAGAGGTGAAAGGAAATAAGCCATATCGAGCCATGATTGGGGTGGGAAATAAAGGGCATTGCATCTCTAGCACACACTAACACAATCCGATCATGCAATGGAACATTTTTGTTAAAGAAAAGTGGGTTGCAACCTCAAGTCTCTAAATTGTAATCTATTGTTTGAGTCCTATTCTTTTCTTTCACATCATTATTCGAGGACGAACAATGGTTCAAGTGTGGGGGGATTTGATAAGTGTTATATTAACGTTTATTTTATATACTTATATCCTTGAATATGCCATAATGTGATTCTATCTAAGTATTATTAACGCATTTTATGTTTTATATTGTATATGATCATAAAAGAAGAGAAAATAAGAAAAAAGGACCAAATTGCACTAAAAACTGAAGTTTGGGGACTTAGGTGCAAATAAGATTTACGGCCTCAAGAAAAATATTTACGGCCGTAAGCGCATGTTGAAACAGAAAAAAATAAGCAGAAAAGATGTTACGGCCGTAAGACATATCCGTTACAGCCGTAAACCTCAAAAGTAGAAAATCAGCAGAACCCAAATTACGGCCGTAAATAAGAAGTTACGGCCGTAACCTCACTTTGTGAAAAATACGCAGAAACCCAATTACGGACGTAAATGGATAGTTACGGCCGTAACTATTCAAGTCAAAAATTTCCTTATTTCAATTCTTTCCATAATTTGGGATTTCTTGGTCCCAAAGCTAGGGCACGAAATTGAGGCTACAAAAAGGGAATTTCATGACAAGAAAAAGGGATTATTATTTTTTGAAAAGAGGCGCGGCTTGTTTGAACATTTGGAAGAAGAATTCAGAAATTCGAGAAGGTGAATCAAGACAGAAAATTCTAGAATTCTTCATGACTATGCTCGGCTAAGCTTCCAGACCTAGTTCGAAGGGGAAGTTGTATTTTATATCAATTTGTTTTATTGCTTTTCCAAACTAGTAACGTAGTTCTAAGTTCTTGACTTTGATTTGTTGGATTCTTATGCGTTTTTAATTCAATCAATGCAATTCTTTATTTGATTAAGGCCTTATCAATTAATTTGTTGTATTGAGATTTGCTATTTTGAATGATTGGATCCGTAATTGTCTTTTTATTCAAATCATAGTAGCAATTGGAAATTTAATATTTTCATAAAGAATTTCAATTTGGGTTAATTGTCACGAGCTTGTGTGATTGATAATCTAATTCACCTTAATTCTTCTTAACCAATACATAGTTGTTGTCTTAAATCTAAAGAGCTTGTTTTAGGTTATTCAATGTCTAATGTTTGATTAGAAAGCTTATTCTAATTAAATACAATTAAGGAAAAATAGGAATAGTTAGAGCTTATTAACTATTTACGGGTGATAAATCAAATAGGGAATTTGAACACGCGTTACTTGAAAAGCGAGAACATTGCGATAGAATACAACTGAACCTGAGAACTAGGGTTTGCAAATAATTGACTTCTATTTTATCTAATTTACTTTTTTATTTTATTTTCTCGTCATTTCCAATATTTGAACTCGAGAACCCCCCATCTATTCTAATTGACAAAGCACTACTTTAGTTCCCGTTCCTCGTGGGATCGACTCTTACTTCCGAGGCTACAATCAAATCTGATAATTTGCGAGTAAGATATTTACTTATTATTTTGGTGCATTGCGACACGCATCACATATCTCCCATAAGGCATCTAGTGTAGAAAGTATCTTCTTCATGTTTTTCCATCTCATTAGTATGGGCCAAAGATTTTGGTGGACTGACATTCATCTCCTTCACTACTTCTCTACCTTCACTACCTCCCCTCTTATGGAATAATAGAGTCTTCATTTTCTCAATATCAACCTTCTCATCCATCCCATCTCAACTCCCATCTACCCATCATCTTCTTCTTCTACCCATTCTCCAATTTTCTTCAACATCCCCTTCATTATCTAACACATCCTCCAATTGATCATCCACTCTTCTTCTATTTTTCCTCACCATTCACCCAATTTGTTCCCTAATCCCATCTCTATACACATTGTTTTCAAATTTGTCCATCACTCTTCTTTTATATCCCTTCTTTCTCCTTCACTACTAGTTGATGTACTTCCCTCTTTTGTTTCTAATCTTTCCAACCTTCCCCCAATTTTCTCCATTTGCCTAGCCATGGTGGTTGAAAGATTTAGAAACATCTCCTTCAATCCTTGAGTTTGAGTATTGGAAATGGACATGGTGTGCAAGTGTGAAAGTGTTCTCACGAGAAAATATTTCTCTCGCGTTTTCACTCAAATTTGGAGTCCCCCTTGGTATATTGACCAAGAATTCCTACAACTATTTGAAATCTTCCCAAGAAAGCTAAAATGATAAAATAAGTGATAAAAAACCTTAACTCAAGTTGAAATATAGCCCAAAATTCATTGGTTAAAGAACCAAGCACAATGAGTATCAACTAAACAAATTTCAAGGTGACGAAAATAAACAACAACACAAGAATAAACAATACTCAAAATGTAGTTGATTAATTTCCTAAGAGATACAAGATCAAGAACAAGGGTTTATCTCACCCATGGGGGACTCTCTCAAGAGCTTTTCACATGAACATCATAGTTAATTCCTAGGGTTTGAAATGAAAATGGTATTTAATCTACAAAATTTGGGTAAAAGAAGTAAATTCGAAAATTGCAAAAAAAAAAAAAAAACCTCTCTCTCTTTTTTTTTTTTTTTTTTTTTTTTCAAAATCAGGGTATTTCGTTCGACGTAACCGATCGACCGATCAAATTATGAGGTCGACCAAAAAACCAGTTTCGATTGAACACCACTAGAACGAAACTGACTGAGGCTGAATAAAAATTTCTTTGCAAAAGATCGGTCAACCAGAAGGAAGTTCGATCGATCGAAAGATGATGGAGCTCAAATCTTCATTCCTTTGCTCCCAATTTGATTCTTGGCTTGTTTTCTTGACTTTAATTACTTGTTTAAGCCTTGAATCTTCTTCTTTGATGCCCCCGGAGTCCTTCAAAAATAGACTTGAAAATTGTTTGGCACGAATGATTAATTTCTTTGGTGAGCCTCCTATGATTCTGATCAGACCTTCATCCTCCAGGATGATTCTTCCCAAATCATAGTTTTGTTCATGATGCTCTATTGCACCTCTTGGATCAAAAGTAAAGTTATGGCCTCCATGATACATGATCAACCAATAGTATCCTGTAACTTTGACGATATGGAGGGGTTGAACCGTGAACTCCTTTGAACATGAGTGACGTGACCCAAAGTACCAAGTGCTATTAACCTGCAAAATTAAATTAAGCAAAATAGGGTAGGGAATGTTAGTTTAACAAAGTATGAGATATGAATCCTCGTACTTGTGATTCATCACCCCAACTCCTCTTCCCGAACTATGAGACTTTTCACTTCACCTCCATTAATCCCTTCAACCTTTTGCTCATTCAACACTATAAAATTTCTATGCTCACCCTCATCTACCACATTTTTAAACTCAACTATTTTTTCCACATGTGTAGGTTCATGCACCCCTTTATCAACAATTTCATTCCCCAACTCATGCACCCCTTCACTTCCCAACTTTTTACCTTCCACATGAAAAATTAGAGTTTGACCAACTATTTCAATTTTTAGCTCATCCTCCTTCTCAACTTCCTTATCTTGGGGTACCTCTTGCAATTCAACCACCATCACTCCTTCACTCCCTTTTTTATGTCAACATTATATTTACGATCCCATGCAATGATCCTTTCTTCTAAAATTTTTATTTGGTTCTTAAAGTCCCGCATGTGATCACTCTCCTTCACAAATCCCCTATCAACTCTCCTATCACACCCCTCTTCCTTATTCCTACCCATGTTCCACTTTTGTTCCATACCTCCACCATCATCATCCAATTCACCCCTAGCCCTTCTATTTCCCCTCCTATCAACATTATACTTGGGTGGCAGGGTCTCTATTCTAGCATCCAATGTATCCAACATTCTTCCCAATCTTCTTTCCGTCTCCTCTACTTGCCTAGCAAAAGTGGTGAAAAGATTTTGCAACATCTCACACAAGTCTTGAGTCCTGTTGTGCAAGTGTAGGCATGTCCTCACAAAATCTCTTTCTCTCATGTTTCAATCCAATTTTAGAAGGAACATAATCAATTAGATTGAGAAATATAATTCTTGTGAAACGTGAGACTAGATACAAGTAAGAGATGTAGAAATGGATAGACACAAAAGCAAATGGAATTTTCTTTACTTGCTAAAACACAAGAAGATGGCTATGAATTTGTAGGACAAATTTTCAAGAGTACAAGGTCACGAAGGCTTGACAAAGAACAAGGAATTACCAAGGAAGTGTTTGGTGTAGAGAAAAGAAGTTTCTAACTTGAAAACTCGAGTTGAAGCAATTTATCAAACACTTTGTAGGAAAAGTTTGAATAACATAAAATTATGAGTGTTTGATAAATTGTAAGCCTCGACAATCTCAAGAATGAGAACAAAAAATAATACCCAATATGTAATGATCAAGAAATACTCATGGACATACAAATTTTCCAATTTTTTTGTGAATTTTTTTTTGGAATAACAACAATAATGTAAATGATAGGTTTACCAAATTAGAGCCAAGCTCTGGTACCAAATGATGAGGCCCCCTTGGTATATTGACCAAGAATTCCCACAACAATTTCATATCTTCCCAAAAAAGCTAAAATGGTAAAATAAACACCTTAACCCAAGTTTATCCCACCCAAAATTCAAAGGTTAACAAACCTAGCCCAATGGATGAAGAGTAAACAAATTTCAACGTGGCGAAAATAAACAACAATACAAGAATAAACAAACTCAAGATGAACTTGATTAATTTTCAAGTAGATAACAAGAGCAAATGAGGTTTTTATCCTTACCTCATGGAGCCTCTCAAAAGAGCATTCAAATGAACATACCAAGTTTTCTTGCTAGGGTTTGGGAAATGAGTATTTATATTACAAGAGAATAAGAGAAAATTCGAAAATTGCAAGAAAACCCCGCGTTTTCAAAAATCAGGATGTTTTGATCGACCGATCCACTTTCGGTCGACCGGACGGTCAGTTTCGGTTGTACTCCAATCAACCGAAACTGACTGAGGCTTTACAAAATTTTTCCTGCAGAATTTTGGTCGACCGTAAGGAAGATCGGTCGACCGGTCTTGGCTGAAACTTCAAAATTGTGCAATTTGATCGCGGTCTTGTTTTCTTCCTCTTGGACTCGATATTGGAGCTCGTAATTGAGTCCGACCATCGACTCTTGGCTCCATTTGGCCTCGGATCTCGTCATATGGTCGACGACACGTGCATCGAGATTTGACTAGGGCCCACTGGTACGTGTTTAGATGTTTGGCTTCTCAGGATCTCATCAGTAAGGTTAGCCACATTGATAGCTTGGTCATAATTCTTATAAAGGTTAGCCACATCTTCCTCTGAAGAAGAAAAGTCTTGTTCCAATTGATCATTGTCCTCCTTCAGGATCCTTGAAGCATTTTTCTCTTCGTGGATGCATTTTTGGGCAACCTACAGAGAGTCCTTAAGCTCCTAGATCTCCCTTACCATCTTGTCAGCATTTTGAAGAGAAACCTTAGCACTCCTATTATGCTGCTCCAGATCCTTGATTGATGACTCTGCTTCATCAATTAAAGTTAAAGCATTGGCACTCATGGCCTTGACAGCAATAAACTTCTGGGTAGGAGAGTTGTTGGAGGAGTATACTTGCCACCCCTCGGTCTAGAAAGGAATCTATTACTTTGGCTGATTTGACAGACGGGAGAAGGGAGAGATGATGAAGCCCCTTGGTCAAGAGCATCTGGCCTAGGAAGAAAGTTAACTTTGATGGCGTTAAGCTCATCAGCCACGACAAGTGATATCTTCATCCAATCCAGGCAAAGAAACCATTGGTGGCGTCGCACCTCCTTGAAAATCCATAGGCAGAACGGATGGGTCAGAAAGTGAGGTGTTAGCAGCTTGTGAAGTGTCTCCTTTACCCCTCTTTAACTTGTTTGATGGGGACAACTCAAATCCCGATACGTCAACCATATCATCCTCTCCACCCTCTTCAGCTAAAGCCCGTTTGGACTTCTTCTCTCCCTTCCGCTTCAACCAATTTTCTTTCTCTTCATTAGAGATCAACTTGGAGCCATGCTCCTTATTCATAGAGACAAGCTGCAGGGGAGATGATATGGGGGCAGGAAGAGTTAGTGCCTTAGAAGTGTCGATTTAAGGATAAGCTACAGATGTCTTAGCAACTTTCTTGGCAGCATCAACTTGAAAACCAACGATAATGGTTTGCTACTTCTTTTCTCCCTCACTTCCAGGCTTCAGGATTTGAGGGATCTTCTTAGCCATAAGGCCCTCCAGGGACAGCTTAGGGAAATCTTTGTAACCTGCATACAAATACGCCGGTGTTAAAAGATGGCACTGGCTAAGAAGGATTTGAAAAATGTCAAAATGACAAAAGAATTACCCATAGCTCACATAAGTCCGTGCTTGAAAAAAAGTTTATTCCTTTCAATAACTTCTTGGAAAGTGGCATGATAGTGAAGAGCTTCTTCACCACGACCAAGTCTTTTTTTGGCAACAGGTGAGGGGATACTTGGCTTGTAAAATCAAAAGTAAACATACATGAATATTGAGACATGAAGCTTCATGCACCATATGCATTCACATGAAAAGCATAAATACTCACAAATAATAAGAAAGAGTTCGAGGAACAGTTTTTCTGAAGTGGGGTCAGAAGGGGAGCACTGGCAGTCTCCAATAGCCCAGAACAATTGAGCCCTCCAATTCTTCAGAGATTGAGGATGCCCAGTTACTATCAGAGAATAATCCCCCTTGGTGTCAGATAATACCAGTCCTTCACTTCAGGTCCGATATCTTTAACCCCACCCCCACCCTAGTAGATTTTTTCAAAGTGTACAATGTATGTATAATGTCTAGGGACATGAGGTAGTCCGGACTAACTTCCTGCCACACCAACAAAGTGTCCACCTCTTGGGTCTAGAAATTGGGTGCTAACTGATATGGACACATATTGTAGCTCCTATGAAGCGCTCTGAAAAATGGGTGTAGAGGAAGCCTCATCCCATATTCCAAAGCGTCGTGAAGAAGACCATTCGACCCTCTGGAAGACTGCAGGGTCTACATGAAAGGCTTGGGTGTATGATCCGAACTTCTTTGGGCATATGATATTTGGAGGAGAAAATAGCTAAATCACTGCCTTTGATCTCAAAATCAACCTCATTACAAGACCACAAGTTCGGATTAGACTCTGGATCAATGTGATACCTAGACACTTTATTTACATAATCAACCCAATCTTCTACGTGGCATTTCTTCCATATGTTCCCCAAAGGAAGCCCTAACACCCAAGCAAGACTCTTACGCTCCCAAAGAAGAGCCCACACACTCTTTTCCTTTTAACTCCCTACTTTTCTGATCCCTACACTCCTACAAAGTAGCTTCTTCTTCTACTTATAATTTAGCCGTGTAGATACTTGAAAAATCTCCTTTACTGTCAGAATCATTGAAACAAGTTACACTAGAAACTTCCTAACCTATCTCTTCCTAAGTTCTCTGAAATAACGGAAGGTGATGGCTAAGTTGGTCCTTAGGTAGACGCCTCTAGTTGGATCCGTCATAACCACTAACTTCCCTGAAGTCCCCCACACCTCAACTCTTTCCATGTTCCTCGAATCCATACTTATCCAAAAAGAAAACGCAAAAAGAAGAAACTCTCAAACAAATACTCAAATCCAAAATCCAAAAAAATGGCAAACATGCAAAGAAAGAAGAAATTACCTAAGAAATGGAAGTGGGGAGTCTCTTGTTGAGCAAAACATTTTGTGGGGATAAAATGGAGAAAGTGTGGTAGCCTTTGTTAAGCGGCTAATTTTTGTTTAAAAAATAAGTAAATTGAGTTTTTTGGGATAAAATGTATGGTTTAAAAGTAATTTCAAAAAATTTGTATGGCTAAGAAGTGATTTTGAGAAATATGAAGAAAAAATTTGTATGTAAACTAGTTTACCAAACACTCGTTGAGAAAAAATATGGGTCGACGAACAAATTTATTTTGTGTTAATTACACTCCATACTACATTTTTAGGGTTAATTGCACAAATAACTGTTTTAATAAAAACTCTAAAAAATACGTTCATCTTCTTCCCGATGCCACCACCACCGTTCTGACTGCCCACCACCGTTCCATTCCTGGTAAGCTTAATCCACGGAAAACTAATGAGACTGAAGGTTTCTTTGTAGAATTTGTCTAGTGGCAGTAGCCCATTGATGCCTGCATCTTGGTTGACTGCTTTGACGTAGTTGCTCATACATCGAATCTCGGCAGTTGAATGCCGAATTTCATGGTGGATTCCACCGTCCATTGGAGGAACTGATCTGATATGATATAGTTGACTTGGGGAATTTCTTGCAATACACTTCCAAAGTAGGGCTGCATAAGTTTCGTGGCTTTGGCAAAGGAGAGGAATAAAGACATGGACGGGAATTTGTCCGTGCTCTCAATTCCAAGAGGTATTCCGGGAATGTTCCCTGGAAATGGAAGGTCTATGGTGTTAGTGGGTTGTGGTGTAGGTAGTGGTAGTCTTGGTCAGGCGGAAGTGGTGGTGGTGGTGGTGGTGTTGAGGAGGCGACAATGATGGTGGTGTTGAGAAGGTGGTTGTCATCGTGGCAGTTGTGGTGGTGGTTAGTGGTTGTGGATTATACCTTAAAATGTGAGAACAGTGCCCGAAAAGTGTTTGATTTTTTGATTGAGAAAAAGTATCATAAAAATTAAGTAAAGTATTATGGTGTGATACTAAGATTCCGCACTAAGTATCATAAAAGTTTGAAAAAATTTCATATTGTGATACCAAAAATTTAAAAGTATCACAAGTATCATGTCGTGATATAATATCCCAACATGATACTTGTGATTAAAATAGTATTTTTCAATTAAAAATAATAATTTGAAGTATTTTTCAGTTATTCTTTAAAATGAAGTGAGTTTCAATTATGCTATTAAAAGTTAGGTATTTGTGGAAATGTCCCATTTATTTTATTGGAAGAATGTGAAATTGGAAATGAGTTTGTAAAAATGAAATTTAAAGAATATTTACCAAACATGGCATAATTAGTACTTTATGTCCTTCTTTTTCAAATAAATTCAGTTAAATTTAATAGTTTTTTGATGTCAATAAGCGTATTATATATAAAAACCTATATCTATCAAGCATGAAGTTGTCATATATTTTGTCCACTGTATGTGAAATCGTTAATATATATATACCAAGGTCCATTAGGAGTCATCAATCTCCAAAAAGTTACGTAGTAAATACGAACAAATGGGTTAACTTCCCTATTTGAAAAATATGTTCCATATATTTCAAAGATTTAACAATAAAAGTTACATAGTAAATATTCAATTCAATGACCAAGAGAGAAAATTCACAACTTCGTTAATTAAAATTGCTAATTTAATTTGTTTCGTCATATCTAATGGACATTTGGACTTGCTCACTTGAGCTGCTAGAGAAGAAAATATGAAAAAGAAGGCGCAATGAATAAGAGACTATTTAATAATTTGTTGAATGATTATCATAGGTTATGAGTACTTATCATACATTGATTCCTATTTATAATTAAATGAGATTAATAACTCTTCACTATTTTGTTTTATTGTGTATCCAAATAAAAGATAACAACTATTGAATAATAAGTTAATAGTTTTCTATTGATTCTTCAATTTACCTGAAACTTTAAGTCAAATTTGAACATGTAACGAAAGAGAACATTCGTTGAATTCAAAATAAAGAAATCAGAGTGAACTTTAAAGGTCTCACCTCTTTCAAAGTTGAAACTGATTAAGTCTTATCTTCGATCAACTATTGATAAGTACACTTTATACACTTATTTATATGCTAAAAGTAGGAAATTATATTGTCGTTTTAGAACAAATGCTATTGATTTTCCTGTTATTTGTTTATATTTCAGAAAATATCCCTAAGTCGAGTGATTGGTATTGTTTCCCCGAACCCGTCGTTTCAAAATAAAGTTATAGGCTATGGGCTAAAATAGTACAGGTCGGTCTTGTCAAGACATACATATCGAGCAAGACACTCGACCTCCCTGAATCCTCCTCCATCACAAGCCCACAGGTCGGTCAACATGTCTGGCTACATTCAAAGGACCTGGCCTCATCCTCACTCACTATACCAAGGAACTTTAGGTCGGCCTTTCTCGGCCTCTCCCACCAAAAGTCCGTGCAAGCAAGTCCGAATCTTCCTTTGTGAATGGGATTCAAGAATAGGCCACATTCGTGGGCCCAAAGGTCAAATATATTCTCCCATAAGGCAAGTTCATAAAAGGGAAAACTCAATCTTTATAAGGTGCGATAACCCAAAACTCTCTGTTTAAAATAACATTATTTAATTGAATAACTAGTAAAATTTAAAAATTTTGACGCGTAGAAGCTTCAAATGTCGACATTTGTGTCGACACAAAACTGACCGAGGTTGCACTATTGGGTTGGTGTCGAAATCTAGGGTTTCAGTGCCGACACTTAATGATCTAACCAACTTTTTCCCTTGAAATGGCACTTTAAAAGGTTACTTGATAAAACATAACCGACACTTATGTATAGATTCAAAAAAATTATTACAACCAAGTCTTTCAAAGAGGTTACAAAATTACCTCAAACTTCCTCTTCCCTATTTTAAAACAAAAACTAACCCTTGACTTTAAACTTCTTCACTAGGGAAATCATTGGACTATTAAATAGTATCACTATCATAGAAGTTCACATAGAAGTGCGAACATAGAAATCGAGAAAGAGCAGGGAAGTCTCGATACGTCTGTCACGTGTGGGTCTTCGTCACACACATATAATACTGTTCATCGGCCGACAAAATCCACTCCCAAAAGATCACTTCATATATGTCAAAGTGCAACATCTACAAGTTGAAAACAATAAAAATATGAATTGATAATTCAATGAGTAATTTGATACATATGTAAGTTTCTTTTCAAAAATATGAATTCTGGGCCCCGATCATAGATTATCTCCACTACCTCAAAGAGTTTAACATTATCACAATACGGATATCGATAAAATGGCCATAATCATAAACACTTTACTAAGGATTTCATATCCTTTAGGGCTTCCATATCCCTGTCATCTTTCACCCTAGTCGACTCCAAGAGGGTTACTAGACCACCATGTCGTTCGTCGGAGCCTTGGATCGCAAGGTCCTTACGATACAAATCTATATCCCAACAACATACATTGATTATCGAGGGGGCTAGAGTTCAAAACTATATTCTTTACTTGAAAATGCTTCTTTTGTGAATCATATCACATTCAATATCATCATCAATATGCATCAAAAGCATTTCATTAAAGTCTCAACCTCGCACATAATGCAACACGTAAAGGGTATATCGAATACTCACAACTTTTGATGATTAAACATTATCTATCAACCTGAAAATCATAGAATAACTTCATATTATGATCGGAACAAAAAAATAAAGGAGGTGTCTACATAGGTGTTGACACCATGTTCATCTTCTTCGTTTGGTATAGACAACAATTCTCCAGGTGTTGACATCAAGCGTATCTGCAGAAACTGGATTCTAATTTCTTTGATCCTTTTGATCCCCAAACCATATATTTTGACAAATAACTTAGGGAAAACATGTATGGTGATCAAAGGGATGATTTATGTAGATTGAAACATGATTTTGGCAAGGAATCCCTACCTAGGGTTTAAAAGAGGGAAAAGTGATTTTAGTAGCGTTTCAGATTTGATTCTGATGTGTTTTCTTGTTTAAAACCATCCCTACTTATAGATAAGATTGGTTGCACGAATTGGAGATGAGGAGATGAGTGTAGGGAATTTAGACATTGCTTCAAGATTAAGAAATAATATTTAAATGCCAATCTTGAGGGGTTATAAGGAGGTGTAATATGACTCTTGCAAGCTAAAAAAGGGCTATGGAGGTTTATCTTGCTACCTCATGCTTTATTCGACAATTTTCTAGTTTTAGCAGTTTCGGGGTACCATGTTTGAGGTCAGATTCGGAGTATCAAACGAACTCCAAATTGGGTGTTTTTGGTCTTATTTCAAATTGTTCATATAGTACTTTTATGTGGAATTTGTTTCATGAGATTTAGTTAACCGAGGTGAGAGTTATGACATTTCAAAGTTGGCTTGTCGAAGCTGTCCTTCCAGTCGAATAGTTTCAATGCCAACTTTGAAAAATAGCCATGAGCTGTTCATAAATCAAAACAATGAACGAATTTCAGATTCTAGAAGTTCACTTCGAGTACTTTTCCGTACATATAAATTTTCCATTTATTGGAGATCAGAAGTGGTCAAACAAACCTCCTAAAGAATGACGTTAAATCACATTTTCTTAACCTTTTTATTTCCAGCTAAAATTCCATTTTTATTTCCTAAATCCCAATAAAGATTAAATAAATTCTAAAAATATATTTATTAACGTCATAATTTTTCGAGTCGTTACATAAGGACTATTATCTCAAAAGGTAAGTTTATGCAATAAGGACTCCTCCTCCTAATATGAGAAGGTTATTGGCTTTTTAGCCCAATAAATATAGCTCCTTTAGTCAAAGGAAATTCATTCATGAACAACATAGTTACCAGCTTTATTTTCTCTCTAGAAAACTAATTTTTACACCAGAGGGGCGACAGGGAGAATCCTCCTCGCCTTTTTTGCAGGAAAAAGGCGAATCTATCCATCTTTTCCAGTAATCAAGCAGCTTCTGATCTTGCCAAATCAAGGTTAGGAATTTTTACAATATCATTGAGAAAATAAAATATCTGAATCAAATAAAGGTTAATTGGATGGCAATTCGAGCTAAATCATGCACATTGGAAGTGGGTGAAGACAATTAAGTATCAAAGTAGAGCTAAATTAGAAGAAGTCAAAAGTTCAAGAGTTTAGTTGATGAAATCAAGATATGAAAGGAGAAATTGAAGATATTCACAAGTATAATGGATAAATTGATCGAATCAGAAGTAGGAATTCACACATAAATAAGGAAAATGACCAACTTATAAACAGGGACAAACCCATATATGGGAAATATAGTTCAAATGCCCCAGTAAAAATCCAGGTAAAAAAAAAGGGTTTTTCATAAAAATACCCTACTTTTAGGGATCAAACTGAAATTTACTTCAATTTTATAAAATTTGAAAATTACTTATAACAAAATTGTAAAAACTGAAAAATAGTTATGATACTTCTCAAATGGGTTAGTATCACAGTAGATACTTATGATTACGTTAGTATCATAGTATGATACTTATTATACTTTTCAATTTTTTTAGTATTACAATATGATACTTATGATACTTTTTCAATTTTTTTAGTATCAAAGTGTGATACTTATGATACTTTCCAATTTTTTCTAGTATCACAATGTGATACTTATGATATTTTTTTCAATTTTTTCTAGTATCACAATATGATACTTATGATACTTTTCAATTTTTTCTTGTATCACAATGTGATACTTTACAAATTTTTATGATACTTTGTCCCCAATATAAAATCAAACATTTTCATGTATTGTTCACTACATTTTCACATCCCTTTTGAAAGAAAATCAGCACGACATTACAATCATCCCTTCAATCTCACCTCCCCCAAAATTGAAAACCCCCAACCTACTCAATCGGCCGGCAGCGCTACAACGGTCCCACAATTGACGTGGATGGAATCGATCGCGTAGCTTCTTCTATACAGAGCCTAGTGATGTGTGTGATGGAGGTGCAGTGGTGTGCAACAGATTTGTGTGTGAGGTGCGGCAGTGCCTGTCGTAGCAGGTGGTGTTTGTTTGTTTGTTCAGTGGTGGTCATCGGGGTTTGCGGTTCTATGGTGGTGGAGTGTGTAGTGGTGGTATGCGTTGTTTGTGCAGCATTTTGGAGGGGTGCGGGGGGTTAGCGGTTGTTTTGATAGAATGGGATGATTGGTTTAAGGTGGTGGTGGTTCGGTGGTGTCACGGCCTGGTGGTTCAATGATTTTAGGAGGTGGTGGTGGTTCGGTGGTTTCACGGCCTGGTGGTTAGGTGGTGGTGGTTCGATGGTGTATGGCGGTGATGGTGGTGACTACCGGCGGTGGAGGCAGTGGATGTAGCAACACCACAGCTGGTTGGAAGAAGACTAAGTATTTTTTCAGATTTTTTCTTTTGGGTAGTAAAAATAGGTTTTGTTACTTAAACACAGTAATCTGCGCAATTAATCCCAAAAAAAAAAAAAAAAAAAACAAAGAAAGAAAGTTGAATGAAAAAATGGATTAGGCCCAATAACAATTTAATGAATGTATATATCGAGAAAGATATATTTGATAGAATTAATAATGATGTAATTATACGTCATTTTCCAAGTATGAAAAATGCGTAAGAAACAAGTGTAATGGTGAATCAAAATCTTTTGGTTATATATATTGGATTTTTCATGTATTATTATTTATAACTATCCTTATATTAGATTTGATACTCAATATGTCTATTTCAATCTTCTTGATTCAAACAAAAGTTTTTGGAGGTGGACCCTCAAGTAGGGATGGCAAAAAAACCCGAAGGACCCGAAACCCGGAGACTCGAAACAACCCGCCCCGTCGGGTCCATGGGGCGGGTTCGGGGCGGACCCGTCTCGTGACCCGAGATTTTTTTTTTTTTGAAATGAGAAACTAAAAATAAATTTAATGATGTCTAGAAGAATTGAACATTGGTGAGATTTAAGGGTATGAGAATACACAACCACTATACCATTATATTGTTTATTGATTTTTTTCCCCTTCAAATATATACATATTATTTTTAAAGTTCAAACTTAAAAATTCTAACTAGTTCAACGCCTAAGTTTTTCACCTAAAAATTTATTACCAATTTATATTTTTAAAAAAAAATTAATTTCAGGTCATTGGCGGGACGGGTAGTCGCCCCGACCAGCCCCGCCCCGCGAACAGTTGGTGGGGCGGGGCAGGGCGGGATACAACCATTTCGGGTTCAGGGCCCCGAACCTGACCCATTGCCATTCCTACCCTCAAGAGGTGGGCTTCCCCCTCGACCCCCTATTTTTTTACCCTAGAAATACATAATTCTTGGCTCTGCTATTACAAGCCCCGAATCCGACCCATTGCCATTCCTACCCTCAAGAGGGGGGCTTCCCCCTCCACCCCCTATTTCTTTACCCTAGAAATACATAATTCCTGGCTCTGCTATTGCTTGTAAAGATGTAGGAATCAGAGGACCAAGGGAAACTCGAATAACCAAGCAATCATTCGAGGTTACACTATGCGATCGTGTTGTCGATTCAAAGTTAGGCAAAATGTAAAACGATCCTTACACGCAATCGCGATCTCTTAAACTAAGTGATCGCTTGGGCTTCCGAATGAGACATGATTTTTTCCTTAAAAATCCGATTTTTCATAATTTCTTTCCTTATTCAACTAGGTTTCTTCCTCATCTATATATAGGACATATATTGCTCGAGATTTGCAGACCTAAATCACCCTAAGTTTGTTTAAAATTCACGTTACTTCACACTAAACTCTACCAAATTATTGAGGGAACTAATTGGTGCAAAGGATTCAAGGTTGAAGACTTATCAATAACAAGACGCTTTTCTACATCCGGGTAAGGATTCTAAGAAAAAATGTAATTATTTATCTTTAATTATGTTTCTGGTATAATTAGTTTATGTTAAGATGTAACACCCAAAGTTCAGAATCTTAAACCTAGGCGTGCTAATTTTTCTTTACTTAAATGCGGAAAAGAAATCATTTAAAACCTCAACACTTTTATTTTCTATTATAAAATTTTACAAAATTTCGGCGGAATCTCCTATATAAATTGGACATAGCTAACCTGTAGAGGAACATCAAAACCATTTTAAAGCATACATCTCAACTCATTCAATCCCAAACATCATCAAAACCATTCAATAAGTTCTCAAACTCCTCAACAATATAATTCCAAGTAAATAAACTTTAGCAAATGAAATAAGAGATAATTTAACCTTTAGTACTACACCAATACTTATTCAAAGCTAATTTCAATCAAACCATTAACAATAATAAATGAATTAAGGAATAATTAATGAGAAACTTAAATAAATTCTAATTTAACTTTATTTTCAAAAATTGAAGGTAGGTATAGCCTGAGTCTGTCACCAAGTACTCTTCTTGTCTCATCTAGCTTTCATCACCTGAAATATTGGGAAGGGACTGGGGTGAGCTAATGCTCAGTAAATAAACTTTATGCACATGATGCATGCTCATGACATGAAATACCTTAGACCATTCAAAGTAATTATCCCCATTTACTTTACTTTTCAAGACTTTCATACTTTCCAAACTTTCACTTAAGCATTTTCAAAACTTTAACTTCATTTCTTTCATGAGCTCACTTAGTGTATCTTCTAGCTAATCAGAATGCAGTGGGTACTTTTTTTTATTTGGAAACAGGTTATCACTTTTTCACTGCATAGCGGTTTAAAATTTGCCACCACCAAGCTGTTTAGCAATCGTCACTGTAAAGCGGTTTAATATTTGCCACCGCCAAGCGGTTTAGCAATCGTCACCGCAAAGTGGTTTAATATTTGCACCACTAAGCGGTTTAGAAATCGTCACCGCAAAGCGATTTTATATTTGCCACCGCCAAGCGGTTTAGCAATTGTCACCGCAAAGCGGTTTAATTCGGGTGCGCAGATCCCCCGCGCCCCATTTCCCACTCACACCTTTCATGGCATAGAAGTACACCCATTCTTTCTTAAAACATGGGATACATACATTTTTACAAAAAATTCACCTAGACATATTCCTTTTATTTAAAAACATTTAACTTCCCAATTTCGATGTCAATGCATGCTTGATGATGCAATGACATGATAACGTCCATGTTTGAACATTTCCTTAAATACACATACTTGCATATAGTAAGCTAAAAGCATTAAAATTAGCTAATTAACACGAATGTCGATCGAGCACTTAAATTCCACATTAACATTTCACTTTGATGAAAGTAGGGGAAGTTTACTTACTTGACTTCCTTAGTATTTACTGTCTTTCTTAAATAGCAAGGGGAGGTTCCTTGGTTGCCTGTGACGTCAATGTACTAAAATCCTAATTCATTACCATTTATCAAGAATTACAACTTTAACTAAAAAACACGTACTTACAATTCCATTTAATGCTAACCGAATCCCAACGGAGATCAACCCTTCTATTTGATTTACAAATCAAACCAAGTGTAACATCAAGTCATGTCTAACACATTTAACACCATATATGAAACAAGAGATCAATTTCAATACATATAAGAAACTTTTCTCATCTTTTAATTCAAGCTCAAACTAAAATTTCAGAACTTTGACTAATTTTACTAAATCACACGATTAAAACTCCAACCATTCACAAATCTGAAAATACACAGTTTCATGTATAAATTAAAAATTAACCTAAAATATTGAAATCCGAAAAATGCACACTGTAACTCAAACTTTTCCTAAACATTTAATTAAGCCACTAATTCAAAATTTCGAAATCTGAAATTAATTTTCATAAATTTGAAAATCTGGAATTAAATCTATATCTTTCGAAATCTCAATTTCAACAACATATAAGTCAATACATTTTATCCATATATACACCCATTATCCAAAATTTGAAATCAACAACTGAGGTTACATTACGAGAATCTGAAGTTACAATCGAATTTCGAAATCTGGAAATTACTATAGAATCTGAAATCACATATATAGATGCATATTATTCCATATACACGTGAATGTGTGCGAGGGTGTGTCCGTGTGAGTGCGCACGACCGAGCGGGTAAGAGGATCCCGAGCAGCAGCGCTCGAGAGGGAGGGAGAAAGGGAACCTTACCGTGGCAGGGGAGGTGGCGGATGTCGAGGCTGTGGTCGGCGGCAGCAACTACTACCGGTGATGGGGGTGACTAGGAGCGTGAGAGGCGAGAGGAGGAGAGAGCAAGAGTGTGTGTCGGGTGTGGGAGGGGGTTAGGGGTATAAATTTGATTTCTTTTGTAAATTGCAAGTTTAGTCCCTAGCCTCCTCAATTTGGTAATTTAAGTCCACAACTCATAAATAAATTTCATAGTGCCACCAAACATTTTCCAACCTCAATTTATGCAATTTAGGTTGCTTACCACTTACTAACAATAGAAATCAACAAGTTTAACAAATAAAACAAACAATTAGACATAGAATTGTACAAAAACAATTTATAGACATTTTAGTTGGCACATTGATCATGACGACGTCCAAGTCCTTCCACTGCAAAATAAGTCTAATAATAATAATAATAATAATAATCAATTACATAATTTATAGTGGTACCAATATAAATTACGTGAAATTCAAGAATGCGCTTAAAACGAAAAAGTGGTATTACATAGGATCTCAATGAAACTATTATTTTCGGATTTCATGTTTTGATTTATGTTTAATTAATTCCATTTATGAGTTTGAGCAATTAATTCCGAATTTCATGTTTCTACAATTCTCTAGTTAATTATTGTATTAATATTGTGACGTTTTCGTAAGTTCAAAAGATTATGAATTTGTTAGACACATTTTACTTGCCATAAAGTCTGATAGATGATAGAAATATACTGCTATTCTTTATGTTATCTTCCAAAGTGTTCACAAAACATTAATACTTTTCTATATGTTCGAATCTGTTATGGAATTATATCTGGGTCACATATAGAAATAGGATTTAATTCTTGTTCGACGGAGAGTTTTAAATAAATTAGGAACATTAATTTTTATAATCCCACGAATTGTAGTTAAGCATTTTTATCAAAGCATGAATGATGAAAAATAATACTGGATTCTCGATTCAGCATATTTTTCTCATATATTTTAGTATTTAAACAATGTTTACTTTTAGTTGTTAATTTAGTGTCTCAAAAGAAAATTGGTTTTTCTTGTTTTGGTTAAGGTTTGTAATTTAAAATAATAAATTTATTCAATTCTCATGGGAATGATACATTGACTCGTAATATATTAATTATATTACTTGTGCGATTCGTACACTTGTAATTAGGAAAAAACACAACAACTATGTCACAAGAGAGAATGAATGAATTAGCTATGATTTATATCTAAAAAATATGTTGAAATAAAATGATTTGAGCAGTTTGATTACTAATTTTGCATCTCAGAATGTGAGAAAACTAAATATTATACTAAAATGATCTATCAGTCGTGAGATTTTTGAATTTGTAATTAAATCTTTTAAATTATGTATAAACTCTTTCTTTTAAATACATATATTTTATTTATTTAAATATTCAAGTATTGCTACGTTTACAAAATAATAATAATAATAATAAAAAATTATATTTAAAAACCTCAAAATAGTTAGTTACCTTGAACCTCTATAATCTGATGACCGACACTTTTTGATCCTCATCACTTTTGACATTGCTAACAGCTAGATTATACTTTATGTCAATCACATATTTGCTTGAATTTCATATAATTTTGGGCTTTCCATAAAAACTGATAATTGACAAAACGTTGTTTACCTGCCTTTTCAAATTGTATTATCTGATCACTATTTTATTGTCTTATTTATTAAACAAGACAAGATGCAATATATCGCGCTAGTATTTAGAATTAATTTGGACAGTCCATCTTGGGATGCTTGCGAAAGGGGATCAAATTAAGCTATTTAATTATTTGACAAGTGGAGTTCACTTCAAAAGCTTGAATTATTATCATTTTTTCAACGATAACGTATTCGTCAATGTGACTTGCCACATGACATGTTCTAACAGTTCAATGCATGATATATATTTGACGAATTAGCTAAAAAGTGGGAGAACTGAATCATAGAAGAACAAAGAGTCATTTCTTATTGATATATATATGCATGTGATGTGTCGATTGACTTTTATAAATTTATATCCAAATTAACATCTCTATATATCTGTTGACGCCACCAACCTTTGAGGTACTTACGGCTCGGCCAACGCAGCGAATTTTATGAATTCATATATTCCAAAGGTCCAATGTTCGAAACCCCCTGGGGATGCGTTCACCTCGCGTGGAACAAATCCACATCATGCGGTGGACAATTCGCTGTGTTGGCCGAACCGTAAGTACCTCAAGGCTGGTGGCGTCAATAATATCCGTCCCTGAACCTTCGGGAAGAGGGCCTTATTTTTCTAGTCCACTACATTTCAATGTCCTAACTCTGCCGCTGGTGACATCAGCAGACTTGCACACATATATGCATGTGATGTGTCGATTGGATTGGACCGACCAGGGGCATTTGTGGAGAAATGCTAATGCCATAAATTTCTTGACCTTATTATGATGCAATTAGCAGTAACCTCAATTAACAGTAACCTCACGTTATAAATGGAGGGTCATACTCGTGTTCCTTGCTCTGTCGATTCAATTATTAGTACAAAAGTAGATTCGAAAGACAAATAGAACTGTTCCATAATAGCAATTCAGGCTTCAGCTTAGAATATTCTTATATTATTTAGGGTTTGAAGAAGATTATTGGTGAAAGCAGATACATACTCTGTAGCCGTTGAATGGAAGATCCTCGTGCCCACCTTTTTTTCACTTTTGCAAATGGGAGACGAAGTTATGGTGCTTTCCAAAAGCTTAGAAGCCATTCCATTAGTTCAAATCAATAATTCAAGTGGAGTCAACTTGAATACATATGTTGCCTGAATGATTACACTGTTTCCAGCGAATAAATGTTGAGAAAAGTGGATAAGTATACAATTAAAACTATTACTTTTTAATCCTAACAAACTTGCAGGGTTCTTTTTTTTTTTTTTTTTTTTTTAAAATCAGGTGTTAATTTGTAATTAATAAATATAATATTATATATAATATAAAACTAATTATCACCTATGTATTAAATTAAACTAATATAAAATTAAATTAAAAAAAACCTTAAACAATATTTACAAGTTTGTTCCAATGTCCACCACCGACACCCACCCCGCCCGCCCCGCCGGTCACAGTTGGTCACACTAAGTCACATTTTGTTGACAATTACAAATTTAGTCACAAACCCCACATCACCCCCACCCCACCAGGTCACAGTTGGTCACACTAAGTCACATTTCGATTACAATTACAAATTTAGTCACAAATTTCACATCTCATCCCACCCACCCCACCCTATCCCACCCACCAAGTCATAGTTGGTCACACAAAATTACAGTTCGGTCAAAATTTTACCCCCAACCCACACGACCTGTAAAGTCACAATTCGATCACATATACAAATTTAATTGCAAATTTAACCCTCCCCCCACCCACCCCACCACGAAAGTCACAATTAGTTATACAAAGTTACAATTGCAAATTTATCGTAAATTTCACCCCGCTCCCACCCTACTCCACCCGCAAGTCACAGTTGGTTATATAAAGTCAAATTTCAATCACAATTACAAATTTAATCGCAAATTTATCTCCAATCCACCCCAATCACCTACCCCAACCCACAAAATCACAGTTGGTCACACAAAGTTACAGTTCAGTCACAATTATAAATTTAGCGGTGAATTTCATCCCAACCCCATCCCACCACAAATTTCATCTCATCCCCACCCACCCTAATACCACCACACAATATTTCCGTCCCCACCCCAACCTTCCCCACCCCCACAGTTCGGTCACACAAAATCGTTGTTCAGTCACATGAGGCCATAGTTCAATCACATAAAGTCACAGTTCAATTACACGAGGTCATATTTCACTCACATAAAGTCACAACTCGGTTACATATAGTCATATTTAACATAACTGTAGGTCACATCAAGACCTTGTCTAATAGTCATACAAGGTCACAGATAGTCACAATCTCTAATATAATTTGCTATAATCATTCATAATTTGTCACGTATTATTGATCTTTTTGTCATAATTTATTCGTTTTTTGGTCACTGTTAATCAACATTTTTTTATCACAATTGTCTAATAAATTAATAATTGGTCACAATCATCCATAATTGATTACGTATTATTTATTTATTGGTCACAACGCACTTATCAAAAATCGTACAAAGTCACAATTAATCAATATTTTAGTGACAAATCAAACCTTTTACCGATAATTTACTTAAGTTGGTCACATTAGGTCACAATTAGATAGTAATTGGTTACATAAAATTTATTACCATCATCTAGGCACTATTTCAAGTGACTCACCCTCAAACCCCTTCCCAACTTAAACCACCACTACCACAGCGTCGTCGACTGCCGCCAACTGTCGAGCACTCCCCACCACCGCATCGCTACCGCGGCACTACTACCCCCAGATCCACAAACCATTAGCCACTGCAAACCATGTCCCCAACAAATCTACACACTAACACCACCGCACCACCACCACCACCACCAAACACAATCACCGTCAACACTATCGAGAAAACAAATAGCAGTAGAAACTAGAACTTGGACCCCAGGACTTCAGTTGCAACTTCTGCTTCAAGTACTAAACTTTACCTTCTCCGTAACTTCAATGTCCTGCAACGTAAATTCACAAAAAAAGTTGGCTGTTTTTGCTTTGACTCGAGCGTACATTGGGGGACCTTCATGGCCCTTCCACTGCGGATTTTCCAGCAGTAACGCTCGACGACGCTGTCGTGACCTCACATTCGAGATTGCTGTTGCAGGAGATTCGCACGGCCTCCGGACTCAAGCGTACACAGCGGGACCTTCGTGGTGCTACCTAGGGCTGCACAAAAAAACCGTCAAACCGCAAACCGAATCGAAACCGTTGGTTTTAAACCGTTGGTTCGGTTCCACGTGGACCCGCCAATATTTTCAAACCAAACCAAACCAAACCGTTTCAAAATGGTTTGGTTTATGTTTCAATTTTTAAAAACCGCTTAAACCAAACCAAACCGCTAATTTTTTTAATTAAAAAATTAATTTTTATTCATTTAAATTTAGAGTTTTTTCTCAAAAAATTTCAAATTTATCTAATGAATAAAAGTTCTTGTCTTTTTTTTTTTTTTTTTTTTTAAAGTTATTGTCTAATGTCCAACCACAAAATCTGATTAACCTTTAACTCATACCATCTTTTAAAAACATACTCCAATCCTAAAATCCCATTAACATATAACCCACACCATCCTTAAATCACATACTCCAACCTCAAAAGCTCATTTAATAGAGATTCAAACAAAAACGTTCTCACTTCTTAATTCAATCATTAGTTTTCTGTTTTCATTCGTCTTCCTTGTTTCCTTCCAACTTACAAGTTCCTCTTCACCAATATCAATTAGATTCTTATAATAATAGACAGAGGTGATAGGCGTACTTTCAATTTCTTCCTGCATTTGATTTTATTTTAGAGAGTCATGGAAGATGTTTCGATCTATATCAGAATGTTCGAATTAGGGTAAGAATTTGAATATCACTTGTTTAACTTTCTTTGCAAGCAAAATCATTCGATTATTTTATTTATTTTCTTAGAATTTACTCCTTGTTAAATTTCAGAATCTGGACAACAAAGATAAGCTAGCAAGAAGAAGCCAAGACAAAATATTATTACTGTGAAAAATTGTATAAGCATCATACTAATAATTGCGGTACTTGTACTTTATCAAATCATATCACACATTTATGCAAGAAAAGTATCCGTATATGGTTTCAAATAAAAAACAAAAAAGAATGACTAGCTATGGTATGTCTTAGAATAGTGATTTTTCTAAGAATTTTGATGACGATGACCTATCATGTTTGTTCGGAAAGAAGTTAGAGAACAAATAAAATGCAATTACAAATTTACAATTGTTTTTTAACTTCATGTTTTTATTTTGAATTGAAAACAAATTTGAATGAATTTAACATCTAACATTATTAATTCTCGTATTTTCTTATATATTAACTTATTTTATCTTTATATTAAAATATATGAGTTAATTTAACGTCTAAAATATATTATATTATGTTGATAGGTAAAAATCGCGGATTAAAATCGAACCAAACCGCAAAAAATGGTTTGGTTTGGTTTGTAAAATGAAATGGTTTGGTTTGGTTTGAGAAAATGCCAAACCGCTTGAAATGGTTTGGTTTGAAAATATGTCAAAAACCGCCCAAACCGGACCACGTTCACCCCTAGTGCTACCTTTGCGAATTTTCGAGCAATGACGCCCATTGCTGTAGCCAGAACATGCCGGCGACGATTGCCTCAATTCCTGTAGACTCTCGCACAACCTCCGTTGTAGATGCTTCCGTTGTTACTTCACTCGTCGTATTCTCTCTTGCAGTGCAGCAGCAACCGGAGTGTTGCAGCTAGCGCGACATAAGCTTGAGGCCGGATGTGCTACTGTCGCTGTCGCCGCTGGTGTAGGGGGTTGGGTGATTTGGGGGTGAGGTGAAAGTCAAGATAGAGAGAGAAGATGTGAGGTTATTTTAATTTATTATTAAAAATTATTATTATTAAAAAATTAATTTAACACCTGATTTGTAAAAAAATATTTGCCTATACTTCATTTTTAAAATTAGGACTTAGAATATAAAAGCTTGTTTGGTAGTGGTAAAATTTTTATCACGATTTTTCAAACTCAATCTCAACCATCTATTCTTAATCTAGTCTATCATTTTTTACTTTTCAAACATTTTGAAATCACATACATCCATCAAAAAACTAAAAAAAATTACAAAAATCAAAATTTTTCACATTACCAAACGAGCTCTAAGTCTCCATGTAATTTTTCTATAAATGTTTGATGTTGTTTCATATTTATCATCGGAAAATAATCCGAGGCCAAAACGGTGTTGGATAAACAGAGATAGTCTAATCAAACATCACTATCCATCATTCATTATTTCATTTAAAATCCGAATGATATATAAAATACTTCATTTTGTATAATGGTTACAAAAAACATCATTTGTTGTAACTTTTACAAATACGTCATCATAAATAATTGAATAGATGCACTTATTGAATGACAAATCGCACCTTATATGTGTTACCTTAAATAACGTTTTTCATACTACTTAGTATTTCTAATCAATAATTTTCCATTAAATGTTTTTCCTTTAAAGGGTAATTTTGGAGTGAGATTTATAAAATAACATTAAAGTTTTTTTCCTAAATTCTAGCATCAAATCAATGAAAATAATTTTAGTGAGTTAATTAATAAAATACTGAAAAAAATATAGGACTTCAATTGACTCTTCCAACATTGTAAAAACAAATAAAAATTCTTTATTGCTATATTCTAATGAATAATATTTGTTCAATGAATAAACACTGAAAAAAATCAATGAAGAGAATACTTAATTTTGTGTTTGAAGCTAAAAATAATTTTTTATTCATTTAAGAATGGATTAGTTCGCAAGTTAAAAGAATGTTATTTAGAATGTAGGCATTATTTTATTGCGGTCTGCGGATGATTTTCCTCCGTGCAATAAAATAATTAATAAAATATATACATTTGGTTAAAAAATAGAAAAAAAATGAAAAAATATTATGTAAAATATGAAACCATAAGAACTCGCTTGAACGTTGAGGGGACATAAATGAAGGAAAAAAAATCAAAATTTTAGATGAAATTGAAATAGTAATTTTAGATGGTGTGTAAAGTGTCAATTATATAGAGTGTGATTTTGTTCTTTTAATTCAAAACTGTAAACGTTATAATAAAATTGAATTTACACCCTTAATACATTGGATTTTTCTTTACATCAACCCTCATTTAAATGATCTCATCTTCATTTAAACTTTTAATTGTAACCCAGCATAAGATAGCATAATAAATAATTTGTTATGTCAAGTGCATATATACATGTAAACTTTTTCGTTCTATGTGCATATCGTTTTATTAATTATTTTAATTAATGTTTTAATTTATAATATTTTAAATTTTAGGATTTTGAATGGTTAGTTTACGTCGTTCAATTTTTTGCAGGATCCATTATTGCAGGGCTCTTCGCCTATTTCCTTGTAAAAGTATATGAAATTAAATGTGATGTATTTAATTAGTTTAATTTGTGTAGTGTATAATTCTTCATACAAAGTATAATGCCGAATCATAGGTTATAAATATTTCTCGGCTTGTCAATGTTACTTATTGTTGACAATAAAATCTACATAAATTATAAATTACTTTCTTTTTTTACAATTGAAATAAGTTATGGGGTTCCTTAACAATTTAATCTTTCAGTGAATTAGAATAGTATCAAATTAAGCCACTGTATGAAAAAGATTAAATCATATTTTTAGCGAATTTTGATAAAAGTTGATGAGATGTGTGATTAAAAAGTTGTGAGATCCATGAAATATGTAGTTGTGATTAACTGTTAACTTTGACTTTGATAAAAATTTGATTTTTAATCATGACAAACTGGCTCAAATATTTTGAATTCAAGTTTTCTAAATCCGAGTTTATCCAAAACTTCACGTGTCTCTAATATTTATTGAGAAAACGAACTCGGTTATCAAAGATTGAATTTCGTAACAATAATGGGGCGGTTGAAACTATTTAATTTAAACCGGTCTTTTGTGCTTTTTTAGATGAAAATATGTAACTAAATGGCAAATTTCAAAAAAAAAAATTATCCAATTCCTTTAAAATACGTATATTTAAATGAAATATATATCACAATGACATTAAAATAACACTGAATCAGTGACATACTATTAATTAATAATAAATATAGCATTTTTATAAATTTACTTGATGCTCTTGGACTTTCTCTGTTTAGATTTTGTGATCTAATTAAGAACTCTACATTCAATTGGACAAATTATTAGGGGGTTGGCACTGTTAGGTATATAAATTATTTAATAAAACAATCTTAATCAAATGAAATTAGGTCATTTTATATCATTTCTTTGTCTCATTAAATATCCTAACTAACACCATAAGCATGATTAATTAGAAAGTAGTATCTGGTTATTGCCAACCAATCAGAACTCACCACGTTGGCAAGGCAGCCTATATTAATTTTATGTGACCTAACCAGCACTTTGCTTCTTGTTGAAAAGAACCAAGATTGACACAAAAAGTGGGCATAAGAATCTTTTCTCTTACGATCTCCGTCCTAACTATCTAAGTTCGTCTTAACTTGTCATTTAAATTTCAATTATATATATAAAAGTAATAACAATTTGAAAATCATCTTCGACTTTAATAAGTATTGTGAGATAACATCAACTAATCGAACAAGAAATCACTCTTTTTAGTATATTTTTCAAGATGCCAACTTATTAGTAAGACGGTGCTTAATATATCGTCGAAAACATGAAGCACGGGTATGAATAATGCCATGCGAGTGGCAAAATACATCGACCAAAATTATCAAGAAAATTAGTCATTGTTTGACCTTCATTTTCTAAAACTCATTTTTCTTCAAACTCATTTTTAATAACACATTTCATGAACTTATAATTTTTATCAAATTTTACTAAAAATCTACTTTTTAACTAAACCAAACATGGACTTAATATTACGTTCCAACCAAGAAAAGGTATATTTCTGGGAGATATATACATTAATTTGGCATATAAATGTGTTTACACGTGTATTGCATGTGTGTAATATTTTGTGTTTAGCTATGTATGTATATTGTGTGTATTGTTTGTGGGTCCCACTGCGCACTTGGACAATCTACATTCATTTCCCTCCACTATAAATCCTCCCAAAGATCCCATCACTCCCCCCATAATATAATCGAAGCCTCTACTTCTAGTCCCAACTCCCACGCCAAATCCCTCACCTAGGTATATATAAATTACAACTTACTAAAAAAGTCCCTATTTTAGCAGCACTTAGTTTTGAGGCTAGCTAAAAATGGGCAATCCAGACTACGGCTACGCATCGACAAATAATGTCGATAGCACACATCAAGTAGCAATCCCACCACCGCAACCTTTCGTGAAGTCAATGAAGAACATGCTAAAGGAGACATTCTTTCCCGATGATCCACTCCGGCAATTCAAGAACCAGCCACCGAGGAGGAAGTTCATATTAGGCCTCCAGTACATCTTCCCGATCCTCGAGTGGGGCCCACGATACAGTTTCGAGTTTTTCAAGGCTGATCTTATTGCTGGGATTACCATAGCCAGCCTTGCAATTCCTCAGGGCATTAGTTATGCAAAGCTTGCAAACTTGCCACCAATTCTTGGCCTATGTAAGTGCTAAATACGCACACAAATTAACACACGTACGTGTTTATATATGTAATCTGTGTGTAGTTTAAATTTTAAAACTGGGTTTTTTATGCATCAGATTCTAGCTTTGTTCCTCCATTAATATATGCAATGATGGGAAGTTCAAGGGATTTAGCAGTGGGGACTGTTGCTGTTGGATCACTGCTCACAGGAACTATGTTGAGTAATGAAGTTAATGCGAATGAGAACCCGAAACTTTATCTTCATCTTGCTTTCACAGCAACATTCTTCGCGGGACTTCTTGAAGCAGCTTTGGGTATTTTCAGGTTCGAACATAGATCTGAAAGTTTTAACTGATCTTTAACGAAAGACAACTTTTCTAGTTTCTGATTGATTAAGTTAAGGTTAGTTCTTAAGATTGATGTTCCATTGGGATAATATATATTTGCAGGTTAGGGTTTATAGTGGATTTTCTATCGCATGCAACGATAGTAGGGTTCATGGGGGGAGCAGCCACAGTGGTGTGTCTCCAACAGCTAAAAGGGATACTTGGCCTCGACCATTTCACTCATGCAACTGATGTTGTCTCCGTTATGCGCTCGGTTTTCACCCAAACTCATCAGGTCATCATCTCTTTCATCAAAAATAAAATGCAGCAATGAATTTTTTTTTGTCATTTTTCTTGTTATGTTAAATTTTATCTTAGAAAATATATTGAAGCTATACACTTTTGAGATTTGTTTAATTAAAGGAGGTAAAAAAAAAAAAAAAGGAAAAGAAACCCACTTTTGGATAGTCTCTCTGATTCTTATTTTCTACTAACGGATAAATTTATAAGCCCGATTTTGCTAACTAATTTTTTATTTTATTTTATTTTTTTTACAAAGATATCCCCAACCCCCCTCCCCAAAAAAAAAAAAAAAAAAAAAAAAAAAAAAAAAAAAAAAAAAAAAAAAAAAAATCCCAATCCCCTAAACACACCTCAAGAGGCATCGAACCCAGGCTAAATGCCCGATAAAAGTGCCTTTTACCACTAGGCTAAGCCTTTGATCTCATTTTGATAAATAAAATAAATTGATTTATAATTACACAGTTTCTTAATCTTCGTTTTAATCACATATTTTCTCTCTTTAATTTTCAGCAACTATTTTTTACCTCAAAATAAAAAATAAATCAGTTTATAAATCAAAAGTGTTATCAAACATAGGCTTATATTTTTTTTACGTTTATCTTGAAAAAATTCAATACATAAATAAAAAATATACGAGTCTCTGACGTTGAATATTCTTTGCAGTGGAGATGGGAAAGTGCAGTGCTGGGATGTTGCTTCCTTTTTTACCTGCTGCTTGCTAGATACTTCGTAAGTATAATCAAGATTTCTAATGGAACACTTTTTTCTTTTCCAAAATAAAAATATTATTATGTGTACCAAATATTTCAATGCGTAGTTTGTTTAATATTGTGTACCAAAGATATTCTAAGTACTTAAGAATAATCATAATTCAGTGATAATAAATTAATGAATTAATATTGATATGCAGAGCAAAAAGAAGCCTATGTTCTTTTGGATATCAGCAATGGCTCCATTGACCTCTGTTGTCTTGGGAAGTATTCTCGTTTATCTCACTCATGCTGAAAGACATGGTGTCGCAGTGGTAAGCCTCTCAATCTTTAAGCCCCTATTTGGTGGAGATTAAAATCGAAATTTTAGAAGATTTTGATAAAAGTTGATGAAATTTGGTTGAAAAGTTGTGAGACCATGAAATACGTGGTTGAGACTGATGATTGACTTTGGCTTATATTATACGTAAAAGAGAAAAGTCGACCAATATTAAAACGCTCAGTTTTTCTTGGAATTAACATATATGAATTAATATCACAAATTTATCGAGAATGAGATTTAGTTATAATTATTGATTATTAACCATAATTGGAATAAAATATGTGTGCAGATTGGGAACTTGAAGAAAGGAATAAACCCACCTTCAATAATGGATCTGCAATTTGGATCACAATATCTAACCACAACTCTCAAAACTGGCATAGTGACTGGCATTATTGGTCTTGCTGTAAGTCCTTTTCTGTTTTTCGGCCAACTTTATCATTATTGAATTGGACCACTCTATACCCTTTTGCTTGCATGTTTAACAAACATTTATAACTTTTATCAATTGGTCAATAAATTGTGACAAAGAAAAGCTGGGTGATGTGTATATGACAGGAAGGAATTGCAGTGGGCAGAAGCTTTGCAATGTACAAGAATTATCAAATTGATGGGAACAAGGAGATGATTGCTTTTGGGATGATGAATATTGTTGGTTCTTGCACTTCATGTTACCTCACTGCAGGTATGGACCTCATTCTTTTTCACTTTTATTAATAGTCACGAGATTTGACCGACCCGGTTCAATTAGGAGATAAACCCAAATAAATGATATATTTATAAAGTCAGTTAAAGTCAAACATTAATTTCAATAATAAATTCATTACTGTTATTTTAAATAAAAGAAAACAAGTATTATTTGAATTTTGTTAAATTCTTCTTTGCATTTTCCAGGGCCGTTTTCGCGATCGGCGGTGAACTTCAATGCAGGATGCAAAACAGCAGTTTCTAACATAGTGATGGCATTTGCAGTGATGATCACATTACTGTTCTT
The DNA here is from genome assembly GCA_963555705.1 of Ligustrum vulgare. Classification (NCBI taxonomy): domain Eukaryota; kingdom Viridiplantae; phylum Streptophyta; class Magnoliopsida; order Lamiales; family Oleaceae; genus Ligustrum; species Ligustrum vulgare. The sequence continues at coordinate 37,018,774 of OY743188.1, forward strand.
GACTCCATTGTTCCATTACACTCCACTTGTTGTCCTTTCTTCAATTATAATTGCAGCAATGCTTGGCCTTATAGACTATGAAGCTGCAATTCATCTTTGGCACATTGACAAATTCGACTTCGTCGTGTGTATGAGTGCATACATTGGTGTTGTCTTCGGCAACATTGAAATAGGCTTACTCATGGCTGTAAGCACCTTCTCTTCATCTCAATCCATTTTTTGAGCCTAGCACCGCCCACCTTTTATTATGATTTGAAATTCAATATTAAAAGGTCACCCTTATAATTAAAAAGGAATTGTCTAAATCCTCATATGTTGATCGATATTTCAATATATAATTAGTTGATTTGACATTTATCCTTTAATATGTCCTTTAAGATGGTGACTCGTTTGAGCATATTAATCTTGAAATTTGTGTACTTGTTTTTGAGTTTTAGTTGAGTCAAATTGCTCGTTGGATCGTAATGGACTTTGATAACATTTTTGTGGCCAATTTGACACCTACAAACTAATTGTACTTTTCCATTGCAGGTTGGGTTATCTATACTTAGGGTATTATTATTTGTTGCAAGGCCAAGGACAATAGTTCTTGGTAACATTCCAAATTCCAAGATTTACAGAAATGTTGATCAATATCCCAATACCAATAATGTTCCTGGAGTTCTTATACTTGAGATTGATGCTCCTATCTACTTTGCTAATGCAAGCTACTTGAGAGAGAGGTACAACTTCTATCATATTACAACAAGTATATATTTCTTGTACAAAATATTGTTTCTTTTGACAAGATTGTTTTATCGATTTTCCAGAATTTCAAGATGGATCGACGATGAGGAAGACAAGTTAAAGTCCTCGGGAGAAACCACCTTACAATATGTTATACTTGACATGAGTGGTAAGTGAAGAACTTGAGAAATGTTACATAATTTAATCTCTTAGAAGAAAATGTTATTGAGTTGAGTCTCACTTGGATTCACAGCCGTCGGCAACATTGATACAAGTGGGATTAGCATGCTCGACGAGGTTGAAAAGACTACAGAGCGAAGAGGGCTCAAGGTTCGTCTCTATCTTCATTGAACCACATCTAAAAGTTTAAAGAGACTCGAATTTGTTGTTTTTTATATTTATTTTTGTATATTGGTATGGAAAATGGAACTGACAAGGTAACTATATTGCTGTGATTAGCTTGTATTGGCCAATCCCGGAGCTGAGGTGATGAAGAAGATGAACAAGTCAAAATTCCTAGAGAAAATAGGGCAGCAATGGATCTTTCTAACAGTGGGAGATGCAGTTGGGACATGTAACTACATGCTCCATACTTTCAAACCTAAACTGGCTGCTGATGAATCCAATGTATGAGCAAAATAGCCCAAGTTAACGGAAAATTGTATGAAATGTCTCAGTTTATCATAGTTAGAATGTGTTACTAAATTGAGCCAAGAAGAGTCCGTGGCTAAAAATATAGTTGGGAGGCCATTTTATTCCTCCTAAATAATGTCATTTCACAGGTGTAATGTTATTGTTTTTGTTTTTGTATTTGTATCGAAAGCTTCTGAAATGTGAAAGAATGGGTTGGGTTTTGTCCCCGTTGATCCTCCGGTGTGAAAAATAGAACGCTTATTATAAAATTCTTGGAAATTTTAACAAGAAAATGAGTATGAAAAGCTCTTGAGAAACGTGAAATGTTTTACTTGAATGACTATAAGTGCCTTGTATAGGCAAATAAATACCTTGGAATCTTAGATATAAATCCTAAGTAATGCTATTTATCTCAAGGTTGAGGTCAATCTCAACTCAATTGTCATACATTTATTAGAGAATGGAGATGTGCTCATGTGCACATGCACAAGTCACCCTTCAATTTCTAATGAGAGTACAAACTAGGTTGAAATTTATCTCAATATGTTCTTAAATAAGGTATAATCTTGGGCCCGCCAATCGAATGGGACCAAGTCAAACTAGGTCGTCAAAAGGAGGTCACACATGGCGTGACATGGTGAATACGTTCTTGAATAAAGTATAATGTTTGGCCCGCCAACTGAATGGGACCAAGTCGAGCCATTCTCTTGAGGGTACGTCTTGGTTGAGGTTGAGTGATAGGGCGCCATGCTCCCTCTCTAGCTGAAGGGGGGTGTTGAAATTAACAAGATTTTTGGGTCTTCTTATCTCATTTGATCTCAATTATTCCTTGAAATGTTAACAATGTTTGATGTTTCCTCCCTCTCTAGCATATGTGTTTGGTTCTTTCTTGGGTAAGATTGGGCCCTACTCGCTCATTATCGTCTCGGGCTTGTCACTCTTATCGAGGATCTCCATCAATTAAATGCAACTTTTTGTAGTTTGCTTCACCATTAAAGCTCATAATCAGAATTACTTTTCTAATTAGTCGAATGCTGATAAATTTTGAGGCAACAAGTCTTAAAAGCTCAGTTAGAAAAGTATATACTTTAATATAAGATCAATCTGAAAGAAAAGTTATAAACCAAAAGAATAAGCAATTTACACATTGGAAATTGGGAGGCAGACAGACCTGATAAAAGTGCAGCAAGAAGAAATGTGCTAAACAAAGACACCGGGAATTTGGCCATTCTTTCTCAACAATTTTACAAGCATAAAAACTTGAAATGGCTTTTTATAGATGGCACAAAGCATTGATATTAGATTATGACAATCTTATATTAAGATTATTAAAATATCAATACTAGATTCTCATAATTTTCCTACCAAAGTTTTTGAGAAAATGTTGAGAATGGAAAGTGCAAATATCGTTTTTTTTTTCTTTTATTGAAAATTCAAAAGCTAAGGTGGCGTTCTATTTGTATTTTATTTTATATTTTCATTTTCAAAAATGTTTTGTGTTTCCTATTTTCATTTTTGTTTTCAAATTTGCTGAAAACGCTTTTGATTTGTCATTTCTAAAAACTGTTTTTGAAAATGAAAACCTGAAAAACACGTTCTGTTTGAAATTTTGCAGAATACTACTTAAATTATTTTTAATTAATTTGCTTGCAGAATACTACTAATTCAAACTCAAATTTTCTTTCACAATACACTGAAAACATAGTTCATGCAACACACTAATGTGAGCATTAAGAGTCTATATTAACACAGTTTGGTCAGGTTCGGGATTTGAAAAAGCTCTACTTCTATTAAAATTCAGAAAATGCAAGTTCTTTCAAAACCACCAGAGTCCATTTATCAGTGTATTTTTTGAAATATAATAACAAGAATTCTCACTTAATTTTATTTTTTTGCAATGTTAATATTGAATTCAATAAAACTTTATTTAAACTTAGTTCCAAGTTAGGATAATTCTAAAAAAAGTAATAAATAAATAAAAAATAAAAACTTTATATTAAGCTTAATTCTAAGTTAAGATAATTCTTTAAAAAAAACAAAAAAAATTCCAAAACGCGTTTCCGCATTTTGGACATTTTTTGTCGAAATACACACAAAACGCCCAAAACAAGGTTTTGGGCGTTTTGCGTTTTGTGTACAATTTTTTTTTTTTTTTTTCTAAAATGCGTTTTTGAAAATAATAGAGAGAACGCGTTTTTAGCGTTTTCAAAAATGAAAACAGAAAACTACCTCAAAACAGCAAAGAGAACAGGGGCTAAGATGTTTATGTTGGGACTTGGGACCATGAATATCAATTTGCCCAGTCTCAAGTCCAAACATCAGGTTCAAGTGAGGTTTCAATCCAAAATCAATTAGTAATGGGAGTATTAACACAAATACCCTTATTTTTGGACCATTTACACTACAAGAAAACAGAGTAATAGGAGCGACATTTGTCGCCCATATTATTCAACAGGGCGACATCCCATATTATTCAACAGGGGCGATTATGTCGCCCCTATATGTCGTTCCTACAGATTCGTTGCACTAGATCTATTAGAGCGACACATGTCATCCCTATAGATCAAAAGGTCTTTAGGAGCGACTTGTGTCGCCCCTATAGAGCTAGAACCTAAAATGTAACAAAATGCTATAGGGATGACAAAGTCGCCCCTATAGATCTAATATCTATAGCAACGACACCTATAGGGGCAATAACGTCGCCCTTACAATTTTTTTTTGAAATTAAAAAAAAAAAAACCAAATATACTAAATACCAAATTAAATTACTAAAAATGTGAAGTTTATAAACATTTTCAAAAGATTACAATTCATTTTTAAAAATAACATATTACTACCCATTTGATGGTCCGACGTCATCATCATCACAACATTCATCATTAATTACATCATCTGGTGACATCCCCTGCTTCATCGCAAGGCCCCTAACAACCCTCATCATTCTTTCCATTTGAGATTGCATTTCAGTCATGTATAATTCTAGCCTGTCTTCTGAATTTATATTTTCAGGGGATTGGACGTTTCTTGTTGGGACATGCGATGATGCAGCACTGCTCTTAGTAGACGGAGATCTTCCCTTCGGGATTCGACCAACTCCACGCATGAATCCGCATTTCTCTCCAAGGGCCTCCTTCACAATGAGACGCTCGTCCACTTGTGTGCCCATGGAAGCAGCCTGGGTCAGCTGAGTCTCTTTCGCCAAAACGAGTTGGTCCTGTGATTAAAAGTTAATAATTAATAAAATGTAAAAATGACGAAGCCAAAAATATTAGTTTTACAGTATATATTTTACTTACATAATCTTTTGCTGCATTCTTGTTCACCCATTCCCCGTCTCCGCGTTTATGTAGTCGCTCGAACGCATCTACAACACCCAACCAATCCCCAGTCTCAGGGTTTCTCTGCAACAATTTCAATTTGAAATTGAAAGAAAAATGTAAGAGTTGTGTGGGTGCGTAAAAATGGTATTATTTAACTATACCTCAGAGTGTCGTGTTGCTGAAAAACTCCTCAAATCTTGGCGGGATATGTATCTAGCCTTCTCGCGATTGGCTTTGTTTTTCTGTGATCGAGCCTGTGATCACAAGTACGTAGATTACCTAATTATCATTATTGAAATGTTAAATTGACCAAAAAAAAAAAATCACTTACCAAGTAATTAGGGCTTGTGAACAACTCCACACAGCTCTGCCAATCTTCAACTGAAATCTCCCCATACGGACGACTCGGTCCATTTTCATTAAAGTAATCATTCTCCGTTACTTTATATGCTCGATAGCGATCAGCTGCCAAACGATCGAGTCAGCTTAAGATGTCATCGTACTCCTTATGCGACCAACTACTAGAAATATCAAAGTATGTCTATCCAGAAAAAAATTAATTAAAACGTCATCAAGTGATAGAAAATATATATTAATCAGTTATGTTAATAATTACTTACTTGAACTGTAGTTAGTACTCGTCCCCGTAGCTCCTCGGGGACATCGACCCAACTAAAATAGCAAGGAAGACAGTTCTGTCTAACTGTATTCCCCAACCAATCGTGTGAACATTCTCGCATTGTTCCCGATCGACTGTAAGGTCTCGTACTTCAAATCAAAATCAATGGGAAGTGGTTTTTTCCCACTATTCAGCCACTGCTTCTCTAAATTCAAATTTCTCGAGATACCACGCTTCTTCGGTGCCGGCACTGCAGATTGAAAAAACATCAAGATTAAAAAGAATAATCAACACTGATAAAAATTAAAAAAAATAAGCTCTTGGCTATAAATAATAAAAAAATAAAAAAATAAAAATTTACCTGAGTCGCATCATCTTGGCAATCTGCAATGTGGCGGTCGAGGAGGATTGCCTGAGCAGTCACCACCATGAGAGCGAGCAACTTCAGTCATTATGTACTAACAACAACAACAACAAATAATATATGAGAGACAATAATACACAAGAGAGACATAAATAAAAATAATGAACTGACCCATTAAATTAAACCTTCTAAAATCTTCAAACAAACCCCAAAAGAACGGGAACTAAAAATACATTTACTCAAAGAGGCAATTTCACATGTTTGGGATGTTGGTTAACTAGCTTAATATCTTCTTAGGAACAACCTCTGCATTCATGTGTAGAGTTTTAAAATAATAAATACTAGAATATGATAGCAGAATCATTATAGCAAGGAGACTATTTCATTTAAGAATAATTTCAAGTCCAGCATTTCCAATTGTTAGTAGTAGAATCATTATAGGAATGAGAGTACAAAAATCCTATTTGCTTTGCACTTCTAGCTCTAAGAATATGTGTTTAGATGGGTAAATGATGAGGGTGCTAAGGAAGTTCCAATTTAGTTGGGGTCTTCTAGTGCAACTAATGATCCAAACCTTCTTTGCCCATTTTATTTGGGGGAAAAAAAAAGACCTTAAGTAACAATGTGTAACGTGCAGCAGGTTTCATGAACTTGTTCCCACTTTGATACAGATGCAACTCACTCCTTATCCCCAATTCCATGAGATCCCGCCTAGCATTAACAGTATCCTTTGATTTGTGATGATCATCCAAAATTGTGCCTAGCAAGCTATCACATACGTTCTTTTCTATATGCATAACATCAATATTATGTTTTAGCTCAGTGGTAGACCAATATGGCAGCTCATAAAAAATACTCTTCTTCCTCCAATTTAGTTCATCAACACTTCTTGTCCTTCTAGCGCCCCCATAGCTAGGGTGTTTCCTTGGAATACTTGTTCTCACACGTCTCAACTGTGCTAAAATATCTGCATCTGTCTGCCTACGGGGAGGAGGCCTCCGATCATGCTTTCCATCAAAGTGCGGGTTGCTCCTGAGATGGTGTCTAGTTGCCAGGAAGCGTCGATGACCTACATAAGCTGCTTTCCCAATCACATGCATTGAAGGTGTGTCCTCACCGCAAGTAGGACATGCTTTATATCCCTGACCACTCCAGCCTGATAGACTACTTCTAGCTGGAAAATCGCTAATTGTCCACAACAATGAGGCACGCATACTGAATAGGCTTCGATTTTTTGTTGCAGCATCCTTAGTGTCAATACCAGTAGACCATAACTCCTTCAACTCATCAACTAAGGGTCGCAAGAACACATCCATGTCCTTACCAGGTGATTTAGGTCCTAGAATCAATAGAGTCAACATTAGATACTCTGATTTCATGCATAGCCAAGGTGGTAGGTTGTAACACGTCATAACTATCGGCCATGTACTGTATGCCTGACCCATGTTGCCAAATGGATTGAAACCATCTGCGGCCAACCCTAGTCGGACATTCCTGATTTCACTTGCAAACTGAGGATTTTTCTCGTCGAACTCTCACCATGCCTTCCCGTCTACAGGATGCTGCATCTCGTCATCATCCTTAGACTTGCCTGTACTGTGCCACCTCATAAGTTTTGTTGTTTCCTTCGTGGAAAATAAACGTTTAAGTCTGGGTTCCAGGGGAAAATATCTCAATACTTTGTGCGGCACATTCTTACTTGAACCTCTTCCAGCGTTGTGAATCCAACGACTTTCCTTACACACGGGATAATTTTGCTTATAAGCGTGCTCTTTCCAGAACAGTGCACAATCATGCTTACAAATGTGAATAGATTGGTAACCCAGGCCCAACTTTGTCATCATCTTCTTGGCTTCATAGTGAGAATCCATGAGGTTCATGTTTGGAAAGGCAAGCTTCAAAAGTTGCAAAAGATCATCGAAAGATTTGTTTGTCCACTTGTTCACCACCTTTAGATGCATCAATTTCACTAAAAAGTTTAAAGAAGAGAACGAAGAAACTCCAGGATATAGTTCTGAATGAAGAGCCTCAAATAGTTGGTCGTACTGGACATTAGAACCTGAAGCATCACACTCATTCTCGATTATCTCATCCATAACATTGGCCATTTCGTCAATCACCTGATCTCTAGAACATGTTCCCTTATCCCTTAGATTCGTATTTTCATGTTGAATCTCAATCTCACCGTGGTGAATCCATGTGACATAGCTCGCTGTAAAAACCATTACGACATATATGATATTCAACAGTCTCCAAATCATGGGTATACCCATTTAAACATTTGTTACACGGGCATCTGACCCTTCCCCGTCGTTTATAAGTGGTCTCGCCATATCTATAAAAGCTTTCAAACCAACTAAGAATTCTTGAGACTTTCGATTTCTAACATTCGTCCAGCTTTTATCAATTTCCATCTCCGATTTCCTGCAAGAATAATAATGTATATTATGTGATTATTTTGAGTGGCGTGAATGTTTTAAGTTCACCTTATCACTTCATGTCTAATAAAAAGGTAAGGGCCCTAAATATTCATCATTGATACGTGAAATAATAAATTTTGTTCATTTTTGGTGTGTGTGTGTGTGTGTGTGTGTCTATATATATATATATTCACGTATAAATTTCGGTAGCATCTCCCCTAAATTCTCCTAAGTGTGTAATCTATTAGTGAATGTAGTCCATGCAGAGAATTACATAGAAAAATATGTATGCATCGATAGAAAAATGAAATTTCCAACAATGTTTACAGTTTTCGATTTACAAATTGATCTTCAAACGATTTTCTAAGTTTTTATGCAAATGCAGTGTATACAATAAAACTTGTAAAATAACTAATATTTATTAAACACTAAATATATCTAAAAAAAATTAACATAAACATGTTTAAATGGCGTACCAGAGGTCCAAACAGTGCTTGGTTTCGAATTTCTACTTTCAAGTTCGATTGTGTTGATGAGAGGTACGAAAAAGTGAAAATGTCGAGGAAAAGAAGTCTGAGTATGATTAAAAAAAAAAAGGAGCTATAGGGGCGACATATGTCGCCCCTATAGATACATACAGCGCCCCTATAGATTAAAAAAGGCGCCAAAATTGCCGCTAAAATTTTATTCCTATAGGGGCGACATATGTCGTCCCTACAGTATTAAAAAAAATGCGGGACCATTTCCCGCTAAATAATATGGATCTATTGGGGCGACATAAGTTTTCCCAAAAGGTTCTAAGTCTATAGGGGCGTCATATGTCGTCCCTACTGCACACGATACTCGCCCCCAATTTATTAAAAAATGTGGAAAAAATTCCCACTAAAAAAATGAAGCAATAGGGGCGACATATGTAGGCATACCTTTTATTGTCGCCCCTGTAGGCATACAATCTATAGGGGCGACATAGTTATCATCCAAAAAATGTCGCTCCTATTACTCCATTTTCTTGTATACAAAAATACACTTTTAAAGTTTTTATGAAGTAAAAATACTTTGTAAATTTTGGGTGCCACTTTTTTAATGGTATTGTCACTTTTTTTTAATAATTTTGTCACATTTTTAAAAAAGTGACATAATGTCACTTATTTTTAAAAAAGTTATATGTACGTTACTTTCTCAATCAAATATAAATTAAAACTTTATAATAAATTCATGACTTGTCAGTTTTATTTAAAATTTTGGAATAATTGTGTCTTTTACATAATTTTACTTTTTATCACTTTTTTCACTTGAATGTCAATTCCATTTTTATTAATATTCATCATTGACTAATAAATTACACAGGTCCACAAATATTAATAGATACATTACACAATGCCACTTTTTTTCCTTATCTTTTTTTATTTTAACTCGCCTTCTTTTTTAATTAAAAAGTGATACGGTATCACATTTTAGTAAAATAAAGTGACGTTTTGTTAATTTTTGCTACTTGAATGTCACTTTTTCAATTTAAAATAAAAAAATGACACAAGACACAATGTCATTTTTTATCACTTTCTTAATAAAAAAGTGACACAATACACAATGCCACTTTTTTATCATTTTATCACTTTTTTTTTAAATAAAAAAGTGACAAAAGGCCAATTTTTTATTTTTTTAAAGAAAAAGTGATAATACAATGCCATTTTTTTAAAGAAAAATTGACAAAATACCACTTTTTTATATATAAAAAAGGTTACATAGAGTGACACTATTTTTAAACTTTTGTCACATTTTTAATAATTTTCTTACTTTTTAAAAAAAAGTGACACGATGTCACTTTTTATCACTTTTTCTTTGAACTAAAAAGTGAAACTTTACTACTTTTTCAATTTTTACAATATTCATTACACAATCTCAAAAAAATAGTATTGTGTCACTTTTTATCACTTTTTCTTTGAAGTAAAAAGTGACAACTTTTTATCACGTGTCACTTTTTATCACGTTTTCTATGAAATAAATTGTGACACTATGTCACTTTTTAGAAAGAAAAAAAGTGACTTTTTGTCACATTTTTCTACTTGAATATTACTTTTTCAATTTTTGCAATATCCATTATTGAATAAAAAATTAAACAAGTCCACGAGTACTTTTAACTAAAAGAGATGTAGTTCACATTTTAGTAGAAAAAGTAACACTTTGTCGCTTTTTTTTTTTACTGGAATGTCACTTCCCCTTGGTGCAAGGTATGCACTAAGTGTAGCGCCCCGAGTTCTAAATAGCCGGTTCACCACGTCATCTTTTAGTCTAAACTTTAAAATAACATTTTAGCGGAAAAAATATCTGAAATTCATTTTTGGCAACGTTAAATAAACTGTAATGGTCGATAAAATTGAAAACATTTATGAAATCATTCGAAATAATAAATCGAGCCATTAATATTGTAAAGCAAATGACAATGTCATGATTTCTCAAATAACTGAAATTCTCAAAATTATCCCATGTTTGGAAATACGGAAATCATTAAAATAAGGTTTTCAACCATTTAACGTCTATTGTCACAATCATCCATCACTTGCCACCCTCTCTGAGATCTGCAAATGTTGTTAAAATAGACATGAGCATTTCATAGAAATACTCAGTAGACTCATCGCCAATTATTTAATCTACAATATAATTGAACACATAAATGCAGGCTCTTTAGAAATCATAGGGTGTGGATTGCTCTTCTCGTGCATTAAAGCACATGGCTTCTTTTGAAAATTCATAGGCTCTTTAGAAATCATAGGGTGTGAGTTGCTCTTCTTGTGCATTAAAGCACGTGGCTTCTCTTTGAGAAATCATAGGCCCTTTAAAATTATCGGGTGTGGGTTGCTCTTTCTTCTCGTGCACATAAGGCACATAAGTTATGCATAACATCATCATTTATCTTGCAAGATATTCTCTTTTTTCTTTTCTCATGCTTAAAAGCACATAAGTTATGATAAGCATAACAACATAAATATTTCATAAGAAATATATTCTCATCTCAACATAAATAATTCCGAAGAAATACATTCTTTTCTCTTTTCATAAAAATGACTTTCACATAAGTCACATAACATACACATTCAAATGCAATCATAATTTAAATCAATTAATATGGGCGAGTCTACCTTAAACTTGACGAGTGAAAAGTTGAGCGAGAAACGACTTCAATTCTTTAATTCTACGTACGCTTCGTCTAGCCAATTAGAAGATTACGTCGAATTAGTCTTTTGAAATTTATAGTTTAAAATGATTACTTGAAATTTAGGGATTGAAATTGCTGATTTTGAAAGTTGAGGGACTAAAATGGATACTTTGAAAGTTGATGGACTAAAATGAGTTATTTGAAAGTTAAGGGACTAAAATGAATACTTTGAAAGTTGAGGGGATAAAATGAGTAATTTGAAAGTTGAGGGACTAAAATGAATATTAAATTGTAGGGCTTGAGATAAGTGATTTTAAAAATGAAAAGGCTAATTAAAATCATTTAAAACTTAAGGGCTGAAATTATAAGTTTTTAAAGCTATAAGGACTGATTTGAAACAATTTAAAACTTCATGGACCAAGCTGCAATTTCTAAAAGTCGAAAATATTAAAAATCATATTCCTTACTCTCTCTCTCTACCCATTTTCAACGAAGAAAGAGAGAGATAGAGCGGAGGGATGCAGCGACGCCGGGTGGGGGACTTCCCTCTGCGCAACCGGCGATTTCGCCGGCTCAGGGCGCGGCGAGCGGCGGCCATGGAAGGGGAGTCAGATTTTGGGATCTAGGTGCGGGAGTAGGTGTGAAATCGAAGTGCAACCGAGGCTGTTGTTCGGTCTTTTTTCCGGCCAAAATCCGGTCAAGGTAAGTGGATAAGTTCCTTGGTTCCTTCTTAGGTTTGGGTTTTGATTTGGGTGAGGATTTGAGCTGGGTTGTCCGTGATTGGTGGCGGTTTGAAATGGGTGGTTGTCGAGTATGGTGGTTGGGGCAGTGGTTGCGATGAGGGGGTGAGGTTGCGGCTGTTGGTTGAAGGAAGATTGAAGGTGGTGGCTGGTAATGGAAGTGGAGGCTGAGTGCTATGGTGTTCAGTTGAGAGGAAGTCTGATAATGATGGATGCTGGGTGTTTGAAGATGGAGGTGAGTTGGAGGTGACGGTGTTGCAGGTAGTTGGGCGGTTTCGGGCATTGAAGGAAGTGGTCGCGGGGTGGTGGCTGGTGGTCTTGGTGATGAAGGAGGTGAGTTGGGGGTGGCTGGAGATGGAGGTGGTGATGATGAAGGGAGTGGATGCGTGCGGTGGTGGCGGTGACAAGGTGATGATGATGATGATAATGAAGAAGGTGGCGGTGATTGACGGCCGTGACTGTGGAGGTTGGTTGCTAGAGATGGAGGTGGTGGCTGGGCAGTGGTTCGATTTTGGCAGTGAGTTTGATAGCGTGAAGGAGGTTGGCCGTGGCGTCGATTCTGGCTCGGTGAAGGTGTTGCTGGGATCAGTATGAAGGTGGTGGGATGGTGATTACTTGGTCGAGTGGTTGCTGGAATTGCTGGAACTGAACTGAACTGAAGGGGGAGGGGAGATCTGATGAAGATAAGTAAGGAGGGGAGTTGGGAAATGTGAGGACAATAGGGTATGGGGTGGAGTTAATTGGAGTTGGTGGAGGTATGGTTTGGTGGGATATGTTGGGGATCTTATGGGATTATGATACACAAGAAACGAAATCGAGAAAATAACACGCGTGAATTCAACTGAGTTGGAAAAGGGATTTGATAAAAATGAGCTTAACACAATTTGGACTTTAAAACGATTTTGAAAGAAATAAAATAAATAACTAAATAAATAAAATGATATAATTTTAGAAATTCGGAATTTATTTAAAATTGAATTAACCCGATATTTCCCGACTTGGCTAGACGAACGCGTCGTGACGTTAACTTAAAATGGGTGAGATCGCAGCGGCACGATTTTCGAAACTTTGAAATAAGTATTAAATTGCGTAAAAATTCTCGGTTGCTACACTAAGGATCCACTACAGCTAATAAATACATTTCACATTTACTCTTCTCCATACACAAACACAATGTCAAATTTTATTTTATTTTTAACTAAAAAGTGACGATTTGTCATTTTTTTTTACTTGATGGCCAATTTTTCAATTTTGCAATATCCATCATTAACTAACAACTTACACAAATCCATAAACACTAGTAGATACATTACACATTTTCCATTCTTTATAGACAAATACAATGTCACTTTTTTACTTTTTCTTTTAACTAAAAAGTGACATGGTGCCCATTAAAAAAAAAAGTGACATTGTGTCACTTTTTAATGAAAAAAAGTGAGACTTTATCACTTTTTTTAATTGAATGTCACTTGCTACACCGTTCTTTTGATCCAAATCATTGCTCATTTTTTGCAATAAAGCTAAGATCTCTCCTATCTAGATTTGAAGGGTAGAATATTTCTACAAATGGCCCTTAAAGTAAAAGTAGTAGTTTGTGTTTTTTTATATGAATGTTCGTCTTCTGGTTGGATAATGATTTTGTGGTTTTTATGTAGCTTTTAGTTAGTAGTAATTTGCCCTTGAATTTGAAGATATATCCTATGGTCGAATTCACCGCGAAAAAGCGGTATACTAGTAGATACATAACACATTCTCCATACACAAACAATGTCATTTCTTTTATTTCTTTTTTTTTTTTTTTTTTTTTTTAAAAAAGTGCCATTTGTCACTTCTTATCACTTTTTGTTTAACTCACATTCTCTTTTAATTAAAAAGTGACACAGTGTCACTTTTTAAGTAGAAAAAAAAAAGACGTTTTGTCACTTTTTTGCTACTTGAATGTCACTTTTTTAATTTTTACAATAATCATCATTGACGACAAGCGTAGTAACTTAACAAATTATAAAAGTCTACAAACACTAATAGATACATTTAGTATTATTTACAGTGATTAGAATTCCCTCAAATTATATAGCTATCAAATTATAAAAGTACTTAGAACCAGAAACATCCATTTATCCCATCAAACAGAAACTGTAATATTAACCCACATAGAGTATCCATCCAGAGGTACTTCTCTTCTACAAGCCAGGAAATTGGGAGTTGAATTCTGCTATTTCTTCCAAAGCTATATGTTTCCTCACTCTGACATGTTAGCATTCTATGAACTCAAATTAAACACACACAAACATGCACCAACTCAATTAATTTCTGAGCACAGGCCCAACTTTGTCACTTTTTGTTTGAAAAAATTGATACTTGATCATTTTCTTTTACTTGAATGTCACATTTTCAATTTTTGCAATATATATTATTGGCTAACAAATTACACAAGTCCACAAACATTAGTAGATATGTTACACATTCTCAATTCTCCATACACAAACACTTCATCAATTTTTTCTACTTGAATGTCACTTTTTCAATATTCATAATTGACTATCCGCAACAATGTAACTTAACAAATTACACAAGTTCATAAACACTAATAGTTGCATTAGACATTATATGAAAGTAGTAACATTACAAAACATCAAAGTATCACTTTTGACAATACCACTTTTTTTAGTAGCACATGGTGTCCCTTTCGTAATTCCATATATATTTTTTTTAATTTTAACTAAAAAGTGACACTTTTACACGATGTCACTTTTTTTTATTTGAATATCACTTTTTTCACTTTTTGCAATATCCATCCATGACAACCATAACTTAATAAATTATACAAGTTCACAAACACTAGTATATATATTACATTCTTCATATAAAAATATAACATAAAACACACCCTGTGGAAGTATTAAAATTGAAGACAAAAATTGACAATATCACTTTTTCAGTAGGTCACTCCACTCATAATTGTAGAGATCAAATGGCACGATATCACTTTTTCAATTTTGCAATATCCATATTTTTATTGAAAAAGTGGAACGATATCACTTTTTCAATTTTTGCCATTTTTGACTACGGTAACTTAAGAAATTACATAAGTCCACAACTAGTAGATACATTACTCATTCTACATTCTCCATATGCACACACATCATATGAAAGCGGTAAAATTACAGATACATCAAACAAGTAGGAAGTGCCTTGTGTTGATGGGGTTCAATGTTGGGATGTGTTCAAAACAATCAAGAAAGTCCCTAATATCCAAGCTGCCATACAAATAACAACATTGTCAAATAAAATGAGAAAGGTAAAGTTGTATGTTGAATGATATTATGGCTATCAAGAACGGAAGGCTCAAATGAAATCTGTGTTCTAGTGGCAATAATCCTGGAGCCCGAGATAAAGAGACGCTGCAACAGAATTTGATGTACTAATCAAAACACATGCAAAATGAACTAATTTGTCTATCATACCCACAATGAAATGAAGGAGAAACTGAGAGGCTGTTTGGTAGGTAGTTTTTGGGGAATTTTTGGATTTTTGGAAGAATGCGTGGTTGAAAAGTGATTAAAAATGTGAAAATTTTGAGTCTCGTAAAAAATGTATGATTAAAAATGAATTTGAGCGAAAAGTTAAAAAAAACTGATAGAACCAAACAGGCTCTGAATTTTTTTAAAGCATAATATTATCAGTCATGCTCACTAATTACAGTCAAGTGCTCATCAATTTCCTCAATCTTCATTACTTTGAAGACTAGATCTTCTTTACTCACGACACCCACCTGGTGTAGCGCCCCGAGTTCTAAATATCCGATTTACCACGTCATCGTATGGTCTAACATTTAAAATAATATTTTAGCGGAAGAAATAGCTGAAATTCATTTTTGTCAACATTAAATAAACTGTAATTCAAAATAATGAATTGAACCATTAATAATACAAAACATTTGACAATGTCATAAATTCTCAAATAATTGAGAATCTCAAAAATATCCAACGTTTGAAAATACGGATCATCAAAATAAGATTTTCAATTATTTAATGACTATTGCCACTATAGTCCATCACTTGCCACCCTCTCCGAAATCTGCAAATATTGTTTAAATATGAATGAGCATTTCATACAAATACTCAGTAGACTCATCGCCAATTAATTAATCTACATTATAATTGAACACATAAGCGCAGCCTCTTTAGAAATCACAGGGTGAGGGTAGTCTCTTCTCGTGCATTAAAGCACATGGCTTCTCTTTGAAAAATCATCGGGTGTCGTAGTCTCGTCTCGTGCACTTAAGGCACATAAGTTATGCATAACATTATCATTTATCTTGCAAAATATTCTCTTCTTTCTCATGCATAAAAGTATATAAGTTATGACAAGCATAACAACATAAATATTTCCAAAGAAATATATATTCTCATCTCATTTCATGAAAATAAATTTCACATAAGCCACATAACATACACATTCACATGCAATCATAATTTAAATCAATTAATAGGGGCCAGTCTACCTTAAATTTAACGAGTGTGGTTGAGCGGGAATGACTTCAATCTTTTAAATCTCCGTACGCCTTGTCTAGACAAATAGAAAAATAAGTTAAATTAGTCTTCTGAAATTTAGTTTTAAATGATAAATTAAAATTTAGGGACTGAAATTGATGATTTGAAAGTTGGGGGACTAAAATGAATACTTTTAAACTTGGGAGACTAAAATAGAATTTTCGAAACTTGAGTTGAAGCTCAAAGTTGATATTAAACTATAGGGATTGAAATAATTGATTTTAAAATGAAGGGACTGTTTAAAACTATTTAAAAACTAAAGGGACTGAAATGATTAGATTTAAAACCAAAAGGACTGAATTAAATAATTTTAAAACTTGGGGACTAAGATGCAATTTTCAAAAATCAAAATATTAAAAACAAAATTACTCTCTCTTCCCATTTCATAACCAGAGAGAGAGAGAGAGAGAGAGAGAGAGAGAGAGAGAGAGAGAGAGAGAGAGAGAAGGTGCGACTGCGCGCAACCGGCCCTCATCCGGCGAAACGCCGCTGCAGGGTGGTAGCGAGTAGCGGTTCAAGAAGGGGTTCCGATTGTGGAGCTTAGGTGCGAGATTGGATGCGAAAAACTGAGGTAAAATGAAGGCCGCGGTTTTCGTCGATAATCCGGGGGAATGGGCTCGACAGTTGAGGTAAGTAACTGGGTTGGTCTATTTCTGGGTTATGGGTTCTTCTCTTTGGGTTTTTTTTTTTTTTTGAGTTTAGACATACTGCATCACTTAAAAAGGTAATAGCTTCATGCTAATCACTTAAAAAATAATACCCTCGATGATCTTTTTGGGAGACTGGAGTGCAACAATGTCCTCAAGGCAGTTTCTAGCCTCCCTTTGCAAAGAAAAAAAATTATTATAGGCATTCTAGCAAACAGGTGGAGTACGAGCCACGTTCTGGAATATTTTCCCGGAAAAGAGAAACTACGATCAATTTCCTACTTGAAATAAATAAATTAATCGACCCACTGGCCAGCAAGAGTTGTGGAAGTTTAAGGAGGAATCCACTGTCATTCAATCACAAGTTACATATTAATTTGAACAAAAAGTTTCCCAACAAAATTTTCGTAAATTTGTAACTAAAAAGTCTTACATGTAAATTCAAGCAACTTATCGTTCGTAAACATTCTCTGCAACTTTCCTTCTTATCATCATCTCCAAACAATGGAATATTCCCTTTTGGGGTGAAGGAAAAAATGGAGTTTGAAGGAGATGAATGGGTTCTCTATTCCGATTTGGGTTTGAGTTTTTTTTTTTAGAACGTAATTATACGTTGTGAAAGATTTTAATTGAGTTATAAAGGGCATTTTTCAAATTGCTTAAATTTTTGGAGTATTTTGTGTAATTTCCTCTTGGTAATGGGTGGAGTAGCCCACTTATGTTATAAGGTGGTTTATTTCATTCACCTCAACCGATGTGGGATTGTTTGCATTCCCAACAATCTCTCCCTCAAACAAGGCCCACGAGGTACACCTGGCCCATGTAGCCCTCACTCAAGATAAATCTCATCACATCTCATTATGCCCAAGGATATCACTATTCATTGAGATAATCCACCATAGCTGCTGCACACTATGTTACCATAGATCTACCATCTCTTGAGATACCACATGAATTCTTCATCTGGAGGCTCATCATCTCGATTCATCTACCGTTGTTAGGGAGTCACATTCATCCACTCGATCGTGCATCCATCAGACAATCTTTCTGGCTCTAATACCACTTGTTGGGACCATGAATCTAAATTTGCCCAGTCTCAAGCCCAAACCTCAGCCCCAAGTGAAGTTCCAACCCAAAACCAATTGGTAATGGGTGGAGTAGCCCACTTGGGTTATACGGTGGTTTATTTCATGGAAAAAATTAGGCTCTACACTAGCTATCCCTACCCTCAATTGAAAAATACCAGGTTTTTAAAGTATTTAGATTTATACGTATTATTATATTTCTCTCTCCTCTCTCACCGTTACATTCTTTCTCTCACTCACTCAATCAATATTATTTTTTCTCTTTCCAATCTTTTCTCTTTCCTATCTCTAAAAAATTCCCCATCAAGTGTAAAACTCTCACCATTTGGATGAATCCAGATCTGAAATTGTGAAAATCCTAACAATGAAAAACTCAACACACCCACTACCATCAGAAGCAGGAGAAAGGGGTTTTCGTGCCAGAAGGTTTGGAAACTGGATCGTGGTGGCTGGTGGCTGTGGGGAGTGGTCACTCCCTGATCGATCCTCCGTGTCACCACCGACAAATGCTTCTGCCGTCCTCGTCGCTGCATTTTGATATTTTTGTCTTTTGGGGAAGGAGATGTTAAGAGAAGTTTTAGGATTTATTTCAATAATCTATTTGCCAGTCGTCGCAACCAGAAGGATGCCTGCTTGCGCAGAAGGAAGTCTGCCACTCGTAGAAGGCCGGCTATTATGTAAAAGGTCTCACCGCACATAAGGTAACCGCTTAGAAGGCAGTCGTTGGCAATCCGCCGTGCAGGCTGTGGTGTTCGACGATGGTGCTTCCAATCTGAATGTGTTAAGGATTATTAATTCGCCTATTGCAGCGGGCGGTGGTCATGCCGAGGCAGAGGAGCGGTTTCCAGTAGAGATCTTCCATTTACGGCGATGGCAGGTGGCGGCTCCGACGGCGGCATAGGGCTCCACTCAAGCTTCACATGTTGTTTTTCTTGTTTTCCTATTGTCATTATGTGCATTTATCTGCATTTCACTTTCACTCAGTTTGAGTGGCACTGGACTTGAGGTTCCTACTGGTTAAAAGCGAAGACAGGAAGTGGATGAATTTTGTATCAAATAGGAAAAGAAATTTTCAATGTTTGAAGTGTTATTTTGTATTTGGATTTTGTGTTGGTATTTTGTAATATAACAGATCATTATAGCAAGTTTTAGAAATTAATTTCCTTGTTTGAAGTGTTGATTTGATTGTAATTTCTTGATGTTCTTAATTGTAATTGCATCATATCTTTGTGCTGAAATTTTTATGAATATTACAAGGCATTACAAAGTATTACTGAACATTACGACACAACATTATAAGGATTGTAATGTTACATAAATTACAATTACACAACATTACAATGACTGTAACACTGCTTCTTTGAACCGACACGAAAAAAAAATAGTAATTAATATTACACAACTGTGGTCATAAATTACAACACGTTACACAACATTACAGAACGATAACTATTAATTAATGACTGTAAATGTAATAGTACATAACATTACAGGACTGTAAAATTACATGACATTACATATTGTACTCGCTGGAAAATCTGGTGCTATCTTACCTGTAATGGTCGTCGGAAATATGACGATAGGAGAGGTTGAAGATTACAGACTGCCAAGAGAGAGAAATTACGCTGGAAGATTTTTTGGAATATTATAATTACCTAAATTAATCCATACACAAATGGTAACTACCTCATAATTAATAAGTTCCATATCTATTTAAAAAATCAAATAAAATACACTCTCTCTCCTATATTCTGGTATTTTTCTAAAACTAGTGATCAAAATTATGTAATATTACGAATAATTTCAAAAGTCGGTATTTTTCAATTACAGGGCATTACACCTAGGTAGTTACGTAATTTTCCCTTATTTCATTCCTCTCAACCGATGTGGGATTGTTTGCATTCCCAACAGTTTAAAAAAAAAATTATGTTCTCTGCTAAGTAGACGACATTTCAAGGACATCTAAGGATGAAAAATTAATAAAAAAGAAAGGACTTTAAATAAAGCCCCTGGTCAGTACAAATTAAAATTAAAATTTTAATTTAAGTCAAAATCAGCATTTAATCTCCACTACATATTTCATCAGAAG
Organism: Ligustrum vulgare; assembly: GCA_963555705.1. Taxonomy (NCBI): domain Eukaryota; kingdom Viridiplantae; phylum Streptophyta; class Magnoliopsida; order Lamiales; family Oleaceae; genus Ligustrum; species Ligustrum vulgare. Next base: position 37,039,124 of record OY743188.1, read on the forward strand.
ATCCACAACTTTTGAACTACATATTTCTTCAGCTACTATCAAAATCTGCCCGTTTGGTCCATCAAGAATTTTTACAAAAAATTTTCAAACTCAATATCAACCATCCATCTTTAATCAAGCCCACAATTTTTTACTTTTTAAATCAATCTAAACTACACATCCATACAAAAACACAAAAAAACCACAAAAACCAAAAACTTTACATGAACCAAACGGGCTCTTAATCTCCATCAAATAACAAGTCAACGCTGATATTTACAATAGTACCTAAAGAAACATGGTTCTTTTGAATAAAAACAGGACAGTTAATATGGTTATGATTTATGAGAATATTTGAAGGCAGAAAAATCTACATCATTTAAATATGTTCTTCTAACATGCAGACACTTAAACCTCATCCAGATACTCGATCCTCAATCTTCTGTAGTTGAAGGCTGCGCACAAGCACAAAATTGGGATTTCTTCCGCCTGTGAATTGTTCTTCTCCCATTATAAAGAAAATCCCGCAAAAGAATTCTTCTTCTTGTTTCAGACATTGTGGATTTAACCCCCACTTCCTTTTCATCATCAAGTTTCAGCAAAACAAACTGTAACTTCTGTAAAACCAATTGCAATCGCGCAATTTTTTCAGAAATTTTTCTAGTCTGAACTGAAATTCTCCGTCTGCTAGCACTTCCATCCTCGTCAGACTCAAATGAGGAGTTTGAATTGAAGGAGCTGTTTCCAACACGTTTCATCAGTTTCTTGTTGAGATCAAACAACCTCATGATGGTCATGTCAGCTTCTTCGAGCTGTCCCTTCAGTTTCTCACATTCAATTACAGCTTTGCCCCTTTTGCTCTTCTCAGTAATTTCTAGTTTCCTCTTTAAGTCTTGAACTGTAATTTCAAGATTCGTCAGTTTCTGAGTATCAAAGTTAAGCCTTTCCAGGATCTTTCTCTTGTTCTCTTTCGGGACCTCAGTCGATCTTTTGGAGATCTCTAACTTGTCCACACTCAAATCATTTTCGATCAATGCATCGGAAATAAGACACTTGTCTTTCTGTTTGTTTATTGATTTAACTCGATGGAAATCAATGATTTTATCAGCTGATGGTGAAATTTTTTTCTTTGACTTGCATACAGTGAGACCGATGCTTCCACCATTAAGGTCTGAAGCTTCCCATAATTCTGAGACTTGATTATTGGTTGCAACCTGTTCTTTCCATTTAATTCCATGAGATGAACATTCAGATTTCTGATCAAGCATGATATCCTTTGTCAGAAGTGAATTTTCTGCCTCAGGAATTTCGGATATTGGCTTCAAATTTCTACTACATTGGCTGTTCTTTGATTTTAACTCCTCAATTTGGCTCATTGCAGATTCAAGATTGGAATGCAGATCAATGTTTTCCTGAACAAGAAGGTGTGTCATCTCGACCGTTGCCTTTTCAGTGGCTTGAACCCTAGCTTGCAGACTTTGCAAGTTTGATAATGTCTCTGGTACTGTGGGCTTCTCAACTTCATTCAAATGATTTCCACATGGATAATTCAGCAATTGAGTACCCTAGAAATGAGCAACAATGATAAGAGAATCCTACAATTAATACAAGTAGTACTCATTGGTTATGAAGCTTGATTTACTAAAGAACAATTCTTACTGTGCAGAAAAATTCAACATTATCCCAGCATATGATTTTCTATAGTGGACTACTTTCCATTAATTCTGTGATAAATCCTAATCCATTACTTTCAAGAAAAATGTGTTTGATTCCTCATTTTATATATATTAAGGTAACAGATTCTACCCAACTGTATATGTCGTATGTATATTCAACTGTGCTGAAACACAGAAAAAGATGGCCTAGTAATTGCTGGTTAAGACCAAGATAATTGACTTGTTTTGAAAAAACCGAGACTGTTAATTTCTGGTTGGTAAGGCTCCGGAGGGGAAATGGGAATTAGAAGATATAAATACTCTCTTCACAAGCTACATTTAAGTGTTTCTATCGTGTCATGTTGGAAACAAGAAAACTTGTCAGGCTCAAGACAATCCACAAACCACTCCTGCTACAAGAAACGAAAATTTGACATAGAGTTTTACACCCACACACATGACAACAATCTAATTATTCACCCTCACATCAAGTCCAAAATCAACAGTCCACAAATCATCCAAGGTGGCAAGGAAGGGTGACTAATTAGCATTATTCATCCACAAACACATTTCAGATGACAAAAATGGGAAGTGTGTGCATAAAAAACTCAGGTAAAGATGGAAGAACTTTGTATATCAGATGCTAGAGGGCATAGTACATGGAAGGGAATTATTGTTTTATTTGAAAATTTATACTTTCACTCTTTCCTTCAGTTATATCTAAAGCTGGTAATCTATCCATAAGTTACTTTTTATCAGAAGTAGTGTATGACAACTGCAACTCAAATAAATATGTTATATAGTTTCTAATTTTCATTTCTTGGCTGTATCTTGTCATATTCTAGAAGAACTTTAATATCCCATAAGTCGTGTCAAGATTACTCCAATTTAGGAAGACAGACTCAAACTCAGATCGGTCTGGCACCATATGTTTAGAATAATAAACCTTACCTCCATCTCCTCATTTTTAGGATTTCGAAGCCCGACATGTATATTGGTGCAGATCTCCAGGGATGATATGCATTCCTTCAAAGAAATTGTTTCAGCCCCGTAAGCAGTCAATTGATTTTTGAGACCTTCATTTTCGTCTATATAGCCAACGCAAGTTTTGTAGAGCTCGTGAAATTTCTGCTCATAGAGATGCTGGCTGACTATAGAGGACTGAAGTTGACCAAAAATGAACATAGCATGATTCTCCAACACGTCAATTTCCATGCTTAACTGGCCATTCTCCGCGGAGAGTTTGAAAATATGATTTTCTTGGCTGTCTCTAATCGTCTTGAGCTCATTATACTTCTTCATCAAATATTCCAAACCTTCTCTCAATTTGAAGTTCTCAGTTTCTATCAGAGTTATCTTCCCTTGGGATTCCTGAAGTTCCAGTTCGTTTTGACGTAACAAACTCTTTCGATTTTCAATCTTGTTATTCAGCTGATCTTTTTCAATAGAGACAATTTTCAATTCGTGCTCTGTCTTCTGCAATCTCTCTTGGAGATGAAGATTTTCCATTTGTAGTTCTTTCAACCTCTCCTCATTTAAGCTTAACTTTTCCATAATAGCCCCATTGACACCATGAAGTTTATTTAGATCATCACCAATTTCCCTTGATACCCTAAATTTCTCAAGAACACAGTCTCTGAAAATCGAGGAAAAGTTATCTAGAGCTAACGTTTTGCCACATAAAACAGAATTTTCCTCTTCTATGATGCGATTCTTTTCCTTTAGGTGTAAGAACTTGTTTTCTAAGGATCTTTTCTCCTCACAAATTTCTAAATTCTTTTTCTGTAATTTCTGGCAAGAAATCTGCACATCCAATAAATTCTTGTGTACATTTCCTGTCTCAGTCATTAGTTCATCGACTTTGCAATCCCCAGCCCTCACTCTTATTTGAGTGGTTTCAAGTTGAGAAGTTAAAGCATTCCTTTTACTAATCAGATCAATCTTCTCATTGACAAGTAACTGACATGAATCTTCTAAGCTTTTAGATTTATCCTTCAGAGCTTCAAGTTCATCGCGAGCATGGGAAAGGGAATTCTCGAGAGCAGTGTTCTTCTGTGAGAGTTTTTCTAGATTCTCACGTGATACCTGTAGCTGGGTCATGAGAGTAGCATTCTCATCAAGAAGAGTTAATTTCTCCTCGGAAAGAGATTCGTGGGATTGCTCCAATGAGTTTTCCAGAATTGAACGTTTCTCAAGGAGGTGCTCCAAGGTCTCCAGTTTCTTCAAGAGAACTACTTTATCACTTCTTTCTCTTTCGCAAGTTTTCTTCAGGTCAAAATTCTGATCCAGTAATTCTTTCACTGATAATTCTAAGGACTCTGGGTTCAGGCCTATGGCATGCACCTGCTCCAAGAATGAAAGGTGCCTATTGTTCAAATCATTCAACTCTTCTTTCAGGCAATATATTTCGTGTTGAAGAGCACTACTTTGACTGATTTGAAGCTCAAGTTCCCCCTCAATGTTCCTTTTCGTTTCTCTTAAGCTAGAGATCTCATTTTGCATATACTTCATTGACAAGGCGGAAGATGCATTGAGCTCATCCAGGTTCTTGTTCTCCTTTTTAAACTTTAAGGCCTCATCTTTTAAACTCCGATTTCGTGTCTTTAAAACTTTCGAAATTCGAGCCCTCTTCTGTAAATCTGAAGCCATAGATCGCAATTCTTCCTGAGTTTGATAGTTCGAGTGCTGCATTTCTTGGAAAGCCTTTTCAGTGTCCACAAAACGCAAGCGCTCTTCCTGTATACAAACCCCCAGTCTTCCCAATTCCATGTGCTTCTCCGTAAGTTCTTGGGTTTGAGTTCCAATCTTCAACATCAAGGATTCCACCTCAGAGTGAAGAGACTGGTTTGATCTTTCTAACAGAAGATATTGCTCTTCAGCACTTTTTAATTTGGAAGCTCCAATTTCTACCTCGACAGTAAGCCGCTTTGCCGCCTCCTCTGCACATGTGAGTTTTTGTTCTAGACTAGAAATCATCGCCAAGCATTTCTGGTGTTGGAGAGTTGCAGCTTCTTTCTCTTCAGTATACTTTGAAATGGTCTGCTTCAGAATCAAAACCTCACCTTTTGCTTTCTCTGCTTGCTCTCTCAACATTCTTGATTCTTTTTCCGTAAATTGTAGTTTGTTCTCTAGGTTCCCTATCATCTCCAAAGATTTCATGTACTGATTGTGAGACGCATCTTTCAACGATCGTGCTTCAGATTCGGCTCTGCTGGCTTTTTCATTAAGTTCCTTCGCACGATCTCGGGCACTAGAAATAATATTGTCAAGATCAGCTATCATGTTCAAGCACAGATGGTACCTTTTAAGGGTAGCATCCTTTTCAGCTTCTAATTTGGACAGTGATTCCTTCAAGATTACAACTTGTTTTTCTGCATTGCTTGCACGATCACTAAGAACTTTTGAGTCCTCTCGGGCATGAGAACTATCAATATCGAACTTTGACAGTTTGTTCAGACTCTGTTGATACTGAACAAGGACAGCTTCCTTCTCGGCCTCCATTCGAGCAAGGGCTTCCTTCAAGACCAGAATCTCACTTTGTTGTTTCTCCTCTGTTTCATCAAAATTAAGGCTCTTTCTCACCGTCCCTTCTATCAACTTAGCATGATTACCAGGCCAAAACAGATCGTTGAGCCGTTTCAAACCAATAATTCCCTTTGCAGAATTGGACTCATTTGTGAATTCTCCAATCTGTTCAACAGAATGACGGTAAGAAGTAGAGAATCCCATAGCATCCTTCAGTGAATCATCCATTTCACATAATGCACGTTCTGGGGTTGAAATCTCAGGAGTTCTAGGGTCGGTCCCAGAGACGGAATTTGCAGATGAATCATCAGCAAATGTTAAGGGAACTTGATTTGGAAAAGCTTCTGCCATAGTTCTGTGAGCCTGGCGAATCACACCAGTTGCGTGATCATATCTTTCTGCAAGTGAACGATATGCCCGGTAAAACTCCTCAACTAGTTTCATAAGCTCGGGACGTTTCTCATAATACATCTCTGCTCTCCTTGCAAAAGAATCTGCATCTTCTTCTATGAGTTTGATCATTGTTTTGACATTGGCATCCATATCTGTGAGAAAATCAGCAGCACATAACAAGAAACTAAGCAAAGTTGCACAATTAAAATAGTTTGACCATCAATGATGAATGAGGTTCTGCAAACATTTACAGCATTCTAAGATACATTAGTATCATATTGTAACTTCAAGAGCAAGTACGTGTACATGATTCCTTCCTAGTATCCAGTCAGGGAAGATAATGATTATGAAGATCGGCTTTGTTCGGTAACACTGTAGCAATTATAACTTGGTTTTCTTATGTTTTTAAGGTAAAATGTGTGGTTAAAAAGTGGAGAGGAAAAATGTGAAAGTTTAAAAAGTAGTTCGAAAAATTATGTTGTTTATAAATTGTAATTATTACATCAAAAAATAGAGGCCGAGACACAATCCCCTCATATTGAATTTTATTTATTTTGTGTATGATTGAAGAAATAAGTAACATTTCACAAAATAGGAAAAAATGAGCATACAACTAAACGCATATAGAGTTAGCTCGTTCGGATAACCTTATAAGCTCATTAAAACAAGCTTTTTCGACGTTCAGATGAGCTTATAAGCACCTTAGGCCCTGTTTGGTCCAGATTTTTTCTTTTAAAATTCATTTTTAGTTACACATTCAAAAACTTCTCTAATTTCTTGTACACCAAACAGGCTCTTAAAATGAGCCTTTTTGGACGATGTCCCAAAAAAGGCAAATTTTGAGGATACTTTAAGCTTAGCCAGGCATTACACAAGAACAAATGACTCTGAGTAACAAATCTTCAGAGATATTACCTTTAAGATTTTCCTGAAGCCATTTCGAGTTTTTGGGGCTAATATGACTATCCCACCACCAAGAATACATCCGTCTTGAATCAGAATCTGAATCTGATAATGCTGCCATCTTTATTTCTTATAGAAGCTATGCAAAACTTTGCCAAACTGATAGCATAGTTCTAATTATAAATTTAAACCTGGAATAAATGAAGAAAAACATTTCAAACGCCCAATTTCATTTAAAGAAAAAGGGCACTAAAATCAAATAATGAAATTCAACAATTAACGGAAACTATGTAGTTTAAAAGTTAAAGATCAGACTCAAATCATGAACACTAAATCAGAAAATACGTATATTCCATAGAATCAGATATATTTTGATTTTGTTTTCTTTTTTCTTTCTGGGATCAAGCAACTGCTCAACTATCGCGAAAGCAGAAATAAAATACAGAAAATATGACTGAATTCTCACTCACCCATCAACGTACATGATCATCAAAATGTGCTAAAAACACAAAATCACAGTCATAAACAAATCGTGCAGATTGCAGAAGTGAATGGAGAGAAATACATTTGTATAATTGTATGTGTGTATAATTGACTGAAGAAACTTACTGGAAAAAAGGAATATGAATTGGAAACTGTGACTAAAAGACAGCTCAACTGCTGCTTTTTCTGCTTTATCTCTCTCTTTTTCTTCACCACATTTTCTCTTCAGATCTCTCTACTGTGAATCTGTGATGTGCCATGAGTATAAACTAACTAACTGTGCTTTCTTGAAATGGTTTTATGAAAAGAATGGTGGCTAATCAAAAAGGAAAATGCCATTTGTACCGATAGTTGTACAGAATTTTTTCTAAACGTTGATCAATGTGGGATCTGATGGGTCGAAAAATAAGATCATGCTATGTGTAAAATTAGTATGCTCATCTATGTACGAATAGCACGATTGAATAAAAAATATGCATACCCAATAGCAAGAATAATGTTACTTATGTAGCGCGTGCAAATATATTGTTTGACTTTAACACTTTATACATTTATATCAATCAATGAGTTGGTATCACGTCCTATTAGGGATCATCCTCATAGTGAGATGAATAACATTATTCAATTACAGTGGAAATTACTTGTTTCTTTTGTTTTTATTTTTGAATTTCTTTTTACCTATTGAACCAAAAGTTTTGAAGGAAACAACTGAAATGACGAGTTTGTCCTTGGGTTTTCCATTATATATATTATATCATTTTTTTTGTTGTGATGATGATCATTGTACAAGATGACTGATATCTGCATTCATAATTGCATTTTCCTTTATTTTTGTTTAAGAACATGCCTAGAAGAAAAGTAGATAAAGATGCTTAAAAAAAAACTTTTAAACTTAGATGACAAAGTATATTGGAGCTTCAAAAATCACTTTTATAATATATTTTTTCCCTTTCAAATGTGTAATCTCTGAACAAAATATCAAAAGAGACGTTTGACACCAGATGGGCGAAGACATTTTTCCCAACCAGCCAGGGAGTGTTACCAAGCAAGTAAATATGTTTATAAACAACTTTCAAAAAAAAAAAAAAAAAATGTTTATAAACAACATATTTTCTCAAATTACTTTTTTATGATGCACATTTTTTCAAACCCCACTTTATTTCGAAAACTCAAATTCCTTGTTTATGAACAAAAAGAAGCCCCCAAACATAAGCAACTTTTGTTTGGTAATACTGTTTGGTTTATAAATTGATTTATTTATGATTTTGAGGTAAAAAGTAGTAATTGAAAATTTGAGAGAAAAAATATGTGTAATTTGAGAAATTGTGTAATATACAAACTGATTTATAAATCAATTTATTTTATTTACTAAACCGGTGCTAAATTATAGGGTAGATTCCGTACCAGTCCCACCGGAATAGAAGTTCATATTGACCATAAAACAAGGATTTCAAATCATATGGATGAATTCAATGTGATATAATTACGCCCTAAAATGGATACATCATAAAAATTTCAGCCCGTTTGATAGTGATGGTGACTCGAATTTTAATTTAAGATCAATAATTAATTTTAATCACATATTTTATTAGTTTCACAATTTTTTTATTACTCATTTCATCATTTTTTATCGAAATTTTTAAAATCTGATTTTAATATCCACTAAACAAGGATTTAGAGCAACCGCAATCGTGGTGTAATTTAGCCTCGGTTTGACAAACAAAAAAAAAACATGTTTTTAAATAATACAATTCTCCAAATTATTAATCACACATATTTTATCTCTCCACTTTTCAATCATACGTCTTACCTCGAAAACATAAAAAAATATGTTTTTAAAGACAAATTTTTTAACAAACAGAGGAAAATCACTTTTACAACCAAATTTACACCCTCGTGGATCTAAATCAAGAATATCCTCCAATGGATAAATGTAAATTAAAATTTATTTACTTCAAGTTTTTTTTTTTAATTTACACAAATACTCTTCCTAGTAAATTTTTTAAATTGATTTAGTTTGTTTTTTGTATTTATATGTATGGGTGTGTTCGGCACAAATAACAAGAGAATTTAAATTATTTGGTTGATTTATTTGTATTTTCTTGATAATATGTGAGGTTAAAAATTGAAAAGAAAAAATATGGATGATTAAAAAGTAGTATGAAAAATTATGTCACACCCTATATTAGGAAATAATCGATCTAAAATTTTTGAAATTCGATTAAGAAATAAAAAATAAAATTTTGAAATTTAGTTAAGAAATAAAAAATTCAATTTCAATTTTAAATACAAAAAAAGGCTTACATTTTTTATGACAAATATTCACAATTAACACACTCTTATGTTGCGTTTGATAGCGATTATGAAATTTGAGTGGAAAGAAAATGAATTCTAGGGAATTGATTTCCTGAGAATTTAATTCACGGGAATTAGGCTGCGTTTGGTAGCGATAGTGGAATTTGGGTGGAAAGGAAATGAATTCTAGGGAATTGAAAGTTAATGTGTTTGATTGGTTTAATTTTCTAGGTGAAAAAAGTGAGAAATTTTTCAACTTTTGTTATTTGATTGACATTATTTTTCATGAAAAATAAAATAAAATTTAGCTATTTTAATCAAAAAAAATACTTTTATTTTTTATTTTTTACACATTTGTACTTGATAATAATAATATTAATTTTTGAAAAAAAAAATAAATCAATTAACAACAACAAAAATGATCAAACGTGATGAAAATAGTTAAAAATGTTACCTAGAAAATTAATTCTACTAGGTAGGGTAGAAAATGGATTCCTTAAAAAACAGGAAAAGCCGCGCGTGGATGGAAAATGTGTAAATTGGATTGCCTAGAAAATCATGTAAATCAAACACCCAAAAACTGGAAAATGAATGGAAAATAGTTGAATTTCATGGAAAAACAACCTTATCAAATGCACCCATGGAAAATGTTTGATTGTTTTAATTTTTTATGTAGAAAAAATGGAGAATTTTTCAAATTTTATTGTTTGACGGACATTATTTTTCATGGCAAATAAAGTAAAATTTAACTATTATAATAAAAAAAAAATTATTTTTTCACACATATACACTTGATAATAATAATATTAATTTTTGAAAAAAAATAAATCAATTAACAACAACAATAAAAATTATCAAACGTGACGAAAATGGTTAAAACTTTTTCCCTAGAAAATAAATCCTACCCTCCCCGTAAGAAAACCAATTCCGACTTTTCAAGGAAATGAGGCGCGTACGGTTGAGGGCAAGAAAATAGTTTTCATGAAATTAATTGCCAATCAAACAATTAAAAGCTAGAAAATTGGGTGAAAATGAACATTTTTCATGAAAAAAAGAAGTTAATCAAACACAGGGTCAATGTTTTTAACTTTTCAGACTACTAGAAATAGCTTTATTAAATTAATCACTTTCCTAATTGTGTATTAGGAAAATCCTGAAAAGAAATAAAGATGAATCATTGTTACAACGGCGCTGTACAGAATAAAGGTCTTTTCGGCTTTTGGAAAAGCTATTACGAGGGTCTTTCCGTAATTCATGGAAGCTCCTTTTCGGACTGGCACATTGGCCCACATTGATCATGCACCTTTTTTTTTTTTTTTAATACGATCGATACAATTTTGTAAATAACACACTGTTATTTTACGTAATAATTACAAATTTATAAATAACAGAATTTCTCAAACTATTTTTTAACTACACATATTTTCTCTCTCTAATTTTTAATCACACATCCACCTAAAAACTATCAAAATAAACAAAAAAAAAGGCTGAAATTCAGCCGAACACTTTGTAATACAAATCTTTAAAGCATTTTTAATCACACACATTTTCTCTCTCCATTTTTTAACTACATATTTTACATTGAAAACATAAATAAATTAATTTATAACATAACCCAAATCTATGATTCTTCGCTATTTTGTTGGATAAAAATATATTCCCTAAATGTTTTTTATTATTTGTATCACATTTTAATTGTACTTTAATATCCTCTATTTTGTTTAAACAAAAATATTGTATTAGCATTGGAAAATATTTTCTTGGATTTTCTTATTTGTTGTTTATCCTGCTTATATATTTATACGGGGAAGAGAAGTCTTTGAACTCCATCGTTATGGATTTTTTCGTGTGGATAATATAGATGTATTGATTAATAGAATGTTGATGATAAAAATGAAATAAAAAATGTGGGAAAGATAATTACAAAAAAAATTTAATTTAAAACTTTTATTGCAATTAAAATATATGTAATTAACATAAATGTGACGTGTGTATAATGTACCTTACGAATTACAATCGTGATACAGAAACATAATACTTGGTCGAAAGTTGCACACTCATACACTTCGCAGACATTTATTATTTTATCCATCACATCAATATCGAAATCAACAGCTTATATTAATTTGATGCACCTTTCGATGAATTTTTTTGATTCCTTCAGATTAACCTACGAATTATGCCCATCTATATTATTTAGAAAATTATTGTTTCGAAAATATTAGAGTACATAAATTATCCTTCTAGTAGTTGAGTCAATTGTACTTTCTAGTAATTTTGTTCCAAGTGTAAAAGGCACGAAATTTCAATTACGCGTTGATTTCCCTTCTTTAATCCACAAGATCTTTAAATGTTTAAAAAGTAATTGATCAACAAGAAAATAAATACAATAACACAGAAATTTCGGATCGTCAGAACCTTTCACTATATATTAAATTGTTACAAATATATAGATTTTCACTCACCAACTCAATCACACAGACCATAGAGAAAATATTAACAACGAGCTATTATTTATCACAAGTTTCTACTATTTGAATTATCTCACAAAAAGTTTTCAAGAAATTACAAAGAAAAGCTCACAATTTTCTCTCTATTTGGTTACAATATGACATTCTCTAAAAGTACAATTAATTGGCTTCACAACACCCATATTTATAGGTGAACATAACACCAAAAGCGTGCATTACTTGTGTCCCCCAAGATGTTTCTTTGTTGAAGTAGAATAATCGGAATAAAATCTTTCATTTTCCTCGATCTCACCTTTAACTTGTTTTCCAAGTTAACAACTTTAACAAAAAAAAAAACAAATTTTCAAGATATTTTTTAGGTCAAAACCCAACAATCTCCACCTTGACACAAAATATTTCAAGCCAAAAATTCAAATTCAATCATTGGGTAACATGTAAACATTTAACACTTTGACAATCTCATACTCCACCATATGAGTATAACCACTCAGAATTATCAACCAATTCCAAGATTTTCATCGGCCAACGTCGAAACAAAATTGCTGAAAATTATGGTGCAACTACCATGTTTGGTTCTCCTTGAAAGTTCATTAGTGATCGATATAAATTAAACCACATACCTTGCATCTATACCAAACCAATACTGTATGCTAACACAGTACCTACGCAGTAAGAACACATCATCTATCATGACAACTAGCGTTATGCCATGAGGATGTCCCATCTTACTCAGAGTACATCATCACCACCCTCCACCAGGAGGTCATATTGTCCTTTGAGCAGTTAGCTGAGTCTGCTCCACCTTTTGGACAATTTTTCTCAAGTGCCCTGATTGACCATAGTTTCAACATGTCCTGTCTTCTTCATGGAGCCATCTTCCACTTTTCAGTAGCAAGCAAATTATTATCAGATGAATTATCACCTCCACCTAATCTCCATTCTTCATATATCAACTTACTTGGAACTTCAACAAAATCCACTGTTTCTTTCCCATACATCAAAATAGGCTTGATGTGCTCAAACGTGGATGGAAGAGGCTAAATGAGCCTCAATGTTTTATCATCATCTTCAACCTTGACTACAATAGATTTCAGTTCAGAAACAATCTCGTTAAGAACACTGAGACGATTGGAAATTTTTGTACCTGCGCTCATTTTCAATGAATGAAACTATTCCTTCAGATATAAGCGATTTGACAAGTTCTTCTAGCATATCTCAAATTCAAATCTTTTCAATTTTCATCACTCTTATTGGATGCAGTTTATTTTTCTTTTTCATTGTCAGAACTCTCGGTTGGTTTTCCCTTCAAAATTTTGTACAAACCCGCCTGAATTAAAATATCATTGACTTGTACTTGACACAAACCAAAATTAATTCTCCAATCAAATTTCTCCACGTCGTACTTGACAGATATATTTTATTTTGCTCCAAAATTATTTGAACCACCTGATACTCTGATACCACTTGTTAGAAATTACACGTTGTTTCCCCTTCTTTAATTCACAGGATCTTTTGATTTTCAAGAAATGATTAAGCAACAAGAAAACAAATATAACAACACAGAAATTTCGGATCTTCAAAATCTTTTACTATATATTACATTGTTACAAAATATAGACTTTCACTCACCAACCCAATCCTACAGACCACAGAGAAAATACTAACAACGAGCTATTATCTATCACACACTTTTACCCTTTGACTTATCTCACAAAAAGTTTCCAAGAAACTACAAAGAAAAGCTCACAATTTTTTTCTCTATTTGGTCACAATATAATACTCTTGATGTACAATTAATTGGCTACTCAACACACATATTTATAGGTAAACATAACCCAAAAATGTGTATTACTTATGCTCCAAGATGTTTCCTTGTTGAAGTACAATCTTCATCACTCTTACTGGATCCAGATTCTTTTTCTTTATCAGAACTCTTAGTCGGTTTTCCCTTCAAAATTTTGTACAAACCCGCTCGAATTAAAATATCCTTGACTTGTACTTACCACAAGCCAAAATTAATTCTCCAATCAAATTTCTCCACGTCGTACTTGATAGACATATCCAAAATTATTTGAACAACCTGATACTCTGATGTCACTTTTTGGGAATTACACATTGATTCTCCCTTCTTTAATTCACAGGATCTTTTGATGTTCAAGAAATAATTGAGCAAGAAAAAAATAAATACACAACACAAAAATTTCGAATTTTCAAAGTCTTTCACTATATATTAAATTGTTACAAAATATAGACTTTCACTCACCAACTCAATCTCATATAACACAGAGAAAATGCTAACAACGAGCTATTATCTATCACAAGTTTCTACTCCTTGAATTATCTTACAAAAAGTTCCTAAGAAATTACAAAGAAAAGCTCACAAATTTTTCTCTATTTGCTCACAATATGGCACTCTTGATGTACAATTAATTGGCTACTCAACACACATATTTATAAGTAAATATAACTCAAAAACGTGTATTATTTGTATCCCAAGATGTTTCCTTGTTGAAATACAATCTTCATCACTTTTGTTGAACCCAGTTACTTTTTCTTTGTCAGAACTCTCAGTCGATTTTCCCTTTAAAACTTTGTACAAACTAGCCTGAATTAAAATCCTTGACTTGTACTTGCCACAAGCCAAAATTAATTCTCCAATCAAATTTCTCCATGTCGTACTTGATAGACATATTTTCTTTTACTCCAAAATGATTTGAACCGCCTAATTCTCTGATACCACTTGTTGGGAATTGCACGTTGATTCCCCCTTCTTTAATTTACAAGATCTTTTGATGTTTAAGAAATAATTGAGTAACAAGAAAATAAATACAACAACACAGAAATTTCGGATCGTCAAAGCCTTTCACTATATATTAAATTGTTACAAAATAAAAATATAGACTTTCACTCACCAATCAAATCTCATAGACCAGAGAGAAACAACGAGTTATTATCTATCACAAGTTTCTACCCTTTGAATTATCTCACAAAGAGTTCTCAAGAAATTACAAAGAAAAGCTCACAATTTTTTTCTCTATTTGGTCACAATATGACACTTTTGATGTACAATTAATTGATTACTCAACACACATATTTATAGATAAACATAACCCAAAAACATGTATTACATGTGCCCCAAAATGTTTCCTTGTTAAAGTAAAATAATCAGAATAAAGTATTTTATTTTCTTTCTTTTTCCTCACACCTTTAACTTGATCTCCAAATTAATCACTTTAATAAGAAAGCGATTTTTTCAAGGTATTTTTGGGTCAAACTCAACTATATGTTGGTAAAATTCTAGCCAGATTTTCTTTTTAGTTAACTTGATTTTTGCTTTCTATATTTCAAAAGGTGTGGAGTCCTCAATCTAATTAAATTTGTGAATTCGAATCGCTACCTGACAGAAAAACTTAATGTGGATATGTTTAATTAAATTGCATGCAACTTTGGTGTATTTCAAATTTGAAGGAAAATTGAGATTTAACGCGTATAAAGTTAACGTGAAATTTTAACATCTATGTGAATGATTTTTGTCACATGAAGAATTGTTTAAATAGATTAGGGATTAGAATCTCACTTTTGAAGATGAAGTCAAACAACAATAAAGAATATGAAGCCTTACCATGTTTTTTTCCTAAATGTTCGTCGTAATGATCCTTTGCTTTCCTAAATTATGGAATTCTTAAATTGTACAAGGATTTTGAAAGATTATACTTGTTGTTTGTTTCATTTTTATTAGAGATTTTACGCTATGTAGAATTTCTTTTCACCAACAATTATACGTGAATGGATTTTTGTAAAACAACTTCGAGTATTTGATGCTTCTTCCAAGTAAAGATATATGTCTTAAAGAACGCAATAAAAAATTAAAGAAACTTAAAGTAAATATTGATTTTTTTATTTTATTTTTTTGTCTCTATTAATTCAAATAAATACATTTCTTAAAAACCGAGAACTCAATTTTTCTCACTAGTTAAAAAAAAAAAATGATTCATTTCTTGATTATGTGATTAAAAAAATAAATAAAATAGTTATATACATATTCTTTATTCTAATCCCAATTTTTTACACAAGCAAAAAAGAAGAGACGTGTAGTTCTCTTTAAAATGGACAATATATATTTATAGTCGGGGCGGACACAGGGGGGTCATGGGGTCACGTGACCCCCCAATTTTGAAAAATCTGTATTTCTTTTTTTTTTTTTCCAAAAAAAAAAAAAATCCAAAAAAAAAATGTTTTGAATGGTTGAATAATTGATTTTTTATTTTTATTTTTTTTGTGTTGAATGGAGGTAATGTTTGAACTTTGAATAATTGAAATTTATGTGTATTGTTGTGAAACTATCAAAATTCTAACAAGAATTAAAGAGAGAGAGAAATTGAGAGTTAGAGAGAATGAGGAAGAATTCTCTTGATCAAGAATTGGTACCATTCATTACAATGAATATAGGCCTATTTATAGGAAAATATAGGAGTTAAATATAAGTCATTAATACATTAAATATAGTAAATATTAGGTAATATTGGATGTGATGTAATGAAATTAGGTAATGATTTCATAACACTCCCCCTTTAATGACTTATTGCTCAATTGTCTGCCTCGTTAAAACCTTGCTAAGAAAACCCTATGGGATAAAACTTGAGCGAAGGAAAAAGAGTACAGCTTCTCCCCCTGATGTTGGTCATCATTAATCATTGAGTCTAATATCCAAAATGACATCAATGATAAGTAGTACAAATCATGTACTGAAATCTGAAGTGCTTCAGTGCTTCAGTGCTTTTAGTGCTGCCTTGCTTTAGGTCTTTAGTGCTGCCTTGCTTTAGGTCTGCCTCGTTAAAACCTTGTCAGTAAAACTCAATGGGACAAAATCTGAACGAAGGAAAAAGAGTACAGCCGCTGGCTCGTTAAAACCTTGTCAGGAAAACCCTGTGGGACAAAAACCTGGACGTAGGAAACAGCATGACAGCATGATTCTCCCCCTGAAGTGTGCAATCAAGTATTCATGAACCTTTTGAATAATGATATCATCTTTCGTCTAGAATATGTATATATGAAAATCTTCTTGTGTGTAGCCGATATCATAACATTCTTCATAAGATGTGTATGATTTTCTTCATTTTGTTGATATCATTCCAGCACAATTTAAAGAGAGAGCTTGTTGTTGAATTATAACTTGCAGATAGTTGTAACAATGTCTCAAAAACCTTACTAGGAAAACCCTGTGGGACAAAACCTTAGCGAAGGGAAAAAGAGTACATTATTCTCATTGATACGCCATAATTGCTGCCTCATTAAAAACCTTACTAGGAAAATCCTGTGGGACAAAACCTCAGTTAAGGGAAAAAGAGTGCAGTGCGTATTTGTTCCCTTCATAGGAATATCATAAGTATATTAATGCAATCTCAAATCATTTCATCAAACATATAGTTTGTGATGAGCTTTTATAAATAGTTTATAACTCATTTATGAAGTCATAGCTCATTTATGATGTACTGAACATGCTATACCAAGCAATGTTTAGTTAGTTAACTGATTGCATTACTCAAATCTAGAATTGATTCACTTCTATCAAAATCTAGAATTTGTTCTGATGAATAATTAAATATTCATTTTCAAATTCATTTTCCGAATTCATTTTTCGATGGATAATATAATTTTGCATATTGAAAATCAATTGCATGCCCAAATATTCAAATATAATAATAGTACACTCCAATTTCATTTTCAACATATTATATTATGGGGTCATATGTATCATATCATTCTTCATGTGATTTTATTTTAAGAATCACATTTCATTCTATAATGATATTATTTTGGGCAAATTGAATCTTTCAATGATTTATACATGTACGTTCTTGCACTTTATAAACTGCAATTTCTAATTTGCAGGAGCATAATCAATCATTGAAATATATATCAATTTCGACATATAATCTATAATCATTTCGCTTGAAATCCAACGTACCGCGATCAACTGGTACATCAAAGAAAACTCCCAAAGTACCGAGATGAGAATCACACTTTTTGATCTCACTCATTGGTATATCAAAGAGCTCAAACTAGTGAATTTAGACTATAGTCTATCCACCATATTTCATGCCAGTTCTTTGAAAAATTTCGCGCGCAATGAGTCGTCTTTTACGACTGTGAAATATTTTTCATTTGTACATATAATTACTGGCTTTACACATTTAAGTGTTTTGACTTCAGGTCTTATAACAATAATCCCTACATTAGGATTTTATACTTGGTCAAAATATTATAATTTTATCAACCTCATTTTCATAAGAGGGTTGTATGTATGCAGTCGACTTATTTATCGATTCCATTTTATGTCAATATAAACATAACATAAAGAGATCTCTTTGTATATCTATCATCAGGTACCTGAGTCTCTTACATTTAATTATATCTCTTTTACTCACCATGAGTATTTAGCCTCAAATGGATCATTTCCATTATTCAAGAGATATTTGTTTTTGGAATCGATTGTCATTATGCTTCAGGCATAATTACGCTTTAAGCTTGATCACGCTTCATGCGTGTTATTGTTTAATTTCCCCATAATATTCAAGAATCTTGTATTATATCAGTCGGCTAACAATGTCACAACACATGTCATATGTAATTATGGATATAATCACAATATTATATCTAAGTGCGTTTTGTTGGAGTGTATATAGATATCGCACTTTTTAAAAAATCATAAAGCTTTACAAGCAAATCTTTATTTCATCGTATTGACATGTTTGTATGTAGAATATTGCTGCATAAGGAATATTTATATTCAAGTTGTTCTCATAGAAAATAACTTGAGGCTATTAATCTGCTAAATCATTAGCAATATAATATTCTATTATCTCAACTAATTCGTAAAATTATTAATGACTTTAAGATATATTCATGCTAGCATTTATTACTTTGCTCGTAATATCATTACTTGAGCAAATAATCAGTCATTCATTTTCTTAGTGAGATAATTAATTTGCTTTTCAGAACAAGCAGCAATGATAACTTGTTAACCTGAACAATCTTCTGGTTCTTTAATGAATGCCATTTTGCATTCTCAATAAATCTCATTATTGAATTGAAATCTAACCAATCATTATAGAACTTCTGGTTCAGCAAGATATTTCATTTGTACATATGTATGAACTTCTGGTTCAATACAGTATTCATTTCATCAGTACGTATTTCTGTATAGTTCAAATCAGTATACTTTTATTACTTTTAGTATACCGAAAAAATCAGGTACAATATCCAAGGAAATATCTCATGATCTCAATCTTGTTGCCAAATCTTCCCTTATTTCGAAAAAAGTAATGACGCATTATCTCATTGTTCCCACCTTTTCAATAATTTATTCAATTATTTCTTAATGAAATCGATATCACGCGGAGTACTCCTTTACGCGTTTAAATATATCGTTTGAGAAGAGATTAGATCCATAAAAAAATGGATGTTATATTATCAAATATTCGCAAATATTATTCTAGTCTTCCGGTAAATGTTTTGAAAAAGATTTACCTAGTTCGACTTGAAAGATTGAGGTTACTGATGGATTAAGGCATTCCAGAAGATGTTCGTTGGTTGATCGAAGCAAAAGTTCGATTAGCTGGTGAATTATCAGATTTATTTTCTAAGCACATGTTTGGCTTAAGTGAGAGTACTTTTGGCTATTCAGTATTGATAAAGTGTATTAAAAGAATCACCGAAAGGTAAGCTTTATTAAAAGTAGTGTAATTTAGTCAGAAGTAGGTTTTCACTTTTTCAAAATACGAGCAGTAAATAGTGAAGTTTTTCAAGTTTAAAAAGCCAATGATTTTCACACTTTCATGCATCCCAAAATATCATTTTCCCATAAGTTTTTCCTTCCTTATACTCTCAAAGATGGAAGGACCAAAACTTCGACCGATCAAAACTATCTGTGTATTTTGTGGATCAAATGTAGGGAAAGGTTTTGGGTATCTAGAAGCAGCCGTGGATTTGGAGAAAAAGTTGGGAGAGAAAGGTATCAATCTAGTATATGGAGGAGGTAGCAGTGGATTGATGGGTTGTGTTTCCCAATATGCTCAAGCAGAAAAATCAAGAGTAATAGGTGTTATACCCATTCCTTTAGCTGATATCGCAGGCAAAACACGAGGGCATGAAGTACAAACATTATCTATTCATGAACGCATAACTTGCATGTTATATGGTTCTGATGCCTTCTTCATTGCCATGCCTGGAGGTTTTGGTACTTTAGAGGAAATCTTTAATATTACCTCCTGGGCTCATTTAGATCTCCATACCAAGCCTATTGGGCTTTTAAATGTTAACAATTTCTTTGATGGTTTGCTAACATTTCTTGATTATGCTGTGGAACAGGGATTCATCTCTC
The DNA here is from genome assembly GCA_963555705.1 of Ligustrum vulgare. Classification (NCBI taxonomy): domain Eukaryota; kingdom Viridiplantae; phylum Streptophyta; class Magnoliopsida; order Lamiales; family Oleaceae; genus Ligustrum; species Ligustrum vulgare. The sequence goes on from OY743188.1 coordinate 37,059,211, forward strand.
CATTTTCTAGGAGAATCCTTATTTCTGCTCCTACTATCGAGGAACTGCTGGATAAGTTGCAATCATATGTCCCCATAAAAGATCCAACAGGAGTTAAGATAGATTGGTCGCAAGGAAGGGGAATCAAGCGAAAATGGAGTCCGGTTAATGTAAACTTAACCTTGTGAACCCTAGAATAGATGGTGGTAGAGTACAGAGTATTCTTACTCTTGAGACACACCTTAAATTTCTAGGATTTTATCAATGTTTAATCTTGTGTACCTCAAAGATAGGTGGTAGAGTACAGAGTATCCTTACTCTTGAAACACACCTCTTTGAGTGTTTCTTTATGTCCTCAAAAGTTCAGAGGTGGTAGGATACGGCTACTCCCGAAACACATCTCTCACTTTGAGGATCATAAATGTTTCCTCCTTTTATGTATGACTTGTTTTATGCTTCTTCAGGAGCAATAATGATAATAACATTTTAGTATGTTTAGATGATAATTTTTACTTCTTCTAGAGTAAATATGTACTTCTTCTGGAATACATAATTGCTCGTGCAAGAACTTTTTCAAATACTTATCATCTAATATTCATCTCATAATACTGATGAGATTATTTTCACATTAGCTATGTCCATGCTATCATGTGATATTATCTTATCATACATCAACATTTTTCTTGTTGGATAATCCATTTTTATCTATCTTTTCAATACAGATAATGGTAACTTCTGGTACCGTTTGATAAAATATTTTTTTATTAACATCTATCAACCTTTTTGGTATTGATAACTTTTTATCAATATTTACCAACTTTTGATAATGATAACTTCTGGTATCATTTGATAAAATATTTTCTAACTTCAGTATTGATAACTTCTGGTATAATTAAATGAAATAAATAACAATAATATTGTATATATATATATTAACAATAATAATACTGGGGTTTTACCACCACGTATATATGTTGACAACAACCTCTAATATGTTAGAATTAACCAACAACTGAGGTGTTTCTGAAATAATATAAAACTTGAATATATGTAAAGTATTCCGTAAACCGACCATATAGGCGGTGTCAACATAATGAAATAATTACCTTTCATGAGTGAGCGAGTCATATCCTCCAGTCAAAGTATTCATAATAGTGATCAAGTCATATCGTCAAATCCAGTCAAGGTATAGTGATCGAGTCATATCGTCAAATCCAGTCAAGATACTCATAATAGTCCAATCCGTTGCGGTATAAATTCAGTCCATAATAACTCAATCCGTCACGGTATGACAATGATTATTTTACTTATACCTTGTTTAAAATCTTTAATTTATCTTGTTGATCACATATTAATCGTTAATTTTCGATTAATTTACTTTTATGTATTACCAAGGGTAAAATTGTCCATATTTTAATATGTTGCTCATATGGATAAATCAAAACCGTCAATAGGTTTGAAATTTAATTTAGAACAAACTTACTTTTGGTCCGAAGTTCAAAATCCGGTCGGAAGTGCTTCAAAAACGGTTTTTAAGAAAATCGCCACGTTCGATCGCCGGAAAATCTCAGAACTGCACAAAACAGAAAAGTAAGATCATAGAAAAATCAAGAACGTCGATATGAACAAACTTCCTATTGACGTCATCGCCTGAATAGTCTCCACGCGCCGTGACGACGTCTGCGCGTGGTCCTCACGCGCTTCACGCGCCGCCGCGCCGGTGCTGGTGACGTCGACACGCGCCGGTTCGGAAGAATCGTCCGGTCGCCGTGGTCATGGATCCGGTCTCCGATCATCGTTTGGATATACGGTTTGGCGTGAATTTGGTTTGGAAGTTTCGGATTATACAATTTCTTCAATTTTTCTACGTATTTGGAATTGATCTTCTAATCTATGATGTATAAATGATGATTAATAATAATCTGGTTTCTGATACAGAGGTTCATCATTTAGATGCAACTGTAGAGCATACTCCCGTCATATTACTCAATAGGGTAGAGATTCGTGCTGATAACGTGTTGTGAAACTATCAAAATTCTAACAAGAATTTAAGAGAGAGAGAAATTGAGAGTTAGAGAGAATGAGGAGAATTCTCTTGATCAAGAATTGGTACCATTCATTATAATGAATATAGGCCTATTTATAGGAAAATATAGGAGTTAAATATAAGTCATTAATACATTAAATATAGTAAATATTAGGTAATATTGGATGTGATGTAATGAAATTAGGTAATGATTTCATAACATGTATTGAATATTTGTTTTAGATGAAATATATGTAAAAGATTGTATATACTCAGTATATATAATTGATTATTTTATTTTAATGTGTTTATTAGTTATGGAGAAATAAGTTTATTCATATGTTTGCATATTCTTTAATAAATTCGTCTTGTTTGGATTTGAATTTTATCGTTATTTTCGGTGATCTTTTCCAATAAAAAAATCAGGCGCGCGCTCCGGGCCCTTGTCATGAATAATTGATTTTTTTTTCTGGTATTAAATGGAGGTAATGTTTGAACTTTGAATAATTAAAATTTATTTGTATTGAATAAATTATTTTAGATGAAATATATGTAAAAGATTGTATGTATACTCAGTATATATAATTGATTGTTTTACTTTAATGTGTTTATCAGTTATGAAAAAATAAGTTTATTCATACGTATGCATATTCTTTAATAAATTCGTTTTGTTTGCATTTGAATTTTATCGTTATTTTCGGTGATCTTTTCCAAAAAACAAAATGGGCGCGCACCCCGAACCCCCATAAGGTTTGTCACGAACAACACCCCGACAATATTACATTTCTAGCTTCGTCATGTGCCCCCTAACTTATAATGGCTGCTTCCGCCACTATTTATAGTTTGTTAAGTATGGTGAAAACTATACATCAATAAATACTATTAAAAAAAAATTACATTTATTGTGTTTTATGTGTCAATCTAATATTACGTATATTCATTAAATTCAAAAAGAAAAAATTATTATTGACGTGAAAATACAATTATTAAACATAATTTCTCTATATATAAAAGATTGAATATCTCAATTGGCACTATTCAGTCAATTTCAATTAAACATTGTTCATCCTATTTGACTATTCATCCAATTAAAATTAAGTACTATTAATCCAATTGCAATTAAACATTATTCATTATTTATCCAATTTCAATTAAACATTATCCATCCAATTACAATTGAACACTATTCATCTAATTTAACCATTCATCCAACTGCAATTAAACATCTTTCGTTCAATTTAAGCACTATTCATCTAATTAAATATTATGCTGTCAACAATTGGATGCACTATTCATCCAATTAAATATTATGCTGACAAATTACTCAGATTTCCAATCAATTTACACTACAAAAAAAGGCTTTTCACGACCTAAAAATTCGTCAGAAGTGCCTTTTTCCGACGAACTTCAACTCGTCAGAACTATTAAAATGGGACAAGTTGATCTTCAACTTTGTGTGTAGTTTTATTTTTTTTATTTTTAGACTTGGCTCGAATCCATTAAATTTGAAACCACACATTTCCATCATAGTCAAATAATGATTTAACAAAGTTCATGTAAATTTTTGTTTTGTGTATACAAGTATCACACTCGTGCGTTGCACGAAATAACAATATGAATAATTTTACTGGAAATATCATTTCAAAATAGAAAAAAAAAACTGAACGCTCAATTTTTTTTGATTAATTATTAAAATTGTCAACAAATGCTCAAAGTTGAAATGAATTATAATTCTCATAAAATTTGAAAAATCTCTTTAAATACTATGCCCCTATTTGAGATCCATTACTTTAAAATAATGTGGTTTGTAATAGTAAATTTTAGATAATGTGTGGCTAAAAAATAAGGAATATGTAAGTTGAGTTTTGCATATGTATTGTATGAGCCTAATTTTGTAGATCAAGAGTTTTTTTTAAAAAAGAAAATTTCATTTACTGAACGTTAATTCCAGAAATGAAGTTGATATTTACACAATGCAATCTCTAAAACTAGCCCGTTTGGTCCATGGAAATTTTTTGGTTTTGTGATTTTTTTTGTGTTTTTGTATGGATGTGTCATATGTGATTTAGATTGGTTTGAAAAGTAAAAAATTGTGGGTTTGACTAAGGATGGATGGTTGAGATTGAGTTTAAAAATTTTTGGTAAAAATTATTGATGGACCAAACGGGCATTTAATTCATGGCATGTTTTCTCATAAATCCAATTTAACTATTCATCAAATAGCAATTAAACACTATTTATCCAATTTAACTATCTGATGTAGGACATAATCGAGGCAAAAATATACTGAAAAGGGACGTAGCAGAAATTTACAGATTTGGCGTCCGACCTTCGTTTCGGGCTCATAATATATGTCTATTTTGGGCATTCGAGTTAGTTTAGGCAGCAAAACAGTACTTTAATATTTTAGTATTATTTTTTTCATTTAGTTTATCTTGAATTCTTTTTATTTTAGATCTTATGCTTTTCTAGAAATTTAGAATATGTTTCTTTGTTTATTTTAATTAATTTATAATATGTTTTATATTTTTCTAGTTGATTTAGAACACGTTTCTTTTTTTTATGGACATATATATAGAGGGTTAATTCATTATTTTTTCATTCATTAATTGATTAATAAAATTTTTGAGATTTCTCTCAATCTTCTTGGTGGATTCCAAGTTTTATCTTTTAGGGATTTCGTTTGAAATTCCTTACTTGCTTCCGTCTGTCCTGCGTCAAGTGGTATTAGAGCGAGGATTTTCCTTGTTCAATGGCCAACAACGAAGTCGGAAGAGTCCCTCGCGACTTTGGTCGCAGGGAAGGTGATGCAGATATATGGGTAGCAATTGATGAGTGGCGGTAAACGCTGGAGAGAGTGGAGGGCATGCTACAACAACTATTGGTGCGTCTCCCTAACCCCAACGTACCCGTTGTTAACGCCCCTACCCCTACCAACCGAGATGGAGTTGAGGGAGTTGCCCTTGGCCGTCTTGGAGGAGGGCACAACTCTAGGGCCGCTAGGGATGTGCAGTATGGCAAGGAGTATCGTATTAAGGTAAATATTCCCTACTTCACTGGTAACTTAAGAGTTGAATATTTCTTCGATTGGTTAGGGGAAGTTGAGAGGTTTGCTAATATGGTGGAGGTTTCCAATGAACAATTAGTGAAGATTGTGACATTCGGCTTAAATGGTTCTGCAGCAGTATGGTGGGATCAATTGCAGGCCACCCATCATAAACAAAGAAATAATAAAATTCGCAGTTGGAGAAGAATGAAGCAGTTATTACAGGGACGGTTCTTGCCTTCGAATTACGAACAAATTCTCTATCGTATGTACCTAAATTGCGTGCAAGGCAATCGTTGTGTGCATGATTATGTCCTTGAATTTCAAAATATTACCAGATTTACCAGTGGGTTGAAGACAATCATACAAGAGAAGATTGGATTACAGACTATGTGGACACTACAGGATGCCATTAATATGACCTTACGAGCTAAGGAAATGGAGAACGAGAAGAAAACAACCAATTTTCACCGAGTCCCTCAAACTGATCCATCGTCATCTATAGCTCTTGAAAGAGGAAAGACTGCTCAACCATATGTTGCAAATAATCAGGCGGCTCAAATTTCTGAAATAAATACCAGGAATCAGGAACAAAATCAACTTCAAAAGGAGAATCCTTATGCCAAATCAACTACAGTGATTTGTTATCGTTGCAACAAACCAGGACTTCGGTCCAATGTGTGTCTAGAACGTAAGCGGGTTAATCTGGTGGAGGCAGAGGATGAGGATGAAGAAGATGACTATGAGTGTGCCGAATTTGCAGTGGAAGAACGTATGTGAGGTTATTGTGAACAATGGCAGTTGCGAAAACTTTATCTCCAAAAAGTTAGTTAATCTGTTAAAACTATATAGTGAAAAACATCCAAATCCGTATACACTTGGTTGGGTGAACAAAGGACCTTCTGTTCGCATGAAAGAGACATGCAGAGTTCCTTTATCCATTGGGAAACATTACAAGGATGACGTGGTATGTGATGTAATCCACATGAATGCATGTCATATACTTTTGGGGCGTCCTTGGCAGTACGATGTAGATTCGACTTTCAAAGGGCGTGATAATGTGGTATTGTTCACGTGGAACAAGTATAAGATCGTCATGGCACCACTGAAGCAAAGTCAGGGAATTGAAAATTCACGACCCGAAAGTTTTTTAACACTCACAGGTAGTGAAAGGGAAGCTGAACAGATAATGAAAGAATTTGGATGTTCATATTCTAGAGTTGTCAAAGGCCTGTTGACTGCAGTGGTTGAAGAGAAAGAAATACCAGTTGAAGTACAAAGTATGCTGAGTAATTTTTGCGTTTTGATTTCTGATGAGTTACCATTTGAACTGCCTCCTATAAGAGACATTCAACATCAGATTGACATCGTGCCTTGGGCAAGTCTGCCGAATTTACCTCATTATCTCATAAATCCAAAGGAGAAATTTAAATCTAAAGGAGCAAGACGTCACCAGTGGCTAATAGCTTGGAGATTTTCGAGTTCAAATTATAACTCGGGGTCGAATTATTTGGAGGTGGAAGGGTCTGATGTAGGACATAATCGATGCAAAATTAGACTGAAAAGGGACGTAGCAGAAATTTACAGATTTGACGTCCGACCTTCGTTTCGTGCTCATAATATGTCTATTTTAGGCATTCGAGTTCGTTTAGGCAGCAAAACAGTGTTTTAATAGTTTAGTATTATTTTTGTCATTTAGTTTATCTTGAATTCTTTTTATTTTAGGTTTTATGCTTCCCTAGATAATTTAGAATACGTTTCTTTGTTTATTTTAGTTAATTTAGAATATGTTTTATGCTTTTCTAGTTTATTTAGAACACTTTTCTTCTTTTTATGGCCATATATATATATATATATATATATATATATATATATATATATATATATATATATATATATAGAGTTAATTCATTTTTCATTCATTCATTGATTAATAAAATTCTTGAAATTTCTCTCAATCTTCTTGGTGGATTCCAAGTTTTATCTTTTAAAGATTTCGTTTGAAATTCCTTGCTTGCTTCCGTCCTGCGTCACTATTCATCCAACAGCAATTAAACACTATTCATCCAATTTATGTACTATTCATCTAATTAAACACGATGCGACAACAATTGAATGCACTATTCATCCAATTAAACATTTTGCGAACAAATTGCCTGAATTTTCAATCAATTTACACTACAAAAAAGGCTTTTTCTGACGATCTTCAACCCTAGAAAATTCGTCGGAGAAACCCTGATTGATAATACTTTCACCGTCGGGAATTTTCGACGGGAATAGATTTTCGTCGGAAATTTTCAGAAAAAATATATTTTTTATTATGCATTATGCGAACAAATTGCCTGAATTTTCAATCAATTTACACCACAAAAAAGGCTTTTTCTGACGATCTTCAACCCTAGAAAATTCTTCGGAGAAACCCTGATTGGTAATACTGTCACCGTCGGGAATTTTCGACGGGAATAGATTTTCGTCGGAAATTTTCAGAAAAAATATATATTTTATTAAGCACCAACCCACCCTCCTAGACCCAACCAGCTAAGCCCTTCTTGAAGATAAATTAATTTTTTTCAAATTGTGTAAGTTTGAGACTCGAACCCATGACCAAAGAATTGTGAAGAAACAACCCAACCAATGGACCAATTGGGTTTTTGTGAATGGTTTTGTTTTCATAAATATATATTATTTATTTACGCAAATAATATGATTATAATTTATAAAAATACGTTATCCATTTTATTTTATTTTTGTAATTATATTCCGTCGGAAAATTCTGACGGAATTTAATTTTCGTCCAAAATTTTCGACGGAATTAATTCTACCGTCGGAAAATTCTGACATAATTTAATTCTACGATCGGAAATTTTATTTCCCGTCAGAAAATTCCGACCGTAGTAATGCCATTGAAAATTTTTTACGGCGCCGACTGCCGTCGAAAAATATCCGTCCCTGAAGGCCTGTTTTTAGTAGTGTAGGCACTATTCATCCAATTAAACACATGTAGGGGTATATTAAGTAAAATATAAGCAAATTTATAATTCTAATCTACAATAATTATGTTTTCTTAATCCGTGTAAAATTAGAAATGAGTCTATTTTTATAGGACATAGGAAATATCAAACAAAAAATCATTATTTAAAACTTTTCTGATGAAAAAATACTGATTATATGTGTGCAACGTATGCACCAATTAAAACTAGTAATGTCAAAAAGCCAAACACATAATTTTTCCATTGATGCCCACTGATGGCACTTTATATGGTCTATGAAGAAAAATGTAGACCAAATAAAGGGTAAATGTTTGGTGCATGTGGCTAAAAATAATTACATTTTAGCATCATAGAGTAGGGATCCCCACCCTTTATAGTTTCTCATATCTCGAGCCATTCTTTTGGTGCCAAAGGCGTATTATTTCATCGACAAGTTGACATTCGAAATTAACTTTTAAATAGTTAACAGGAGACAAGATTATGAAGTTTGAAGCATCAAAACCTCATGAGTAATAGGTAAAATTGAGCATACTAACAAATTTAGACCTTTTATTAGTCGGGATTTCTCTCTACAATATACGCTTTAACATGTTAATCTACAAATGGTGTGACTTGAATTTTTCAAGTACTGTTAAAAGGGCGCATTACTTGAGTCATGACCTAACATGTATACACATACAGTTTTGATTGACTAAAAGTCACTGTTGAAAATGTTGGTGCATTCGATACACCTTCCGAGCTTAGTAATCTCTCCAAAAAAACGACCACAAACTTTCAAACTTGACCCAATAACATCACCTCTATTGCTCCAATAGTACTTTAACAGGACTTGGCAGGGGGAGATAAATAATAGATGACCCCAAAGATACGTCCTCCACCTACTGGTTGAAATGAACCACCGGAAAGTTCAAATGTTAAAGAAATACAAATCAAAGATATGTTGCAAGTAGATGTGTTAAACATCAATGAAGTGGAAAGAGGGGAAACTGTATGACCCTTGGGCGCTATATTAAATAGGCCACTAAGATCACGCAAAGTGATAATGAGTGGACCAAAAGGAAAAATGAAAGTATTATAGTCACAAGACTAGAATTGGAGCGCCATAGAGAATAAAACTGGGTCCAAGATAGGAATTCTTGTTGAGGCCTTAAAAGCATCAAGAACACCAGCCCTCTTAAGTGTATCTTTAAAATTATCGTCTCTAAGTATGACTTTATCCCAATTTGAGAACGTCATTATAGAGTCCGATGATTTGGAGTCCAATGATTTTGGCCATGTAAGAATATTCCCAGAAAATAAAGGACTTGTCGAAATAGGGTCAGATAAAGGCAAACCTATAGAGGGAAAGTTTGCACCACCAACGAAACACTAATTTCATTGGCACCACAAAGGCAGGATACAAACACACATTTGAGCTCGATCAAGAAGTAAACAAGATTTCAAAGGTGGCGTAGGGTGAGTTGATAGTATTTTTGAAATCTTGGAAACTAGAAACAGCTTTAGCCTTTAGGAAGAGAAGAAGAAACTTTGGATGCCATGATAAATGCAGAAAAGGAAGTTTGGGAAAAAAAAAAAAGTAGCGTGAGATAATACTATAAAACCTAAAAGCAATGGTAGTAAAATGTAAGTCCCTGTTCTCTTTACTGTTTTGAGGTCGTTTTCTGTTTTTATTTTCGAAAACGTTAAAAACGCGTTCTCTTTACCATTTTCGAAAACGCATTTTGGAAAACAAAAAAAAAAAAAATTGTACACAAAACGGAAAACGTCCGAAACATCGTTTTGGGCGTTTTGTGTGTATTTCGACAAAAAATGTCCAAAACGCGAAAAACGCGTTTTGGAAATTTTTTTTTTTTTTTAATAGAATTATCTTAACTTAGAACTAAGCTTAATATAAAATTTTTATTTTTTTTATTTTTTTTTAGAATTATCCTAGCTTGGAACTAAGCCTAAATAATTTTTTTTTTTTTTTCTTTTTAGAATTATCATAACTTGGAACTTAGTTTAAATAAAATTTTATTAATTCAATATCAACATTACAAAAAAAAATTAAATGAGAATTCTTGTTGTTATATGTCAAAAAATGCAATGATAAATGGACTCTGGTTGTTTTGAAAGAACTTGCATTTTCTAGATTTTAATAGAAGTAGAGATTTCTCAAGTCCCGAACCTGACCAAACTGTGTTAATATAGACTCTTAATGCTCACATTAATGTGTTGCATGTAACCATATTTTTAGTGTATTGTGAAAGGAAATTTGAATTGGAGTTAGTAGTATTCTGCAAGCAAATTAATTAAAAATAGTTTAAATAGTGTTTTGCAAAATTTCAAACAGAACGTGTTTTCCAGCTTTTCATTTTCAAAAACAGTTTTCAGAAATGACAAACCAAACGCGTTTTCAGCAAATTTGAAAACAAAAATGAAAACACAAAATACAAAATATTTTCGAAAATGAAAATACAAAATAAAATACAAACAGAACGCCACCTAAATTTTTTGAAGAAAGTTGGATTACACCTTTTTATAAGCCAAAAGTGGTACATGCGAAAATATTACCGAGATAACCTAAAGACGGTGGGCAATATTTGGAGAGTGGAATGCCAAACGATACCTAAAATGGTACAATGTACAAACATTTATATTTAATTTTATTTTAAATTGGCCTCAAAAGACGAATGTACAAAGTACGTTTAACATGACAAAATTAATGATTGCACATTAATTCAGTCATTGGTAATTGTTAATACATGAAAATATCCAATTCAAAAGGCCCAACACAAAAGTCTAATATAGAAGTTTAGATCCGGTACTGAGGGCCAAAATCAGGGCAAAGTATAGCTCGAAGTCCCTTCAAAGATTGAAAATATCACGTCAAAATTCTTTAATTATCCTAAATTCCTCTTGCTATTAATTTATTTCCATAATTACCTAAATCAGTTTAATTGAAATTATGGCTATATATAAGCTCGTCTATAAAAATCAATCCAAGGTGACAACTACTGAAAATAAGAAACTAGAAATTCATTTATAATTTTTTCATTTCATCTAAAAAAGTAACTTCAAAGTTCCAACTAAGAATCATGAAGTTCCCAATGTTCATCTTCGTCCTCCTTGCTCTTTTATCAGGTATCTGGTTTTTCATTTTTGCCTACCTTCGCTGCTACTTCCTTTTAATTGTCTATTTTTTTTTTTTAAATTCAATTCGATTTTAGAATTATTTTTTATCGTCTCGAAGATCAAATTTTCTACTAACATTGTTCATTGCTTTTTTAATTGTAGTTGGAATGATGCAAAAACCGTGCTACGAGATACATCCCGAAATTCTTTGTGAAGATGGGAAAACTGAAAAATGCTCAGCTTTTTGCAAATATAAATTTGGACCTTCTACCACTGTGCAATGTATTGAAAATTTTGGGTTTGATGGTCCTTTTTGTGTTTGTAATTTGTGCTAATTATCTCAACTATTTCCACTTGTAGTGAAATTGTTGCAATAATAAAATATTAATTCCACTATTTGGCGTGGCTAAAATAATTATTTTTATTTTTTAACTATTAAATAGACTGTTTTGAGAATTATGGATACAAAATCACAACGTTATATACAAGTTGAGAATCCAGAAGCTGAAAATATGTTCAGTGCAGTCAGGTGTAGGGTTCAAATTCTGAAAATGAATTTGACTATATGGCAAGCGGGAGTTACAACAACTAGTGGAAACCTCTAGTACCCTCCAGGCCTCCACCCTGGTCTCTAGAAGGCACATCCTGCGATTTATCACTCGAATCAATGATTCAAGTTATGATCGGTTCGGGTCCTCAAGGTGTGGGTTACACCATGAGGGTTTCATCCTTAATTTTTCATTTGACTTCATTAGGAAAGTTATTAAAATACATTTGAATAGTAGAAATAGAAATTTGGCCAAATGGTCCTAGAGCTTGTTTTCAAACCAAGGACATCCATAACCTACGTGTTTGGTACCTTCTTAACTTAAAGGGCCATTATTATGCCATTAATTTAACTAGGAAAAACGCAATTAGGCCCCTAACATTTGGAAAAATTACAAACGGGCCTCCAGCTTTATTTAATATTTAATTTAGAGTACTAAATGTATAATTGTAGGTCAAATTAAATTTTCTAGAGGGAAAGAGAATTACAAAGTTTAAATTGTGGTGCTTTAAATGCATAATATAATTGCTTTGTGAACTTAAATAAAAATTTTGATAAAATATCACTATAAAACTTTATGAGATTCGACCAATTTCATTGTGTTGTTCATAACATAAAATTAATGATAAAAAATTAATTTGTTAATTATGTGAGGTTTATTTCTTTATTTGATGACAATATAACAATATATTAAAATATGGAGAATACAGCCGAAGCTTTAAAATTCTTAATAAACGAATTGTTCAATTAAATAATGTATTTGAGGGCACAAGGTTATTTTCCAATTAAATTTACATTATTTCATATTAGTTCACAAAGTGGATTATTTTCCAGAAAATGGAAGTTGTTGTTGGAGGAATTTTCTAAAATGAATCATAATATGCAATGGTGGTTGAAAATACGAAAAATAGAATGAGAAATTCAATGTTGAAAATTTGCACAAGCGATCGCATGAGTTTAAAACCAAACGATCACACGTAACACATCTTTATTAAATATTCGGGAAACTTAAAAGCAAAGCAATCGCTTGAGGTATAACCAACCGATCGCTTGGTTGTCCAAAATGACCGTTGGACAGAATTTTAAATTGATTTTTCTTGCACATTTTGGCATTGTACATAGTTTTTCTTGTAAAGGCTGAACCACGAAGAGTTGTACCACTTGTGAAGGATGTATCTATTTGATAATACACATCTTGATACTCTATATAAAGGGTTCAAAGTTGACTGATTCATTACACCAAAAAGTTCTCCTCTCTTCTCTACTTGCTTTGATATTTTTCCATAAAAGTTCATTTGTTCTCTTGCATATAAATTTCTAGTATTCAATTACTTCAGATTTGAATACAATATTCTCTTGTATATTTATTTTCGTCTTTGTGTTTGGGTTTGTTGCCGAATATTGCACGTTCGTCATCAAACAAAAATTCGACCTAACATTTGAAACATCAAGTTCTTAGGTTCAATGAGTAAAGTACACTATATGAGTGATTGCAAACATTTAAAGTAATCCTAAAGTAGAAATGTTTGGAAACGTGTCAATAAGGGTAGGATGAGATAAATGACTCTTAATAGACTTATATAGATATCTATAAAATGCTTTAGATACGTTGGCATTTTCGATAAGTCTACTTATATGAATGTTGGGGGTGGTGCTGTCTCCAAAGTAGTTTGGCAAACTACTCAATATATTCATGAAAATAAAATCAAGTTATGGGACACATGGCCTATTCACGTGTCGGTTATTGAACACAATAAAGGCTCTCAAACAAGTGAGTGAGGTGTTTCCAGTTAGTCACATGGGGTCGCTGGTTCAAAGCTTGTCTGCCACGCCACTTTGATTTACATTTGAAACCCTTTCACTATGTGAAGGTTCAAGTCCTAAAGACAACTTCATTTATGCATAAGTTTGGAAAACTTACACAAGAGAATTTTTCAGAACTTTCATTCATTTTGAAAATGGTGGAGGATTGTTGGAAGAATTTTCTAAAATGAATCATAACATGCAATGGAGGTTGAAAATAAGAAAAATGGAATGAGAAATTCAGTATCGAAAATTTGCCCAAGCGATTGCATGGGTAAAACCAAGCGATCACACGTAACAAATCTTTGTTAAATCTTCGAGAAACCTTAAAGCGAAGTGATGGCTTGAGGCATAACCAAGCGATTGCTTAGTTGTCCGAAATGACCGTTGGGCAGAATTTCAAATTGATTTTTTTTTTGCACCTTTTGGCATTGTACATAGCTTTTCGTGTAAAGGCTGAACCATGAAGAGTTATATCACTTGTAAATGATATATCTATTGATAATACACCTCTTGATACTCTACTTGCTTTGATATTTTTGCATAAAAGTTCATTTGTTCTCTTGCATATAAATTTCTAGCATTCAATTACTGCAGATTTGAATACTAGATTCTCTTGTGTATTTATTTTCGTCTTTGTGTTCGGGTTTGTTGCCGAATATTGCACGTTCGTCATCAAACAAAAATTCAATTCCATTGTATCTTGGAGGCTTATTTGGATCCCTCATGCATACTATTTGGTGGGACAAATAAAATCTAAAGGAAAGCAAGTGCCGTGCCTTAGAATCGTCAAAGTCACATTGAAGTTTTTTCATCACACCACCAACTTGTCTCAACAGTTGTTTCCCAAATGCTCAGTTCTTGCCATCTATACCATTTACAATTGCAAGTGCTGAAAGAAGTTTCTCAAAGTTAAAGTTCATCAAAACTTTTCTCCGATCAATTATGTCACAAGAAATATTGAATGAATTGTCTATGTTATCAATTGAGATGAATTATTGAAAAGTTAGAGGTAACACTTTTTTTGATAAATCAATTATAGCAATTTTTTCAGAAAAAAAAAATATCTCTAGACTCTTAGGAAAATTGACATAATATGCAAAAAATCTTCTTGCAATTTATTTCTTTTCGTAGTCACCTAATTAAAACAAGTTCATCTATAAAAGCCATGGTGACAACTGCTCAAATCAAGAAACTAGAATTCAAAAAAAAAAAAAAAAAAATCGATCAAAACAAAGAAACTAGAACTCAACTCCTTTAGTCAAATCTTCTTGCAACTTATTTCTTTGTCCTTTTTGCTCTTTTTTCAGGCAAGTGATTTATTACCCTATTTATGATAGTTGGAAATTATATAATGCCCCGTGGCCCATTGGGGACATTTATTCCCCTATTGGGTTTGGGGGTGTCAGGGGGCCTACCGGGTCCCGCGTTACACCCAATGCCCACTTTCCAAGTGATGGGTGGGTGGTGTCTCTCAAGGGGCACCATAAAAGCCCTTTTATAATAGTTATCTTATTCGAGTTAGTTGACGGTGCTATCTGTATGACCTTCATATTTGAAGGAATTAATACTTACCTTTAATTCATGTGAGTGTATTATGCACGTTTTTTTTCCTGAGGTTCAAATTATTTATTTACATAGTGTTTTACTACTTACTTGTAGTTGGAACAATACAATAACTGTGCTACGTACGATATGCATCCTGCAATTTTATGTTCAAATGAAGATCTTGGTGTCAATATAGTTATTTGAAAGAAGAAATTTGGACATTCTATGATTGTGAATTGTATTGAAGATGATTCAATCCAAGTTCTCAGCTTGTGTAACCTGTTTGCAATTGGTGCCACAAATAATCTCAACTATTTACACATATGATGATATCTATATATATGTATATTATTAAAGCCAACTGAGATTTTGGCTATTTTGACTAGATTCTTAATTTTGAATAGATTATTTAGTTGTGAAAAGAATCTGATAACACCATAACTGTTCATCACCAACAAACTGCAGTTTCTTCTCCAGGACTACCAATTCGACGAAAAGAGGTCCAATTATTCAGACGGTGGGAACACTTTGTAAGAAATCATCCTAAACAAGGTATTGTACCAGAGCAGAAGAAAGGTCACAGTGTAAAAAGCTAGGAAAGTGAAGAAGAGGAAACATAGAGAGAATAAGTGTAGTGCAATGAATGGGGAACAATTATACCAATACAACAAGCTCATGAGGATGAAGAGGAGGATCTAAAGTCCAAATCTGATTTTGGTTCTCAATGCAATCTTATTTTTTAACATGGTTTTTAATTCATTTTTCATTTCCATTGCTTTAATGTTGTTTAATGTAGTTAAATTGACTTAATGTTGGTATTCGCCTTGGAGGCACATTGATTACATTAGATTATTATGCTATTAACAAAGATGAGTAGCACATCAATGAAAAGAATATAAAAACAAAAGCCTTGAAACTTGAAATTGATAGAGGACTTGCAAATTTATGTGATATCTAGGTGATATGGTAATGCATTTTGTGTTAAACCTTGAGTATATAGTTGGAAAGGAGAGTCAGAAAGGATTTGTCCTGGAAATTACATGATGTGTTTAAGCTGACATGTGGATGCACAAATCTTTTGTTCACATGTCGAATGTTTAGGAAGTGTTATATGAAACTCTTAATTTGTTTGCAAAAATATTGTTCTTATCATTGTTTAGAGTATGGATTGAACACGAATGTTGAAAAAGGTTTGCAAGTTATGGATTGGAGACAACAAAATATGGTGACACGAACACGGAGAGCGGTGTCTACTCAATCAAGTTCTTTAGACGGTATATTTCTTTTTTTAATTTCTCTTTTGCATGTTAATTTGCAACTAAACACACTCATGCACTAACGTTTATGAACCCTTTAGTGAGTGCAGGAGAATTTATAAATTTGTCTAAGATTAGAAGGTTTAAATACCAGTTTTACTTAATTAAAAATATGTTTTAAAATAAAAATTAACTTATTAGTCAAAGTTGGAAATGATTAAAAGCTTCTTCTTTTTTTGGGATTTGTTTACAAAAAGTTTTGTTTATAAATAGATAGAAATAAGTGTTGATAAGTGGACAGAACTTGTGAGTTTCTTGAAATGTGCATATGAAAGTCAAAAGTGGCTTGAACGTTAAGAACAATTTATAAACATGAGTCAAACATAGGCTAAATTAAGTTCACGGTATGGTATGAACTACTCAGGAGTACGGTAATTTTTAATTTAGAGTAAGTTCTCCAAAATATTTTTGGAGACAAAAAGTTAGATAATAGTAGCTTTCATTATTTTTAAGCTTAGGAGAACATGCTTATTGGTGAGAAGTATATTTTTACTATTCATGAAGCATTTATTTTAACTATACAAAAAGAGAAGAAACAACATATGGAGCAGGGGAAGGGGGTGTTCGGGATGTGTATTTGTACGTGATGGTGCTGCGGATGACGAAGAAGTAAGGATTTGTCCTCTCTTTCTTGGATTATGCCTCGAAAAATAGACATGTTCTTCTTTACCCATTCTTGAAAATGTTTTTAGAATAATACATTTAGTGGTGCCCCAAAAAGAAAAGCTTTAGTATATGTTGTGTTTTAATGTTCATAATGAAATATGACATAACAAAATCCCCAAAAATATGGAAAATAGGACATTCATGGTCTATATGTAGTTATTTATTCCATGTATATCGACAAATAGATCTACATTATTTAATCATCTGAACATTTCAAAAAAACCTTACATGAGTTAATATTTCTTACTCCAACAAATTTCCAAAGTGCCTTAAGCTGAGAGATCAGGTGGAGATAATTTCTCCTTGCCATTTAATTGTTTAATGTTTGATTTTGATTTTTTAGTCCTCTCTTGTTTGATTGTACAAATTAGATAGTATAATGACTACTGCTCGTCAATGGACTATGTGAAACTTGCGCAATATTATTGATGTGAAAATTGATATAAAAGTTTCCTGTTTCAGGAGATGGTGAAAAGCAAGAAGTACAAAGTTTAGCGGAAGAAGTGCATCATTCTTTTTCCTTGATCCTTTTAACAGCTAGATGTGAAAATACAGATCGTGAAGTTGTAAATCAATCAGTTGACCCGAATACACGTTCTAAAGTAAAAGACAGTGACAAAGAATCATCTTTAGAAGGAGAATTAGCACTTCATGAGAAGCATTCAATATCAATGAAGGCTAGTTCTAATATTGTATCTGATTTTACTTTTATTTGTCATGTTTATTTGATCTATCCTTGGGCTAACAAAATTTGAATTTTTTTCTCATTGTTCAGTGTACATTATACTTTTTCAATGGAATCAAGGGCGGACCCACACTGTGGCCTGCTAAGGCACGTGACCCAGTAATTTTTTTTTTCTTTCGAAAATCGGCTCTATCTTCAATCTTCAGAGGAAGAGGAAGACAGTGACTACACCAAGAAAGCGGAAAGCCTGAACCCTAAAAACCTCAGGAGCGTCGCACATTCGTAGAATGCACACACCGGCGCCCCACCTCACTTCCTTTGGCCAGAGTCATCAGACCTTTTTTCCTCCTCCCAAAGTCCATTTGCAAACTACCTCTTCTCATTTTCTTTCGAAAATCAACACGAACGGAACCTAGAACAAATTCTAGCTTCCCGGCAACAAAATCAGTCCCACCGATCACTGGGTATTTGGTCTCTGCCCGCCGCTCCACCCATGCACCCTGCACGCTATCCTGCTACAACTTGTCCGAGACTCCAAAATCCAAAAGCCGGTTAGTTATTTTTTTCCAATTTTCACAGAATCACATACATAATACATTAACTATTTTCCTTCATATTGTGTGAATCATATCTTGTTTATTATTATTATTATTATTATTATTATTATTATTATTATTATTATTATTATTTATTATTTATTTTTATTTTTTTGAAAATTTGATCATATCCTGTTAATTAATTAGAATTGGAGACTTGGAGTATTGTTAATTTATATTCTATTTCTTGTTTGTTAATTTATTTGATTCTTTGTATCAGTTATGAATAAATATTTTAAATGTAAGTCTACGTTTTCTAAAGGCGCTTCCTAAAAAAAAAACATTTCAGGGGCACCGAACCCCCTTAAACTCCGCATCGAAAAACACAAGTCCATCTTTGTGCCCCACAAAGATGAAGTGTCTACGTCCGCCACTAAATGAAATATGTTTGTACATTGCACGAGTGTGAAACTTGTTATTTTAATAATATAATTTTAATTCTTAAGTTTTTGGACCAAATTTTTGGTTCAGTCTTTTTTGCCTATTTCTTATCTTGTTTTCTATATTTCAAATACTTAAGAGAAATATATATATATATATATATATATTTGGGAGGTTTTATCTATTGCCCATCGTGAACAATATAAGATTTTCTAACGATCAGTAAAAAACTGTCAAGTGTTCAACATCTTAAACATTAGATACTGGGCAATAGATCAAAATTGATATATTGGGAGTTCAAATATTTTTATTTTATTGTCATGGTTGATCTAACAACGTCACGTGTTGAAATTAGTTTTTGTAATATAAAATCTCGATTCTTAAGTTTCCCGGAGAATTCTTTGGTTCAATTCGTGTGTGCTTTTTTATTTGAATTTACTAAAGAGAATATTATTTAGAGTTCAATATTTTCATTATTATATATATTACAGGAAGGATCTTTGTCCAACAATTTCACATGTTGTCTAATCGAATTGTATAATTGTAAGGGAAAATTATATAGACCACTATAATTTAACTATTCAATTCAAAAATAAGAATTAAAAGTTTTCTATCCATAAATCAGGGGCTAATTAATAATAATAATAATAATAATAATAATAATAATAATAATAATTAGAATAAAATCATTGTATTCATCTACATCCATATCAAACCATAGTTCTTCTCATTTCACACAAATCCTCTCTCTTTCTTCATTTTCTATTCCCTCTCACCCCACCCTCTCTCCAGCGAACCCACTCCGCCCTTGTTGACAAGGAGGCCGTGCGTGGAAGGTGGCACCTGTGAATGACGCTTGTGTGAATAGGTCAATCTTCACAACAGATTGTGCCGCCACCACCATTTTAAGTTTGATCGGGCCTACGAACGGTGTGGTGGGGTTTGTGCGACGCGCAGCTACTCATGGTAGCTCACCATGGTTCACTGTTGCGAGCATCTACTCGCAGTGGTTCTTTCTTTTATTATTATTGTGGTTGTGATTGTTAGAGATGGCAAAAGAATTCGGACCGATCCGTCGATCCGAAGATTCAATTTGTGGATCGATAAATCGAATTTGAATCGAGGATGATCCTATCCGATCCGCTTTATTTTTTAAAAAATTAAAACTTTGTAAAAAAATTTAATTTTTAAATCTAAAATATTTAATCTTTTGTTGAATATTACACAAAATTTCTAATTCTCTATATTTGTATTGTTTTATTGTATGAATTAGATATTATAGTAGTTGTTTTATGAATTATATATTGATTTGTTTGTCGTTAACAAAAAATAGAGAACGAAAATTTCTTAGTGTTTGTTCTGATCCGAACTCGACCCGATTCAAAATTTATATTGTTTGACCTGATTCAAAATCCCGAGGGGCAGATTTGGATCGGCCCCGATCCGCTCCGTTGCCATCACTAGTAATTGTAGTGTGGTAGGTGGGGGTATGGTTTTCGTGGTGGGGGTGGTGGTGGTGAAAGGGGTGGTGTTTCTAGTGGTGATGGATGGTAGTGGTCGTGGTCGAAAGTGGTAGTGGTGGAGGAAAGAGATTAAATCGCGAAGGGGTGGGGTGGGTCCAATTATGGGTGGTTGTGACTGAAAAAATATATAGTTGGTGGGGCCACAGAATCAGTTCACCAACCTCATGCGCATCCCGAGGCACATTGTTCACCTGATATCTCGCGATGCGAGATATCCCCGCAAGTGCACGGGTCGTGAGAAGTAATAAAGTGGACCTAAGAATCCGGATTATCGTCCCACGGAGACTGCTATTAATTACCGAAATGTGTTAGTTCTAAACTTTATTTGAACAGGCAAATGAATTTGATGTTGTAAACTAAAACTATTAAGTTAAACTGAAGAATTAAATTAGCGAAATTGTTTTGTTTTTAAAAACGATTATAAAGTGGTTGGGATTCACGAGTTCACCTAGCCAATTAAATCAATTCCAATTCCAGATTTTATTTTCTAAATATGCATTCGGTCGAATTCACTAATGTATATTGAAATTCCTCTCTCGAGTTTAAATCAATTCTACCTAAATAAGTCAACCATGTATCTCTACAGAGGGTCCGAATATTCCTTATCTAGATGCATAATACACAAGAATTCACACATGACCGCAATAATAACATGAGTATATTTCTATCTCTTGTTCAATTACCGGATTTATTACCACGTTCTAAATTATTAACTCACCTCTCGGATTATGGAAATAACTCAATAAATCATGAATTGGTGATCAAGCAATTCAAGCATTAAGAACAATAATAAATCAATACATGCAACGAATTACTAAAAGAAAGGAATTTGGAATTAAAATAATTAACTAGGCTACATCGTTCATCCCAACGTTTTATTTAGTTACACATCATGATTGAAAAGCATAAACAATAAAATAAAACGTTCATTGAAAACAATAAGAAGAAAGGAAAGCATGCACCAAGTTTTGATTCTTCAATTGTCTTCAATTCACGCCCCTTTGCGATGCTTAATTCCCCAAGAATATGATGTTGAATTCTCTATTGTGGCTCGTTCTATGGAGAGGCAAAGGTCTGATTTTCGTGCCTTATGTGTTGTATATATAGGTTTTGGAGAAAACCTAGGTCAAAACAAGAGAATTCTGCTAAAAATCGCGAGAAAAAGCCCACAGTCGGCCCAGCCGGATAACTGCGCGATCGCGTGGTAGAAACACTAGCGATCGCGTGGTTGTCGTTAAAACTCTCGGGTTAAGAATTTGCATCATCTCGCGATCGCTTGGTATGTGACCAGCGATCGCGACTTGGCGATTTTCTCGACTGTACAAGTTAGTCCCTGACTTTTAATTGCACCTTCAGTCCTCAACTTTCGATTGTTGCACTTTAGTCCCCAAACTTTATCTTCTTCTCGATTTGCCCATTTAAGCTCTTAATTTATTCAATTAGGCCATCCAACCTCTGATTTCTTCTCTTTGGCACATTCCCTCTTTCCGGTTGACGTCACAAACTCCTTACTTGTCCAATTTAGCTCCAATTAGCAATCCAATTATGCGTTTTCCCCATTGATTTCTTCATTCTTCATCTTTTGAGATATTTTCTGAAAAGTAAACGATAAACACAAATTAAATAGCAAATATTCTAAAACGACAATAATTACACCTAATTTAGACATACAAATAAGTGTATAAAATACACTTATCAAATACCCCCAAACTAGGATTATTGTTCGTCCTCGAACAATGAAAAATAAACTACAAAAATCAAAGAAATAAAAGAGAAAATATTTTTGTTGTGTCAACATGTTTACCATATGCCTCCATAGTCCAAATCAATTCAAGCTTCACCAAGAGTTATGAACAACAATGCAAAATAATTTCTAGTTAAATCATGCCAGATTTTCAAGTGTGTGTGTGAATAGCCAATGTCAAACGCATACTTATGCAAAAGATATACTCAACACTGTGTGGCTCATTATGCATAATCCAGCCCGAATCCCATGTGGTCAATCTATGATTTCTAATAAAATTCCTTTCAACGCTCATGGATGATCACCACTTTCTGCTTTTTCTCTCGCATCTCAGGTTTTTATCTATGTGGGTTCTAGAAATATTCTTAGTTTTTTCCACACAAGGTAGTCAGAATCAGAAATATGCATGCACAACTAATCAAAAGAGAGCAGTCCCCAATTCTACAACATCAACCACTACAGTTCAGTCAACAAAGCTTATACCATGCAAATTTTTATTTTTTTTATGGACGACTTTTTCTTTTAATTGTCCCTGTCTTTTACCATCTTTGTGCAGAACTTTTCATACTGGCTTTCTATATGACCCCTGTAGCGGGCTTTCAGATCGGCAACTCCCAAACCAAACGGCTTTAGGGTACCAGGTTTGAAGAACCCCTCAGACATACTTGCCCGAGTCATAAAGGCTTAAACAGAAAAGTTAAAGATGTTATAATGTCTTATGTGTAAGTCCACTCTCCGTACTTGCTTTCTAATTGACCTATGTAGCGAGCTTTAGGTCGATGACTCCCAAGCCAGTTGGCTTTAGGGCACCAGGTTTGAAAGACCCCTCGGACTTACTTACTCGAGTCAAAAAGGCATTTGAAGAGCGGAATAAGACCTTCAGCATTTTTCTGTTTTTATGCTGGAAATGGTTTATACCCGTTGATCAAACTGTAATGACTAAAGTGCAAAACCAAGACCTACAGACTTCCAATCCGTCAATACACACAAATTCCAATCATTTTACCCCCAAACTTGCATTTTAGCATGATTGGTTCTAATTTAGGGGTGGGATGTCTAACAATCTAAGTTCAGGGATTTTTTTTTTTTTAAGACATTCCTAAGTTCAAATTGCACAAATTTGCCCCACATGTATTAAACAAAATCCCTCACACAAGCAATTATCTAACACTGGCTATGTGCGCAATAAGTATGAATCTAGCAAAACATAACCAGTTCAAAATAAGTTCATGCTTTCATGTTGTCCAGTTTTCAAACCTAAACACAAATTGATTCATACTATATCCTAGGCAATAAACATGTCAACAAAGTTTTCAATTTTTTTTTTTTTTTTAATCTCAATAAGATAGAATGAAAAGTAATAATATGGAACTAATGAGATCCACCCCCAAACTTGAAATGAACATTGTCCTCAATGTTTTGCCACATAAATAAGTAAGAATATGCAAAACTTGACAAAATAAAGAGAACGAGAACTTCCCAAGTGTAGAGGAGATGTCTCATTGTAGTCTTGATGCTTCAATTTGAAATGATGTTGGATGAATTTGACCCTATTTCTTGCCTTGCCCAACTTGATCGGATGTGTCTTGACTGATGTTTACCTTGTAAATAAGAGATACGTAATATTAAAAGTCATAAACATCAATAAGAAATAATGGAAGTTCAGTACCACACCCCCAAACTAAAGTTAAAGCAAAATTTTGAATTTTCAAAATTGGTCGACTACACACATTCAAGCCTTGATGTCGCCTAGAAAAACATAAATTTTCCCTAGCCATCTTTTGATACTTTAAAGTTCACAGCATGATCAACAATATATTAAAAATTCAGCTCATTTGAAGGTCAATAGTGTCATGCAACAATGTGGAGAAGTAGGTGACGTGAGACAGTTTCTGGGTGCAATGGCCTGCAATTGCCTTGCAATGGAGCTGTCATGATGCCAACATGGTTTTTAATGGTTTTAATGCCATGTAGTGTACTAATTCATGAACTAAACACACTTACTCAATGAATACCATATCATGAAGATAAATGCTCGGAAGAATCTCTAAAATTAGCACAAGAATGTCTTTGTGGCATTTCATCAAACACTATATGTGCACTCCAAAAATTAAAGAACTTGCATCAATTTGGAAACATGGATTGACCAAGAAATTTCTACTTATTAAAGCACAAATCACATTCTCCAACAACTAACTTAAGCCCATACTCCACTCCCCAATAAAGTTGCACTTATTAATTCAAAGAAAATTTCACTCTTTTGAATAACTTGAAGGAAAGTGAAAACTTCATACCTTTGATTGAGTTTTGTAGGTAATGAAAGCAATAAGTTTGATGCAACAAGGTGTTGATGACAAGCACACAAAATGTAAGATCAAGCATGAGGTGATTAGGGGAGAGAAAACGAGTGTCTAATGTTTGAAATTGAAAACATGAAGCACAACACTTAAAAACTGCCGATTATTGTCCCAGAGTACCCACGCGATCGCTTGTCTGGAGCGCCAGCGATCGCGTGGTTCACGGTTAAAGAATCTGTTGATTTTTTAATGCATAGTCGCGATCGCTAGAGCCTATAGGCCCGCGATCGCATAGTTCACGGCAATAATGAAATTTTTTCCTATTTTTGAAATTCAAAATCATTTTTATCCCCCTAATCACTTCATGATCGATGCAATGATTTTTCAAACATTAACTTCATGATCCAAACTAGTTTGTGTATGAGTTTGGAATGACGATTAAAAACCTAGTCTAATATAAACATGCAAAATTAAGAACATACCTAAATATGCAATAATAGACTCTTATGCACAAGTGTTCTAAACATGAAACATGCAAAACACTTAAACACAATTCCTACCATGCATATATCTAAAAAATTTAATACTAAAATAAATAATAAAAGCGTAATAAGTAAAAGAGAAGAAAGGTTGGGTTGCCTCCCAACAAGCGCTCCATTTTAAGTCTAAAGCTCGACTTTTTACCTGATTTTTCAAGGAACTTTAAAGAGAGCTTTTGATGACCGTCTTTGTTTGTGACGGTCAAATTTGCTCCACGGTACATTTAAGCTCAAAAATTGTACCTTGCCCATGTCATAAGTTTTAACATCTACACTCGATTCAACTTTCAAAATGTAGACTTCAATTATTTCTTCATCACAAATGATGAAGTCAATTCTTGCCCAATCATTGAATTTGGAGGATTGCATTGCAATTTCGGCACCCTTAAGTGTCTGCTTTTCTGTGATCAACTCCTCTTTCTTCATTTGTTCTTCCTCTTTGATTGAAGTCTCCTCGAGCTCGATGTCCTGATTCTGCATTGTTGACAATTGGACAAAGATTTCTTCATGGCAACTATTTTCTTCTGGTTGATCCACTCTTTCAAGTTCTTCTTCTTTTTCTTCAACTGTTTCAACCAATTTTTCTGGCTCCTCTGATCTTTGCACCTGGATTTCTGGTAACGGCAATGGCTGACTCTCTGCCATGCTTACTGTCCACTGGTCCATCAACTTCTTAATTTCAGCTTGTTGTTTTTGCAATTCCTGGTTTATCAAATCTTCATTGTCAAAATCTTCAGTTTCAGCTTGAACTGCATGTATTGATGGACACTCCTGCTCTACCATATAATAATTCCCGCAGCAATCAGCCTTCCATATAGCATCCGTGGGTGCAATAGGGCAATCGAATACAACATGATTTCCCCAACAGAAATCACACATCAGATATGTTTGAACTGCAGTTCGATCAAAGAGCCATTGATTATTGTTTGCTGCCATCTTGCTGTGTTGCCTCCAACTGTCTGAAAATTCATTCAATACCTGAATAGGAAACAATACACAGCTTTTAAAAATATTTCCTAAACAAAAACTAAGAAATTAAAATAAAAATTAAAATTAAAATTAAAATAAAGTTCAAACTAAAACAAGAACTAATTGGTATCGATATTAATTAACAGTCCCCGGAAACGGCGCCAAAAACTTGTTCACCTGATATCTCGCGATGCGAGATATCCCCGCAAGTGTACGGGTCGTGAGAAGTAATAAAGTGGACCTAAGAGTCCGGATTATCGTCCCACGGAGACTGCTATTAATTACCGAAATGTGTTAGTTCTAAACTTTATTTGAACAGGCAAATGAATTTGATGTTGTAAACTAAAACTAATAAGTTAAACTGAAGAATTAAATTAGCGAAATTGTTTTGTTTTTAAAAACGATTATAAAGTGGTTGGGATTCACGAGTTCACCTAACCAATTAAATCAATTCCAATTCCAGATTTTATTTTCTAAATATGCATTCGGTCGAATTCACTAATGTATATTGAAATTCCTCTCTCGAGTTTAAATCAATTCTACCTAAATAAGTCAACCATGTATCTCTACAGAGGGTCCGAATATTCCTTATCTAGATGCATAATACACAAGAATTCACACATGACCGCAATAATAACACGAGTATATCACTATCTCTTGTTCAATTACCGGATTTATTACCACGTTCTAAATTATTAACTCACCTCTCGGATTATGGAAATAACTCAATAAATCATGAATTGGTGATCAAGCAATTCAAGCATTAAGAACAATAATAAATCAATACATGCAACGAATTACTAAAACAAAGGAATTTGGAATTAAAATAATTAACTAGGCTACATCGTTCATCCCAACGTTTTATTTAGTTACACATCATGATTGAAAAGCATAAACAATAAAATAAAACGTTCATTGAAAACAATAAGAAGAAAGGAAAGCATGCACCAAGTTTTGATTCTTCAATTGTCTTCAATTCACGCCCCTTTGCGATGCTTAATTCCCCAAGAATATGATGTTGAATTCTCTATTGTGGCTCGTTCTATGGAGAGGCAAAGGTCTGATTTTCGTGCCTTATGTGTTGTATATATAGGTTTTGGAGAAAACCTAGGTCAAAACAAGAGAATTCTGCTAAAAATCGCGAGAAAAAGCCCACAGTCGGCCCAGCCGGATAACTGCGCGATCGCGTGGTAGAAACACTAGCGATCGCGTGGTTGTCGTTAAAACTCTCGGGTTAAGAATTTGCATCATCTCGCGATCGCTTGGTATGTGACCAGCGATCGCGACTTGGCGATTTTCTCGGCTGTACAAGTTAGTCCCTGACTTTTAATTGCACCTTCAGTCCTCAACTTTCGATTGTTGCACTTTAGTCCCCAAACTTTATGTTCTTCTCGATTTGCCCATTTAAGCTCTTAATTTATTCAATTAGGTCATCCAACCTCTGATTTCTTCTCTTTGGCACATTCCCTCTTTCCAGTTGACGTCACAAACTCCTTACTTGTCCAATTTAGCTCCAATTAGCAATCCAATTATGCGTTTTCCCCATTGATTTCTTCATTCTTCATCTTTTGAGATATTTTCTGAAAAGTAAACGATAAACACAAATTAAATAGCAAATATTCCAAAACGACAATAATTACACCTAATTTAGACATACAAATAAGTGTATAAAATACACTTATCACACATCCTCTGGTGCAGCCTCAGGTACAAATGTAGGAACAGCCTGACCCTGTTACTGACAGAATAGTTGCAGCTATTGCTTCCCTCCTACAGCACACAAAAGGATAATCTCATTGAGAGAGCTATGAAACTTGGAGCAAAAACTTTTATATGTACATCCAACCCAGCTGATGCTGAGCTTTGGATGAAATCTTTGAAGAATATATTTGATGTAATGGAGGTTCCTGAAGGCAAGAAGTTACATCTTGCTGTTTTTCTGTTGAGGGGAGGAGCTGCAAATTGGTGGGCATCATATCGATGTAGGTATCCAGACCCTTATGTTATTACTTGGGTCATATTCACGGAATATGATGTCGTTAGCTCCAATCCTTGTTCTTGAGATTTTTGATTGTTGGGGATTAGATTTTATGGGTCATTTTCCCCCTTCTTTTGGATATTTATATATATTGGTTGCTGTTGATTTTGTGTCAAAATGGGTAGAGGTTATTCCATGTAGGACAAATGACCATAAAGCTGTGTTCAAATTTCTGAAAGAACATATTTTTTCTAGGTTTGGTATGCCTAAGGCCATAATTAGCGACGGTGGAACACATTTTTGTAATAAACATTTTGAAACCATGTTAAAGAAATATGACATTAGGCATAAAATTTCCACTCCCTATCACCCTCAAACTAATGGTCAGACTGAGCTAGCCAATCGGGAAATCAAAGTCATTTTGACAAAAACAGTGAATCCAAATAGAAAAGATTGGGCTATAAAATTGGATGATGCTTTATGGGCCTATAGGACTACCTTTAAAACTGTTCTTGGAATGTCTCCTTATAAAATTGTATTTGGTAAACATTGTCACTTGCCGGTTGAAATTGAACATAAAGCTTATTGTGCAATCAAAACACTCAACTTTGACTTAGATCAAGCTGGTGAATTTAGGAAATTGAAATTGAATGAGTTAGATGAATTGCGTTTGGAAGCATATGAGAATGCAAAAATTTCAAAAGAGAAAATGAAAGTTTTTCACGATAAGAAAATTTTTAGAAAATCATTTTTTCCTTCTCAAAAAGTATTGCTATATGACTCTAAGCTTCATCTGTTTCCTGGTAAGTTGAGAACTAAATGGATTTGTCCTTACATTGTGCAAACTGTTTACCCTTATGGAGCAGTTGAAATCTTGGATCCAAAAACTGGTACTGTTTTTAAAGTTAATGGACAACGTCTAAAACCATTTTTGGATAATTTTTCTGCTGAAGTTAACGAACTACCTTTGCTGGACCCTGATTCCAGCGGCTGATTTTCTTGGGAACTAACTTTTATTATTATGTATATATTTTCTTTTCTTTTTGCAGATTTTATTCTTTTCTTCATTTTTTTAGTTTTTCATTCTTGAATAATTGCTCATGTGCATAAGCCTCCTCTCAGGTACACTCTTCTCCTTTAGCTTGATTTAATTTTGAGTCGTGTCTATTAATCACCGTTCATTTTTCTTCTCTTTGAGTCATTGAGGACAATGTCTGATTTTAGTTGGGGGGAGAGAAACTCAAATGTACTTGTTACATTAATTCTTTTGTGATCGTTGAGCATGGAATTGAGTACATCTTGAGTCTTGAATTATATCTTTGTTATTCTGTAAAGACCTCCCTCCTAAAAAAATTTTATGCACGAATTTAAGCCTTGTGGTAAGATGGATAGTCAACACATACAACTAGAGCTCTCTCAAGTTTAAGTAATTTTATTTGTTCATCATGAGAGTTGAGTGATTGGTAGTTTTCTTATATTGCCCTTGTTTGATATTATTACTTCCATTGGGCACCATTACATGGATTGTGGATTGTTGGTGGTTTATACTTAAGAAACGATGAAGGTCAATGTCAAATAAAAATTTGATCCTTTGAAGCTAACCTTATCATCTTCTCTTCCCATCACAAATCCCTTCATATCCACAAATTCCTTCATAGCCACAAATCCCTTTCATTTATTTCACATTAAAGATGACATTATATCCAGACATTGCTTCTATAAATACATAAACTTGTTTCTACTTTCAAGTATAAGTGAGGATGATTATTTTTGCTCCATATTTGAGAAAAAATGTTCAGTGCATGAAAAGAAAGAAAAGTGGAGATAGAAAGTATTTGACAGTCATTGAGACTGGAGGAGAATGTTGAAGAATTATTTGAGAGGATTTCAGTTTGAAAAAAAAAAGAGAAAAAAAAAGAAGAATAAGAAAAAAAAAAGAGAAAAAAAAAAGTAGAAAGAAAAGGGAGACATATTGAAGAGAAAGTAAAGGATGTGAAGAAGAAGTAAGCTTGAAGTGTGATTAAAAGTGAAAATTATTATCCTTACTTATATTTTGAAAGTCTTCGATTTCTACCAACTTCTTTTATTTCCTTATCCTATCGGAAAAAAAAATGCTACCATTGCGTCGTATACTTCCATTGGAATTTCTTGTTCTATTATTATCACTGAAATATGCAAACCTCTTCTTCCATCACTCTTTATCAATTCTCTTGAGAACACCATCATTACCTTTACGTTGACATTGACATTGACATTTTGATCTTAAGTAGGCTTGTGGTAAGAACGGTTGAGTCTCAATGGTTGTGAGCTTTTCATGAGGTCAATATTTGCATTGCTGTCATCCACATATATATGGCCTTTATTGAATGCTTGAGTGATCAAATTTCAAACTCCATTAGTGACCCTCTAACCAGTTCAGAAACAAAATACACATACCCGTGAGTATATGGAGTTTATACTTGGCTTGAGTGAACACTCGACACTGTATGTGTTGGGGTTAGTGGTTTGATGGATCGACTTAAAACACACACACACAAAATTTTGGGAAAGTTTTTATGGATTAATTTGGATATAATGCTTGATCTCTTGATTTTGCGAAGTTGTTGTACTCGACTATCTAAATTTATTCTCGATTGAAGTTTTTCATGGAGGTAGACATGTTTTTAATTCGCTTGAATTGCTAGAGACTAGCAAACAGCTAGTTGGGGAGTGTGATTATTGTCCAATTTTACGTATTTTAGATAGGTAAATAAACGAAAAATACAATTTTGGGATATAAATTTTGTAAATTAGAGTAAAACTTATAAAAGATTTAATTTTAATTCTTAAACTCCAAATTGATTTTATTTGCTAATAATTTCATTTATTTAATTGTAGGTACATTTTGGACAAATTTTAACTCAAAAACCCCTAGCTGGATTAACCTGAAAAAGCCAAAAAAGAATAAATCCACACTCAAAAGCCGCTCCAGCCCATATGCATTCAACAGCCCAAAAATAAATTCCCCAACCTACTCTCACACCAAAAAAAAAAAACCTACAGCCCTCTCTCACGCATTCTAGTATGGCCGCTGCTCCAGTCTTCAGCACCTCTCTGCCAACCACTTCGTCACCTTCAACCTTCAGCCGACAACCAGCAGCTCTCTCTGTCAGCTCACTCCTCACACACGCAACCAACCACTCTCTGCCTCGTCTCTAACTTCCTAGAAGCTGCAACCTTTCCTGCTTCTCTCGCATGACAGCTCTCTCTCTTTCACCATCCCTCTATAAACCAGTCGCTGCCAACAATTCTCTCAACTCCCACAGCTGCCAGCCTCTTCTCCCTCACGGAACTCACACAGCAACAGCCGGAACCAACCCTTTTCACGCCTCAGCCTCCTCACCACCGTCAACCGTCCACAGCATCTCTATTCCCTCACCTCTCACGCAGCTCTGTCTTCTCTCATCTTCTACAGCCCGCAGCCACTGCTTCCCAGCCTGCTGCGCCTCGCTCTCGGCAGTCCCTTTTTCGCTTTACACTGAACCAACAGCTACAGAACACAAAACGCCCAGCAGCTCTCAGTTTCGGTTGATTCTTTCCAGTTTTGATTCTTAGTTTGCTTTGATTTTGATTGTTTCATTTGTTAGTTTATATAAATTCATATTCTTGACATTAGTTTAGTTGAGTTATAATGTTGGTTCTAGAATTTTCAGATTATTGGCATTGGTTTAGTTTTTAGATATTTTTAGTTATTGAATTTTCATTTTCAAATTTGAATTTCGTTTTCTAGTAATGATAATTGTTTGGTTGAATTGTAATTCGATTAATTTAATTATGTATGACTAAGTTATTTTTGAGGGGAGTCATTCTTAGCTTCAATGGGTGAATGTTAATTTTCTATAGATGAATTCTTGTGATTGATGATAATTAACGAGTGTTTTAAATTTTCAAATTATTTTATTTCGATTGATGTCGTTGATGTGGTATGTATTAAATATGCACACAACATGCTCGACTAAATGCCGTAAAATAAATTGACTAATTTTCGTACGAATATGTTTAAATCTTATCGATCTCAAGAAATTCACACTAATCTTACTTGCAAAACCCAATTGATAGCGAAAGGATAAATCCGCTCGAATTCCCTTTCATTGCAATTTAATTATATTCTCTCCAATTTCATTTTATCACAATTGAAATCATAGTCTAGGTTTCGAATTTAGCAAATATTACGATACCAATAAAATTCCTAGGAAGAATGACCCTGAATTACTGCTAGGCTATAACTTGACCCCTTTATACTTGGAGGGTAGATTTAACATCGAGTCAAGTTTTTGGCGCCGTTGCCGAGGATTATTTTGGTGTTAATTGATTTTTGCTGAATTCTTTTTATTTCATTATTATTGTTTTCTCTACTACTATTTCTTGATATTGTTCTTTGTTTATGTCCGTTTGGTTCCGAGATAATACTAAGCGATTAGTAAGATCGGAACCTACTAACCAATTTTTAATTCTTGAAAATCAGCAGGTAGTAATGGAAAATAATGCAGATCCAAATGAAGTGCCAGTCGTTCGAAGTCTTAGAGACTACATTTTTCCAACGATGGCAAGCACTCCGTCTTGTGGGAAGTTTCATCCAGGAGAGTGTCTTAAGGGAGTTGGAGTCTAATATCAGTGTGGTCAAACGGGACACATGAGGAAGGATTGTCCAATCAAATCTTAGCAGAGTAGCGGACCACACATATTATTTCCTCAGCCAGGTGTTAGCAATGTAGGGCAGAGTCAGAGAGACATCTCAGTACTGGCAGTGCTCAGTCTAATGTTGCTAGAGGTAGTACTGCTAGATCGGGAGCTCAGACAGGGCGAAACAGGACTCAGGGTAAGGTATTTGCTATGACCCAGAAGGAGGCAGAGGAGTCACCAGATGTGGTTATTGGCATGTTATCTATTTTTGGTAGAGATGCTCGCACATTAATTGATTCGGGTGCTGCACATTCTTTTATCTCTTATGCACTTGCTGGTCATGCTGAGAAGAATTCAGAGTCTTTAGATAATGCATTAGTTGTAACAACACCGGTAGGAGTATCACTTTTGGCTAGTGATGTGTATAGAGATTGTATGATAAGGGTGAATGATCATCAATTACGGGCAGATTTAATTCCTCTTGATATGCATGATTTTGATGCTATTTTGGGGATAGATTTTCTCTCTGAACATCGGGCTACAGTCGAATGCTTCCGCAAGGAAGTGGTGTTCAGGAAGCCAGAAGAACTTGAATTTTTTCTTGTTGGAGAACGCGAAATCTTACCATCATGTGTTATATTCGCTTTGGATGCACGTAAATTGCTCAAAAAGGGTTGTCATGCTTATTTAGCTAATGTGATTGACACTAGACTCACTAATCCAAAACTTGAGAATATCCCTGTCGTGCAAGACTTTCCAGATGTATTTCCAGAGGATCTTCCAGGACTACCACCAGATAGAGAGGTTGAGTTCTCTATTGATTTAATTCCAGGGATGGCACCTATTTCACAAGCACCATACAGAATGGCTCCAATGGAGTTAAAAGAATTGAAGGTACAACTGGAAGAATTAGTTGATAAGGGTTTCATTAGACCCAGTGTTTCCCCATGGGGAGCGCCAGTCTTATTTGTGAAGAAGAAAGATGGTACGATGAGACTGTGTATTGATTACAGACAGTTGAATAAAGTTACAATTCATAACAAGTACCCATTACCTCGCATTGATGATTTGTTTGACCACCTTCGAGGTGCTGCAGTATTTTCTAAAATTGATTTGCGATCAGGGTATCATCAGCTGAAGATCAAAGATGCCGACATACCAAAGACAACTTTTAGGACTCGATATGGCCATTATGAGTTTTTGGTGATGCCATTTGGGTTTACTAATGCCTCAGCTGCATTTATGAATTTGATGAATAGAGTTTTGCATCCTTATCTGGACAGATTTGTGATTGTTTTCATTGATGATATTTTGGCATATTCTCCTAGCAAGGATGAACATGCCGAGCATCTAAAAATTATATTGCAGACCTTGAGGGATAAGCAATTGTATGCAAAAATTAGCAAATGCGAGTTTTGGCTGGATAAAGTTGAATTTTTGGGTCACGTGATATCAGTAGAAGGTATTTATGTAGATCCGATCAAGACAGAAGCTGTGATGAAATGGGAACGCCCTTCTAATGTGACAGAAGTGCGAAGTTTTCTTGGGTTAGCTGGTTATTATCATCGATTTGTGGAAGGATTTTCCAAAATTTCTCTTCCTTTAACTAGCTTAACTCGAAAGGATTCAAAATTTTTGTGGATACCAGAATGTGAGAAGAGCTTCCTAGAGTTGAAAAGTAGATTGGTTTCCGCTCCTATACTTACACTTCCTTCTCCAGGTGAAGAGTTTGTAGTCTACAGCGATGCATCACATCAAGGTTTGGGTTGTGTTTTAATGCAGAATGGAAATGTTATAGCTTATGCTTCTAGACAATTGAAGAAGCATGAACTAAACTACCCAACTCATGATTTGGAATTGGAAGCAGTGGTTTTGGCACTAAAAATTTGGAGACATTATTTGTATGGTGAAAAATGCCAGTTATTCACGGATCACAAGAGCTTGAAGTATATCTTTGATAAAAAAATAATTGAATTTGAGACAGAGGCGATGGTTAGAACTTATCAAAGATTATGATTGCAAAATTGATTATCATCATGGAAAAGCTAATGTAGTTGATGACGCTTTGAGTAGGAAGGTCAATAGCCATTCCACCAAATCTAGTGCGATGTGTGCTGCGTTAATGGGTGAATTTAGAACTTTACATGCTCAGTTGTCCACAACTACTACAGGGGCACTCTTAGCTCACTTTCAAGTAAGGCCTACTCTGATAAACAAAGTTAGAGAAGCTCAATTTCAGGATTTGGCATTGAAAAATTTGGAAGCAGAAGTCACTGTTGGCTTGCGAACAGACTATGAAATCAGAGATGGTGCATTATTTATGGGAAATAGGCTATGTGTTCCTGATATTCCAGAATTGAAGAAAGAAATATTAGAAGAAGCGCACAGTTCAGGTTATGCTATGCATCCAGGTAGCACTAAAATGTATCATACCCTGAAGGACCATTATTGGTGGCATGGTATGAAAAGAGAAATTGTTGAGTTTGTATCGACATGTTTTGTCTGCCAACAGGTGAAGCCCAATCGTCAGAAAACAACTGGACTTCTTCAGCCACTTCCTATTCCTGAGTGGAAATGGGAGCATATTACTATGGATTTTTTATTTGGTCTTCCTCGCACTCGAAATGGACATGATGGTGTTTGGGTGATTGTTGATCGTTTGACCAAAACTTCAAGATTCTTGCCGATCAAAGCTACTTTTTCTCTGAGTAAACTAGCAAAGTTGCATGTGGATGAGATAGTCAGTTTTTATGGGACTCCAGTGTCTATTGTATCAGACATAGATCCTAGATTTACTTATAAGTTTTGGCCTAGTTTGCAAGATGCTTTGGGTACTAAACTACAGTTCAGTACAACATTCCACCCACAAACAGATGGTCAATTGGAGAGGACCATACAGACCTTAGAAGATATGCTAAGAGCTTGTGTTCTAGAGTTCAAAGGAAGTTGGGATTCTCATCTGCATTTGATGGAGTTTGCTTATAATAACAGCTATCATTCGTGTATAGAGATGGCTCCTTTTGAAGCACTGTATGGCAGGAAATGTAGAACGCCAGTTTGTTGGGGTGAAGTAGGCGAGAGGAGATTAGAAGAACCAGAATTTATTCAGATAGCCACAGAAACGGTGAAAGTGAATAAAGAGAAGTTAAAAGCAGCTCAAGATAGACAAAAAAGTTATGCAGACCGACGCAGGAAAGATCTTGAATTTGCTGTTGGAGATAGATTTTTCCTTAAATTGCCTCCTTGGAAAGGAGTGTTGAGATTTGGCAAGCATGGGAAATTGAGTCCGAGATATATTGGACCTTATGAGATTGTTGAACGAATTGGTCCAGTGGCTTATCGTTTAGCATTGCCAGCCGAGTTATCTAGGATTCATGATGTATTCCACATTTCGATGCTTCGCAAGTACATTACAGATCCATCTCATGTTCTTGAGCCACAGCCAGTGGAACTTAAGGAGAATTTAACTTACGAGGAGGAACTAGAAGGGATACTTGAACGAAAGGAACAAATTCAGCACAACCAGATTATTCCATTGGTCAAAGTTCTTTGGAAGAATCATTCAGTGGATGAAGCTACATGGGAAAACGAAGATCAAATTTGAGCCAAGTATCCTGACCTTTTAAGATGGTAGTTGATTGAATTTCGAGGACGAGATTCTTTAAGGAGGTAAGATTATTACAACCCACTTTTAATTTTACAAGTCAAATAATTATTTTATCAAGTCAACATTTATTTTTGACTAATTTAGTCCAAGTGGGGACCAATTTAAATGAGTGGAATTTTTGGGGATCATTTAAATTTTATGATAAGTTGAAGGTTTTACTTATCATTATGTATAGTTAAGGATTAATGGGTATATAAACATGTATAAATGGAGGACCAACTATGCAATTTCTATCAAACTTAAATTGTCTTGATATTAGGGGACAAACACAAAACATACATATACACAATACCAGAGAGAGAGCTCGGCAGTGGAGAGAAAAATCGGTGGAAGAAAAAAAAGGAAAAAGGGAGAAGAAGAAGGGGGATTTTCACTCAACCACCATTCTCTTTTACTTGTATTCATCATCCTCAAGAGTCAACATTTATTTTTGACTAATTTAGTCCCAGTGGGGACCAATTTAAATGAGTGAAATTTTTGGGGATCATTTAAATTTTATGATAAGTTGAAGGTTTTACTTATCATTATGTATAGTTAAGAATTAATGGGTATATAGACGTGTATAAATGGAGGACCAACTATGCAATTTCTATCAAACTTAAATTGTCTTGATATTAGGGGACAAACACAAAACATACATATACACAATACCAGAGAGAGAGAGAGCTCGGCAATGGAGAGAAAATCGGTGGAAGAAAGAAAAGAAAAGAAAAAAGGAAAAAGGGAGAAGAAGAAGGGGGATTTTCACTCAACCACCATTCTCTTCTACTTGTATTCATCATCCTCAAGAGGTAACGCAAGACCCATTTATTTGAAGTATGGTGTTAATTTTAGGGTTTTGCTTATTGAGTTAAATGTTAGATTTTTGGATGGATTTATAGTTCAATTGAAGATATTGAGCTTAATATTCAAGTTTGGTTGAATACATTGTGGTTACATGCTAGGGTTTGTAATAATAGTGGATTAAATTCATGATTTGGGCAAGATTAAGTTATTGGAGCCTATGTTAAATTATTTCATGCTTAAATGCTTAATTTGGTGATGTTTATTTGGAGATTAAATTACCCATGTAATTAAGTTGAAGATTTAGTTCATTACTAGTTTCTTGGAAAGGGGGTTTGGTGTCAATGAGCGTTCCATTGAGGTATTGGTTAAATAAATGATATATTAGTTATAATGAAGCTATATTTCACATAAGAGAAGGTTGGTTGGATGTAATGTTGGAGGCATATGAAATTTGTGGTTATTGTATAGGATGTTATTTCATTTTGGGTATTTGTTAAATATTTGTAATTATTGGAGTTGATCCAAGGTTTTAATTTAAGTTTCAGGAGGCGACACGGAGATTGGCCAGGCCTATCAGCCAAATTAGGTTTCAGTCACAATCTCTGTGAGTGGAGAAACTTATTTTTCCTTAAAGTTAAATTTTAATATTTAATAGCATAAATTTTCCATATGATTCATGATTTCGATCAAGTAGACAAATTACAGAAATTACTACATCGAGAGTACTCTGTATTTGAGTAAAGTTGTTCATTGGGTACATTTTGATGTGATCATTTTCAGTACATTATGATATATTTATTCATAGAACAATATTTCAGCTTCTCAGTGCAGTTCAACAGAATTTTGAGCATGATCAAACAGTTATTACTATTTATGCCATGATTTCAGAATTTAAAAGATCTCATTTCAACTAGACGTTCTTTTCAGAATAAGTTAAAATTTCGTATGTCAATCAAGAGTTATAGTTACAAAACTAATAGTGGTTTTATAAAGAAATATAAACGAGAAAAGTATGACTAGTTTTCAAACCCTCCACTCACTGAGTTAAAATCTCATATTTTCGTCACATTTTTCCCTACCAGGATACTTTTGAGTTTTGAGAGGAAGTTGGAAAGCCTGCCAAAGAGCCACAAGATCATTTACTTGTATGTTTCTAGTTTTCATCATTCTTTTGGGATCCATGTATATATATTTAACTCGGTACACTCTCGAGTTATTGTTTTGTCAAGTACTTAGTTGATTAGAATGATATGTTTATGTATCAAATGTAAGCGGAATGGATGATATGTAGTAGAAACTAGATGTGCAGGCATAAGCTCTTTTGATTTTTGATATGATGATGTGAAGGGATATGGATCCCGAATATTTTACATGTGGTTGTTCGAGGATTTGTTGATTTTGTTACATGGAGGTTATATCTAATATTTAAAGGGAAGTCTGCCAATTTTTTTTTTAAATCATGGGGTATTACAAGAAGTTTTATAGAATTTGAAAAGTTTCAGTAGCCTTGGTGGTGGATCCAGTATCTAGGTTGCATTCATCATCGGCGCACGCCATGTTTTGGGTCCACACAGGGTGATTCGAGACGGGGTCGTCTCATTACTTGTTTATGTTTAATAAATTCTATTGATTTCGAGCATTAATTTTGTATTGTACTCATCTGTTATTTCTAACTTGAGTTGATTAATTACCTGTTTAGGGTTAATATTGTTTATGTGAAGCATTAATTTTTTGTTGTCCTTATGGGTTAGTTTGAACTTGAGTGTAATTTTATTTCTTTTTAGTAATGTACGTATCTTCCTCAAGTTTCTTCTTGTCAAATTCCCACAATTGATCAAGTATTTGATTCACATGAGGAGACATATACTCTTTACAACATGCACGAGAAGCTGATTAATTTTAGATCTAGAATCGCAAATA
This sequence comes from Ligustrum vulgare, assembly GCA_963555705.1. Lineage (NCBI taxonomy): Eukaryota > Viridiplantae > Streptophyta > Magnoliopsida > Lamiales > Oleaceae > Ligustrum > Ligustrum vulgare. Next base: position 37,097,993 of record OY743188.1, read on the forward strand.
GAAAAAAATTAAGGTAAAGTATATGAAATAATATGAAAGTTATTTGTTTGCTCTAAGGAGGGAAATACAAATGAGGCATATCAAATGACTTGTAAAGATGTTATTCCACGGAATGACGAAAGATCTCGAGGACCAACAAGAGTTGGATGTAATGCTAGGTTGTCGGAAGTGAAGTGCCAAACTAGAAATACTTGTGGAGGAACATAATCATGGTCTGACTACTCCTAACAAAGTATATTTATTAAGATCACATCGAAATGTATCAACTACAAAAAGACACTTGAGCAATAATTTTATGAGGCCAATATATCCATATGTCAACAAATGCGACTAATGGAGGTAGAGTCGGGCGGACTAATATACCCACATGTTAACAAGTTGTTATCCATATTGTATGATCTACAAATTACTTCCTATAATTGTTCGATTTGTTTTATGTCGATTTCTGTTATTATGAATGTTTTGTGGTCATTTAAATATGATTTCTATATTTTAAACTCAGTATCAAATATGAAATGAGTGATATAATGAAGACACGATAAAAAATGTGTTCGTATATATTTCTATATTTGTCAAGCAATGAAAGTTATTTTTCTTACAAACTAGGTAATGAAATTTCAAATCAAGAAACATAATAATTGAAGCTAAATAAATGGGAAAGAGGAATGGGTGTTGGTCGAAAAAATGGACGATAAATAATTCAATTTAATTATTTTTTAATTCTCAAAAATACAAATTAGTTTGCACAATTTCAATGCTTTCAATGATTTCTATCAATTAACACGTTAAAACAATAAATAGGTTGAATAGTGGGAATATATTTAATTAGTGGGGAAAGAAAAGGCAACATTGGGAAGCGAGAAAATTGAAATATCTGGGGTGGACATGGGGCTTCGAGGTACAACGCGGGCAGCAGAACAAGGTTGATGAGGTAAAACCGTAAAACAGTCAGCTGAATTTTTATCTTTATATATCCTTATAATATAATAATATAAAGGTTGGGTAGTTTTTAAAAACATTTTTTCGCCTATTTTTTATTTTTATAAATAGTAAGTTTTCATAAAATTAAATAGTGTGAATGTAAATTGGATATATGTCAAATGTGAATACAAAATATGGATAAATGTGAACTCATTTATTACTTTAATTATATACACACACACTGAATAATGATATTTTTTTAATCAATTTTAATTTTATTATTAACACTAATACTAAATGAGTTCAATTAATATTTTTAGTTATTAATATTAAAATTATGATTTAATTATTATTTTATTTATTTATTGTTCTTAACATTATAAACTCTATGTGTAGTCATCAATATAAAAATTGTGTTTTAATTATTAATGGTCAAATTATTTATTATCTTTAATAATGAAAATCATATTTTCTGAAATCACATCAAAGATTAAATGTAAAAGTCTTATTTTGTACATTTTAATTTTTCCGCATATCACACTATTTCAAAATTGTTTTATTTAAGTAATGATTTTTATAATTTCTTAACTAAATTTAATTTGGTTATAAATAATTATTTCAATACGAATTGACACCCATATTACTCATTTTGTTCATTTATTAATTTATTTGCTCATTTTTGTTATTTATTTATTTAATTAGTTTTATTTATTTATGTATGTTTAATACTATATGTTGAAATAATAAAAAGATGCAAAATACATATTGCTGACTTTAACAATTAGTTTAACTAATTTTTATCAAAATAAAAATAAAGGCATGTTAGCAAACTCATTAAATTTTAAAATATGGTGTGGTGAAATACATTTATTTAAAACATATGTAAATAGTTTTTTTCGGTAACATAACACTTTGATGGCTTGGTGAAAAATGAAAAGTCGGGTTGTATTAGAAATTATTGAATAAATTTTGAATATTTCGATAGTTCGCATCTACATTTTTTTAAAATTCTCTCATTGTGGTGATTTCACGTTGTAGACTAGTTTATACGGAATTTAACTATTTGATTTTGATCTTTTTTTCTTTTAATAAAATTCTGAGCGTATATCACAGATATATATCTATTTTTTTACTTATTACAAATTTTATTTAAATGTAATTTTTCTTTTCCATTTTAAGTTTTAAATCAATTCAAATTACAATATTTAAAGAAATTTCTGGAATGATAAACATACGAACCGTAAAAAAAATTAAGGTATGTGTAATGTATCTTTTTTGAAATTAATTTTCTTCCTTCGTTTCTCATTTTTAATTAAATAATCATTTCATATATTAACTTATAAATTGAATATATGCGAGTAATAAATGACCGTTATCGCACGAGTGTAACACTAGTTTATATATATATATATATATATATACATTTAAAAGTAAGGTAGTAGTTTGGTGTGAACACGATGTGATTTAATTATTTGGTTAATATTTAGTAGTTCAATGTGAACCCATAGTGTGAACATAATTTTATATATATAAATTATTATTATTATTATTATTATTATTATTATTATTATTATTATTATTATTATTATTATTATCCTAACTGGGAATTAAGCCTAAATAAAGTTTTTTTTTTTAATTATCCTAATTTAGAACTAAGTATAAAATAAAGTTTTATTGAATTCAATATCAACATTACAAAAAAAAAAAAAAAAAAAAAAATTTAAGTGGGAATTCTTGTTGTTATATTTCAAAAAAATGTCTTGATAAATGGACTCAGTGATTTTGAAAGAACTTGCATTTTCAGGATTTTAATAGAACCAGAGCTTCCTCAAATCCCGAACCTGACCAAGTTGTGTTAATATAAATTCTTAGTGCTTACATTAGTGTATTGCAGGTAACCATATTTTCAGTGTATTGGGAAAGGAAATTTGAGTTTGAGTCAGTAGTATTTTGTAAGCAAATTAATTAAAAATAATTTAAGTAGTATTCTGAAAAATTTCAAACAGAACGTATTTTCCAGCTTTTTATTTTCAAAAACAGTTTTCAGAAATGACAAACCAAACGCATTTTCAACAAATTTGAAAACAAAAATAAAAACATAAAACATTTTCGAAAATGAAAATATAAAATAAAATATAAACAGAACGCCACCTTACTCTCCAATGATTCATTCTACATTTAAATAATATTGATTATGTGACATTTTTTCTTTAAATTTAAACTAATTACTATGCATAAATTGAGCATTATCTGCAGGATTTCTCACTGTATAAAGAGTCCAAATAGAAATAACTTGTATCATAAAACCTAATTGGACAACGTCCTTATTTATAATAATTAAAAAATTAAAAAATTAAAATTAATGCTGAGTCAACATGTCTCACGGAATTTCTAGATATAAACGCACCACCCCACATTATCTATTTTTTTAGCGTCACGCCAGTCAAACATTCTAATTCATGTTGTGCATTGGAGAGAAATTTTTATTATATTCCGTCTATTTGTTAACGTGTCATTTGTATTTCCTCAATTCACGGAATGCATTGGAGGTGATCTTAATGGTTCAATATGAACACAGTGTGTTAATATAATGTTATTAACTATTTGATTAACATTTGTTTGGTTAATAAATGTTTGATTACAATATGGTTAACTATTTGGTTAATTCATGTGTTAACTATATAAGTTTACATTTGGATTATATTCAAACCACTACTATATTTACCTAAACTTATTAATTTTTTTACTTTTTAAAACATTTTTTATTATTTATTTTTTAAATTACATAGTTAAAGTAATTTTTGTTGCAATAATTGAATGTATATTTTTAAAATTATTTCCATTTTTTTGTAAGTAAAAACAAAAATTATTTTCAAACTTATTATTTAATGATTAAATCTTTATCTTATTTTAATTTACAACTTTTTCACTTAACTTTTTATATTATTTTTTACCATTGTTTGTACTTTGTACCATTTTGTAATTAGAAATTTTAATTTTGAACGAATTTTAAATTCATGTACGACTATTGCATTTGTATATTACATGTTGTTCATACTGTATATTCAACCCCTACTATATTTTCTTAGGTTTATTGAATTTTTTATGTTTATTGATTTCTTATTATTTATTTTTTAATTTAAATTGTTCATATAATTTTTGTTGCAAAAGTTTTCTCCTTTTTTGCTACCAACAAGAAATATTTTCAAATTTATTATGTAATGATTATATCTTTATATTGTTGTGAAATGTTGATCACTTTATAGGGATGTGTAATGGTACTAGAGATGACAATGGGTAGGGTATGAGTCGGGTTTGGCAAACCAATACCCTACCCACTAAAGATTTATAATATTCATACTACCCATTATGGATGACAATGGGTCGGGTTCGGGGCGGGTCAGGGCCGCCCCGCCCCGGACCCGAAAACATGTAACCCCGTCCCCTTACCCGCCCCGAACCCGACCCGAAAACATGTAACCCCGTCCCGCCCCGTGACCCGCGAAGTCGTGGGTCAGGTCGGGTCTCGAGTCGGAGCGGGGCGACCTCCCTTCCCGCTAATGACCCGAAATATTTTTTTAATATATATAAATAAATTGATAATGAAATTTTACGTGAAAAATTTAAGCATTGAATTAGTTAGAATTTTTAAGTTTGAATTTTAAAAATAATATGTATATATTTGAAGAAAAAATCAATAAACAATATAATGGTATAGTGGTTGTATATTCTCATATCCCTAAATTCCACCAAGGTTTAATTCTTCTGAATTTCATCAAATTTATTTAAGTTTCTCATTTTATTATTTAAATAAAAAAAAAAAAAATTATTGGGTCACGGGGCGGGGCGGGTCCGCCCCGAAACCCGACGCAGGGCGGAAAACCCGCCCCGCGGACCTAACGGGGTGGGTAATTTCCGGGGCGGGTCATTTCGGGTCTTTTGGATTTTTTTGCCATCCCTAGTACCCATATACCCACTTAAGAAGGACAAGTCGGGTGCAGGTAGGGTACGAGTATTCTTTTATACCCATTTAAAATTCGTTACGTCTTGTAGTGAAATCCAAAAAAAATTTATTAAAATTAAAATTCGTTACGTATTTTTTTTTTATTTTTTGATATCACTACAAGAAAAAGAAGCGAAAAAAAATGAAAAATTAGAGACGATACGAAAAGTCGTCTATATTGGTCGATCAATAGAGACGACAAAAAAGTCGTATCTATTAATCGACCAATAAAGACGACTTTTTAAGTTGTCTCTATTAGTTGGCAACCAATAGAGACGACAATATATAGTCGTCTTTATTGGTCGACATTATATAGTCGTCTCTATTGGTCTACCAATAATTGATTACCAACTAATAAAGACGACTCCATAGTGTCGTCTTTATTGGTTGCCGTTAAATAGAGAAGACGTAAAAAGTTGTCTCTATTGATCGACCAGTCGTCTCTATTCTTTTTTTAATTTTTTTTATTCTTATTTTTTAAAATTTCTCTATTTTTTTTGTTGACTTTTTTAATTATTTACATTTATATAATTAATATTAAAGTTAATTTGCTGGGAAAATATTATTAAGTCAACTAATATATATTATTTAAAATAAAATTTTACACAAGAATTCAATTGCCTTAGTGGTTGGGACATCACCACCCAACACTTAGGTCCCCGAGTTCGAATCCTAGTCATACACAATTATAATATGAATTAAAGAAGATTCGCAGGTCGACGATTTGGATCAAGATTTGGGTCGGGTTAAAAAGGGATTGAATAGGGTCAAAATAAATAAATAAAAAATTAATTAAATATTTTCACAAATATATATTGTCGTATCTAATAGTCGTCTCAATTGTCACAGAGGAAACAGAGACGATAAAGTCGTCTCTATTTATCTTCAGCTATGAACCTACAGAGACGACTCAATGAGACGACTTTGTCGTCTCTAATAACCAATAGAGACGATTTTAGATCCTTTATATAGACTTTGTCGCCTCTGTAGGGCCGAATTCTCGTAGTGTATATATCTAATTGTAATTTTTTCATGAACTTAAACGTGTAATATACTAATTAACAATTCATACGCAACATAAAAATATCAAAATGAAGTAAAAATATAACAATGAAGTATCCAATTGTCCAAAAATAAGCAAATATCAAAGAGTCTACTTGTCCAAAATTATATATTGTTAAAATTTAAATATAATAATTTTTTTTAAAAAATTAATTGGTATATGGGCGGGTATGGATTTTTCTACAATACCGATACCTATGTTGGGTTTCTAAATCTACACTCATACCCTACTCACAAACTCATTGGGTCGGTAATTTCCACCCATTTATATCGGGTACTCAACGGGTTTCAGGTTCGTGAGTATTATTGTCATCCCTAAATGGTACAAGATTAATTGTTACAAAACTTGATAATTACGTTGTTGAAGCAAAATTTCTCGATAACAATTTTGCAGGGTACAAGTTTTATATTTCGAGGATGTATTGACACAATTTAGGATGTGTTTGATTCACTGTCATTTGCCTAGAGAATGTCAAATCATGGAAAATGTTTTCCTCATTTTATATTTGTTTGGTATTTGATTGAAAAAATTTCCTTGAAAAATATTTTTCAAGGTACAATCAATTAAAACACACTTAACTCATTTGCTTTGAAAATATTTTTCTCAGGTGGAAAACATATTTTTTGTCACGTTTGATTACTAATATCAAGTACAAATGAGTGAAAAATAAATTTTTTTTAATTAAAATAGCTAAATTTTGTATTATTTGCAGTGAAAAATAATATCTATCAAACAACAAATCTAGTAAAATTTTCTAATTTTTCATCCGACACTTCCAATTGACATTTTCCAGGAAAATAATTTCTAGACAAATCAATTCCTAAAATCTTACCATCAATTTTTCATCTTTTCCATCAAACACTTGCAAGATTGTCTTTCAAATTCAAGAGGCGACAATTTCAGTTGGTAGCTTCGTATGCTATGAATATCAATAAAAGTAGAGGGAAATCTCTTTTCAAGGTTGGTCTTTATTTAAAGAAGTCGGTTTTCAACTATGGACAATTGTACTTTACAATCTCTAGAGTGACGAATCGCAGTGGTTTGAAGATGATCATTTGCGACAAATATGGATATAGAACAAACTCAACTACGAATGTAGTTTATATCGAAATTTTTCAAAATTTATAGTAGAAATATTGCAACTCTATTAATTATAGTATCATTTTATTTCTATCTATTTCATTATACACATATTTGACATATAATTAAAAAAATTTAGAAAATATTGAAGTCACAATTATATGTTTCAACATGATATCGTGCATCACATGGGTGAAACACTAGTGATCTTTTAAAGTCGAGTACTTTATTTTATAATTGATTAAGTTTTATTTTCTCTAGAGAGTCTATTTGAACAATTTAAAGAATATGAAGAGATTTGATTTTTTGTTTAATTTTAAGAGGTTAAGGTGTGCATATTTTTCCAGCTTGTTGAAGTCTTGTATGAACAACCATGATATTTGTACATATTTACCGATTGAATTTCATATAACACATATGACAAACATCTATCACTTTATCCATCACATCATTTTCAGAATCAACAATCATAATTATACCAACACACAAATTAGTAAACTACTAAGATTCAACGTCTTCAAATATTGTTGTACTTCAATGACTCTTCAAACATTGTTTTACTTCAACATTGAATCTTGAGAAGTATAAGAAACATAACCGACATTCAGAATTACAAGTCCTGAGGTACTATATACCAAGTGAAGCAATAAGAGTCATCGAAGTACAACAATATTTGAAGATGTTGAATGATTGTTTCCCCGATGTTGATATTGCTTACAAAAATTTGCTAACCATATCATGGTATATTAATTATATACGATTTCAGTCCCCCTACGTTAAAACTTAAACATAACGTAAATCCCAAGCCCAAAAACGTGGATGATCTCAATTTTATTAATTTTTTTTTTTTTTAGAGGAAAAGGCTAATGGGCGACTCGATGCGGTCCATAAGACCCACGAGACAAAGCCGGATCTAGCTAGGTCTTTGACACAAGCGCTCGTGTGTTTAAGGATCTAACCGAGCAATATACATTTTTGTTCTTTTTCTTTTTTATATTTTTTTCTTTTAATTTGTTTAACTGAATACAATTAATGATCATTCCCACTTTATCTAATTTTATTTATTGAAGCATGTACGTCGATCAATAATCTAGATAATAATATATGTGAATTTGTCTTAATATTTCCATATATAAGCAAAGAATGACAACAAAATAAAATAAAAAGCAAGATCTAGAGGTATTGCATGCTTAAATAAAAAGTAATTCTAGAGACATTTTTAATTGACATTTTAAGTGACATTGTAACGTAGCGTAATTACATTGGGTAATGAAAAAGTGAGTGGTGGGATAGTTATTTATACCACCTAATGTAATTGACTAATGTCACAATATCACTTAAAAATGTCAATTAAAATTATACTTAAATAAATTTATTAAATCAAAATTTGATGCAATAATAAATATCACTTTATTGCATGCAGTTACAACTCACAGAGGATCCAAAACTTGAACCTAATACTATGAGAAATTCCAGAAAGACATTTTTTGAGGACATTTTTAAGTGACATTGAAACATATCACACATTCATTTGGTGGTGAAAATAACTACCCCACCACTTACATTTTCATCATCCAATGAATGTGTGACATATCACAATGTCACTTAAAAATATCCCAAAAAAATGTCTCCTAGAATTATTGTAATAATATAAGTATTCTCCACCGCATTATTCTCCATACTGTTCTAATATGTGCCATCTTCAATCCGTTAATTGCTTGGCTTGTATTTATCGACTTTCTCTGCACAAATGGAAATTACGACAAAATGAAAGAAAAGTAGCAAGTGTATGTGTCTCCGTTGGCACCATAATGGGTGTCAACGGGGGCCAGTGGGTGTGTCTTCGTTGGCACCATAATGGGTGCTAACGGTTGGCACTAGAAAATGATTGATGAGATTTATAGGGATCAAATATTAATTTAATGAGCCAAACATTGTGCTCAAACCGTTATATTTAACGCACTATTCGTTTTGGGAGAGTTTGAGCTCACTAATTTATATAACAACTCCTACAATTCAAACTCAAGATATTTGTTTTATAATAGACTTAAGTTGAATCTCGATGTATATTAATTGAGTTCAAAACCTAAGGTGACGCGATAGAAATAAGTGAGGGATGAGAGAGTCTCGGACTTCTCCAAGGATTTGAGCAATAGAGGTCTAGATCATCACAAATTAAATACAGTATCTGTAAATTAAAAATACGTGAAAATCCGTTCCATGAAATAGAGTTAACGTGTTTTGGAAAACACACCTTTAACCTCTTTGACGCCACAATCAGTGTCGCACTTCATCTCACAGAATGTGAAGCCATTGCCCTTATCGGAGCACTCCTTGTGGCAGGTATTATAGCATTCCTTGAATTCTGCTTCGTCGGCTTTGGCCTTGTGAACATGCATTGTCGCCATCACGAAAAGGCACATCAGAAACACTGCAACAAGCTTCTTTGCCATTTTTCTCAACTCAAAATTTTCTTAGTATCTTTTTTTTTTTTTTTTTTATTATTCTTTTTTTCAATATTTCCTCGGACAAGTTTAATGGATATATTTATAGGCCATGATAAAGCTAGGAAAATGGAGAAGCTTGTGGTTTCTATTATTTTTATAAGAAAAAACTGCATTTGTTTATGCTAAAAACTAGCTAGGGCTACAAATAATTATGGCTCAACGATCAAACTAAGAGAAAACAATGGCCACCTCCTTTCCTAAGTCTCCAACCCGAGTGGCCGTTTGGTACAACTTTTGCTTTTGTTTTTACTTTATGTAAAATAACTTCCACTTTAATTTAATTTATTAAAAAATCAATTTTTAAAAGAAATTTATATTCAAGAAATGTTTTTACAGGAAGCCACATTATTAAAACTAACTTTTGCTAAAAGTTGGTTTATCCACATAAATACCCTTCTTTTAGGGATCAAACTGAAATTTACTTCAATTTTGTAAAACTTTAAAATGACTTATAATAAAATCGTAAAAATTGAAAAATACTTCATAATTACGCGAAGTATCACAATTTGATACTTATGATACTTCTCAAATATGAAGTATTACAGTATGATACTTATAATACTTTTCAATTTTTTTTAGTGTCACAATTTGATACTTTATAAATTTTTATGATACTTTTATCTTGGAGATAAAATCAAAATGTTCATAGACAATTCTCTGCATTTTCAGAAGGCAGTGGCTAGTCAAAGCAAAAAATCCCCTCTCTTGGATTTGAGATTTCTCCTGTGTATTTACTAGACTCTTCTTCTTCGGTGCACTACAGTTCTTGACATAGTGCCAAATTGTGAGATTTGCTTTCTTCAAGCCAACCAAACAGATCTGCCACTGTGCCACATCTCCACCTCCATTCACCGAAAAAATAGTAAATCGTAAAACAAAAATCGTTCCGATCAACATTAATTGATTTCACTCTATGCTCTTTGTCCTCGATCTCTATTCAATAGTGATGCCATCGTTGTCATCATCCTCGGAATCTTCTCGTTGTTCTAGCAATGGCGTCGAGCTCCTCCTCATCCTTTTCATCAATGACCTGGTTGTTTACCAGCTATTTGATGGCGTACTGGACCAAGCCCTTGCATTTAAGGACCGTTGGGATCGCCGACGTGAGGTGTTGGGCTTGACGACTTTAAATGGCCATAACTTTATCATACGTTGTCCGTTTTGGGCCCATAAGTATTTTTCGGAATCGTCTCGACGAGCCCTACAAGACTTACCGCTATGCGGTGACGACGATGGATTTTACCATTTGAAGTCGTTTACTTAGTGAAAAACTACGTTTTGTCCTTTTTTTATCATTATTTTGTTCGTTTTATTTATTTTCCACGAGTCCAGCCCATTGTTTGATAAAGCCCGTTAGGTTTTTTGTATTTAAACGCTTCCTTCATTGTTTCTAGGTTTTTGGTTGATTTCAAATAAAAGTTTGGGACTTTATCGAATTGCAATCCTTTCTTGAGAAACTGGCGATTGTGTGAATTGTGAAAATTTCTTGTTGCCGAGTCTACATCACTATTCCTCCAAGGAGCTCAAAACGGTGTCGTCAAATGAGTCCTTTGCTCTCGATTGTTTCGGTGGGGGAAGGGGGTGATGGTAGTTGATGTAGGAGGTGGCGGTGGTGAGATGGTGGTTATGTAGTGGTAAGTAGTTAGGGAAGAAGATGAGCAGCAGTGTGGAGATGAAGAAGCATGGCCGCAAGAAACACATGCTTGATCATACAAGTTTCGATTTTAGTACCTCGGATTCTTCAAGCGATGAGAACGATTATACGATCAGAAAAAATAATCGGACAAAGCATCACAAACATCATTGGTGGATTATGTCTGGACATCTAGAATCTTCAAGTGATGATGATGATGATGGCACTAGAAAAATAAGTTGTGCAAAGCATCATAAATATCATAGACTGGTAAACTCAATTACAGATTTTTCCAGTAACAAGGGTGTGAAGAGAAGGAAGAGTCATGCAAAGCACAACTACTCTCACCGTCGATTGGACGATCACGACTCTTCAGATTCTTATGAACCCAGACATGACAGGAGGAGCAAGAGGAACATGGTGGTGGTAGTGGTGAAAGAGAAGGTTGGAAGAAGATGAGCAATGGAAGTTGAAGTATTTTTCAGAATTTTTCTTTTGTGTAGTAAAAATAAGTTTGCTTAAGTTAAGATAGTAATTTATGCAATTAAGCCCTAAAGGTTCTTCCAAGCCCCTATTTGAGCCCAATTATTTGAGAATCCAGTTTTTTAAACACTCAGTCTCAACCATCAATTTTAGTCAAACACACAATATTTGACTTTTCAAACAAATTTTAACAACACATTTTCCCAAAAATTTTATTCAAAATCACATTATTTCCCAAATAATGTGGCTCAAACAGGGGCTAATTATAAAAAACAATTTCACAAAATTAATCGAACGTATAAAAAAATAGCATTTGTGTCTCCAAAACTAGTTTTGACTTCCAAAAAATCATGCTAAACGAGTCTTAAATTTGGTGGTAGCCGAGTCGATTTTGAATTGGACCAAACCGAGATAGATTATAGCTAGAGGTCTGAATAGATTCTTAAGTTCAGAGTCCTTAAACCTGGTGGTAGCTGAGTCGATTTCAAATTGGACCAAACCGAGCTAAATTATAGCCAGAGGTCTGAATTGATTCTTAAGTTCAGATTATAGCAACCTTTAATTTTATTTTATTTTCAGCATACTCGAACTTTGTGTTGGAAAAAACTAGTTGCAGGCACGTTTTTTAGAACAATAAAATTGCAGAAAAAGAAAAACTTATCAATCAAGACTCATGATAGTACGATGTCCTAAAGTGAAATTGTTCGCCTTAAATTGCTGCGACCTCTTTGAACAATCACTCCCAGGATACAACGATCGAGTCATTATCTGCAGCAATCACAAGTGATTTTTCAGAACTCTCAATATTACTCCAGAATAGTGTATAAAATAATAGATGCAAAAAACAAATTTTTGAGAAGTTGTATTTTTTTTATATTTTCTGAAAAGAGAACTTGTTTTTATAGGAAATTAAAGTCTCCATAACTTCCACCATATTGAATTAGGAGTTAAAAGAAAACTGAAAACTTTTATCAAAGACTTTTTTAATATGCGCGTAGAATGTGAATTGAACCACCGACCTCCCACATAAATTCCAAGATTTTTACCACTTAGGCACTTTATCTAATTGATTTATTCTTTCAATTAATATATATATATATATATATATATATATATATATATATATATATATATTTAACACTTTGTTCTATAAATTGTTGGTGTATGGTGTGAATATTGTAAATTATAATTTAGACAATAAGCCACAAAAATAATTACTAGAAAACACGAAAGCAAATATGAAAATGAGGAAGTAAACTTTTAAAATGGTAAATCGAGGTTAAAGTTCAACTCTATGTCTTTAAAACAAATTTTTACCAATGATCTCTCAGAAGATAACAATTTTCTTCTTGCAATATGGGCCCCATTAAAAATCACGCCATCTTGAAAATACATACATTTGCATAAATTTTGAATATGTTTAACTTGACTTGGGATTGGCCTAGACTTTACGTAAAAATATGACTCAACGTGAATATAGGCTTGATTAGTTTAATAAGTAAAACTTGGATAAATCTTGAATATGTGAGTTTAACTTATCTACGTGCAACAGCACATGTGTACCATACTCCACTCACTGGACAATTATATGCTCATTCCACGACATATCTAATATTTTAGGTAATAATAGAAATAAAAAAGGGATTGACGCATATCTTCAGACAGCGAGACAGATAATGTTACGCTAGGTGACGATCTGTGAGTTGTGGACTCACTGAATAAGGTCTTATGTTTGAACTGTCAAATTAGCTATTTTATTACAATAAAGCTACTTCTATAGAAGACATATACAAATTAGCATATATATATATATAGATTATAAGGTAGATGATAGAGATGGCAAAAAAATTCGATCCGCCCCGTTGATCCGTCGACCTGATCCGAAAAAATCCCGATCCGTGGATCGACGGATCGAAGTTTATGTGATCCGCCCCGATCCGAAAATTCACGGAGCGGATTTGGATCGAGGCTGATCTGATCCGCCCCGATCCGCGATCCGAATTTTTTTTAATATAATTTTTTTATCATGTATAAAAATCTAATACGTAAATTTTGTAGCAAACTTTAATTTCTGGGAATAACCTGCAATCTTTGTATTTTAAAGAAAACACATTTTCATGTTCTTCATTTGAAGAAAGAATTTCAATAAGTGATGGCAAAAAAACTCGATCCATTGAATCGGCGAATCGGCATTTATACGTCTCGTTTCAATAAAATAAATAAAATTTAATAAAAAAAATAATTTTTCTAAATTTTTTTTAAAAGATTTAATTTTAAAAAATTAAAAAAATAAAAACCGATCCGCCCCGACCCGACCCTAAATTTGACGGATCGCGGGACGGATCCGAATCGAACCAAAAAAATTCGGGGCGGGACGGATCGGGCCTGATCCGCCCCGATCCCAACACTAGTAGATGACTTTACATTGGGCGAGCTGGCGCCACATTTTAATATCTCAAAGGTGAAATGCAAATTTCAATGAAATACAACTCAAATGCAAGTTTCAGTGAAATTAAACTAAAAATGAAAATCCCTTAAGCCCATTTTACCTCTCTTTCACCATTCTTCATCAAGATCACGACCCCGACCCCCCACGGCTGATTTCTTCATCCAATAAAAGTTCATATCCCAATTTTCAGTTAGACCCACGCCATTTAGAAGTCTTCAAGCTATTCGCGTTCACGTTGACGAGATGATGGACAAAGCTATAATTTTGCCCAGTTCTCAACATGAATCTGCTTCGACTGGTGAACAACGTATTGCCACAATCAATGGTGACGCACGTAGTTGAAGACGCTGTTAGATGCAACTGGAGGTGGTTCCAAAGAAAGCGAGTCCAATTTTTGAGTGCGATAAAAAGGTGAGTCTGTCATCGATAAAAAGGTATATCTGTTTGAAACTACATCAAAATTGATGAGTTGTTGTCGATTTGAAGTTTATTGATTTTTGTTGTGATTAGATTACTGGAATTAAATGGTTAATCCATTTTTTCGGGTGCTCAATGTACACTAAGGTCATCTTCAACTAAGAACTCTAAAATGCAGTCAGATTTACACTAAAATACAGTTTCTCCCACTCTATCTTTATAACTCATCTCCAACCCGAACTTCAAATTTTACACCAAATAAACATTATATAATTCATATCCAACCAAAAATTTCAAATTTCACACAAAATAAAAATAATAACAAGCAACAAAAAATATAAATAAATTTTAATCAAAAAAAATAATAACAAAAAATAAAATAAAATTGAGCAATGGACATGGATGGAAGAAACAAATTTGGTCTTGAAAAAAAAGGACAAAACTGGAATTAAAAAAACTTCAAAAGGCACGGCATATGAACAGACGCCACTGTTCACAATCTGCAAAATGGCGTTCCAATTGCATTCCGGTTGGAGCAAAAAATCAACTGCAAAATGGTGTGAAACTCCATTTTAGAGGTGCGTTGGAGATGCCCTAAGGTTTTGCAGTTTCATTGGCTACTTTATTGTAATTGTCATGGTTTATATGATTGATTTTGCTTATCCTTTCTTTTAACAATTTCTAATCTCAATTTGTGTACATTAATAAATTTTTATTTGTTTGGTAATTTGTTTGATGTTTGAAATGGAAATTTTATTGTATGATGAGTTAAACATGTTTTTAGATACACATGATTGAGCTTCTTATTTTGATATTTTTATGAGTGCAGGTGCAATTAGATAATTCTGCTCTCGTACTTGGGAACGCAAGAATGCTCTATGTCTATGAGGTTTAGTTCCAAAGCTTCTCAATGGACAGTCTAGTTGATGATATGCAACAATTGGAGCGTGACGAACAGCTGCATGAAAAAGCTCAAAAAGGGAGGAAGACAAATACCTCACTGCCTTCTTTTGTACCAGGAAGAAAGGAAGATAATTCAACTTTGTAATAGTTCCCAGCACATTCGTGTGTAGGATTCGAATACTGACGACTGAATAATGGATTCTTTCCATGTGGCAAGCGGGATTTACCTTACTCCGTGAGGCGTTACTGAGTGTCATCCACCCTGGCTCTGGAAGGCATAACTTGTGATTCACCTCTCGAACCAATGATCCAGGGCAGGGTCGGTTCGGGCCCCAAGGTGTGGCTTACACCTTTGTAATAGTTCGTGGCTGGAGCGTGACAAATAGTCTTCCTGTTTTGAGCTTCTCTTTTGGCTTCTTTTGATGACATAACCCCGTAGCTTATTTTGTATTTGAGAAATATTCAGTCACATTCTTTTTTGTTCATTTTTTAGCTTGAATGATGGAATTTGCTGTTCATTCTTTTATTTCACCAGTAACATATTTGTTGTTCATTTTTTGAGGTAGAATGTTGTTAAATGATGACCGATTGAATATATGAAATTAGTGTTTATCTTTATTTTTCTTTCACAAGTAAAATATTTGCTAGTAATGAAATTTCAATTATATTTTCCACAGATTTTTCTTGATGTCTTCTTTAGGTCAAACACGGGGTAAATGCAGCATGGGGAGCACTATAATCTTTCCCACCTGATGCTGAAGATAGCATACAAGATTTAGCGGAAACATGATTTAAGAAGTGAATTGTGTACAAAACCCAAGAAATCCTTTTATAAAACTTAAGGGAAGTGTTCGGCGACTCATTAATTTGATTATAATGGATTATTTGTGTTTTCTAGGTAAAATACGTCGTTGAAAATTGGACAAAGAAATATATACGATTAAAAAGTAATTTGAAAAATTGTGTAAATTAAAAAAGGCAATCATTTCTTTTTATAATAAGCTGCCGAACACAAGCTAAAACTTAAAAATTGTACTACAATCCATTATCCTAATACCAAGGAATCATAAAGTTCTACAATCCATTAGAACTACATAATGCGAAAGAGTGCCCACACGACACATCTCCCAGCGGCAAAGGGGTTGGCTGATAAAGTGCCCAGCGCAGTCGTGTGCAAGGTTTGAATCCTGACGGCTAAATAATGGATTCGTTTCTTGTGGCAAGCGGGAGTTACCTTACTCCGCGAGGCATTACTGAGTGTCATCCACCCTGACTCTGGGAGACATAACTTGCAATTTACCTCTCGAACCAATGGCCCAGGGCAGGGTCGGTTCGGGCCCCCAAGGTGTGGGTTACACCTTTTTTTTTTTTTTTTTTTTTTTACATAATGCGAGAGAGCGTTTTGAAACTACCATTCCCTACGAGAGAGCGTTCTGAAACTAAAAAAGGAACTAATGTTAAAGCAATAAACAAATAATGCAAGCTTATCATGCTAGAGTAATGGGGGAAAATGTGCACAATGAAAATGAAAACACAATCATCTATGTATCAATTCACAATAATAATTATAAAAGTATGTGTAATAAAGATAGAATTTTTGGATTTTATGTTGAAAAAACATTTTGGACAGTACCTTCAAATTATTTTCTTCGATGTCAACATGCAACAACCAATAATTCCTGAACATTGAACACTAAACAGAGAGATTGCAAACATGATAATAATCCATGTACATTGAACACTGAACATTAAAGATTAAGGTACCTCCCTGAATATTGAACACCGAATAAAACACAAAAACAATACAACGTTGAACAATGAGATGAACCATCATTCAAAGTTTAGATGAGTTCACATTTTCCATACAAAACTATATATCCAACGCTAAAGTAGTAAAATACTGCTTAACGATCTTGATTGCATAAGTCTGAAGATCTTCTTTACAACAGATTCAAAACTTACAAGGTTTAATAAATATTTCACCCATATGGATTGTATTTATATCGTAAGAAATTAAACATTTGTCCATGAGTCCATCATCCTGTCAATGTGAACGTGAATAGCTTGAAGACTTCTGAACGATGTGGATCTAACTGAAAATTGGGATTTGGTCCTGTATGTGGATGAAGAAATCAGCCATGGACGAGTGGGTTGTGATTTTGATGAATGAAGAACTATGAAGGAGAGGTAAAATGGGTCTAAGGGATTTTCAATTATAGTTTAATTTTACTGACATTTGCATTTGAGTTGCATTTCACCGAAATTTACATTTCACCTTTGAGATATTAAAATGTGGTGCCAGCTCAAATAACCGCAAGGTCGAATTATTCCCACGTAAGAAGTCAAAGACAAAATATATTTATTTGTTGACTAACTTTGTGACAAAAAGTTACGTCAACACCTCCAACTGAAGTAAAACAAGTTCATGTGCACAACATACACCATTACAAAGATCTGGCGCTAAAGCATAACCAAAAAAATTCTTGAACACCAAATTGTGCGAGTAAAGTCTAAAACAACAAAGTGATACTAACATTGAACTCATCAAATTCACCTATTACTCCAGTTTGCTGAAAATCCCTAACTTAAGCCCACATATTAAATGGAGTTCCACAACTTATTATCAATCAAAACATGTATAATTCACAAAACCTGACCCTAATCACTAGATTTAAAAAATTTATTTCATTTATCCATTTAATTAAGCACATTCTTTATCATGTTGTACTTCTTCACCTGCAACGCGCTCTCCAAAGATATGAGAAAATCTCCACTCGAGCAGAGGCAGAGAACCCACTGAAGAAGACATCACCTCTCACTAATAAAAGCTAAATAAATTACAAAAAAAATGCCAATTTCTTAATTTTAGTTCTTGCTCACTAATTAGATTAATTGTAAGTTGTCTATGAATTCCTTTATTTCGGTTTGGAACCTGATAATAAAATAAAATAAAATATTTAAAAGATATATTCAGGGAAAAACACATTGAAATGACATAAAATTAGAAATAATAAACTAGTAAACTATTCATAATAGAAGGGAAAATTCAAGAGAGACATTTTAATGGAACTTTCTTAAAATACTTTTTCAAATAGCATTTAAAGGTGCTATATAGTCTGCAAATTATTTCAATAATCACCATTCTAATTTCCTTTCAAAAGTATTCAAATTGAAATTCCAAATTGCATTCCCAAATGAATTTGTAAGAGTATACAGAGAGGGGAAAACCCAGACTATTTTAATAGTGTTATGAAAATAGCAGAACTTCAAATTCCATTTAACAATAAATATTTTGAATGGCAAGCAGGTTTAGTCTTCCAACCTTCAAAGTAATGAAAAATGCATTATAAAGGAGGGAATAAAAAAACAATTCATACAATGGTCTCTCTTCTTATGCAGAATAGTAACACTGTAATTGCAAACCACTTAATGCCAAGGTAAAGGTAGTTTAACTCTCACCTAAACGTTGGATGGTAAAGGAAGATGCAAACCAATTAAGATTGTCATCCATGAACAAGCAAAGTTTTGCGCACCAACTTAGAAAACCAATTACCTGACTCAAAAGTTTTTGCTTGACATCTGTTGAGAAAGTGATTTCATATGTGTGCCTACATAATCATAAGTACAAGCATTACAATACATAAGGTTAAAGTTGAAGCAAATACTTTTATGATAATTTATCTTACATATCACAAGACATCATAAGGCCAAAAAAATATAATGAGTTTCAAACTAAGTATACTACAAATTTTGAAGTCACGAAATATCACAACCAATATAAAGGGACTGTTAAGATTGTAAAAATGTGTAATACCCCGACCAAGAAAGCTTAAAAGAAATGATAAGCACTACTCATACCAACAAGGTGCACCTTTTTTTTCGGAAGTCCATCATTAGAAACTCCAAAATTAAGCGTGCTTGGCTTAGAGAAATTCTAAGATGGGTGACCTCCTGGGAAGTTTTCTCAGGAAGCGTGCGAGTGAGGACAAAGCATGCTGAAAAGACTCGTGTTGGTACAATGGAGACATTACGCCGTCATCTAACGGCCATGACAGCTGGTTAAGTGGGACTCGGGTTGTTACAAATGGTATCAGAGACGGCCACCAGCCGGAAATCGGGAACTAAGTGCTACGCCATAGAGCGGGAGCCACCTCTAGAATTCCAACGCATGGCAACAGATCCTCATATGGGTTAAGCGCGACGAGGACATCGCGATTTTAACAAGGGGTGATTGTAATACCCCGACCAAGAAAGCTTAAATGAAATGATAGGTACTACTCATACCAACAAGGTGCACCTTCTTTTCCGGAAGTCCATCATTAGAAACTCCAAAGTTAAGCGTCCTTGGCTTGGAGAAATTCTAGGATGGGTGACCTCCTGGGAAGTTTTCTTAGGAAGTGTGCGAGTGAGGACAAAGCATGCTGAAAAGACTCGTGTTGGTACAGTGGGGATAGTACGCTGTCATCTAATGACCGGGACAGCCCGTTAAGTGGGACCCGAGTCGTTACAAAATGTGTTAGCATTACTCTTAGATAGACCCAAAATGAGAATTTTATCACAAATAACTCATATATACTTGGAAAAAGGTACATTAGAAAATGTTTTTTTTTTTACCACAGTGCATCCTAGAAATAATTGGATGTGGATCTCTCCTATTTTTGATCTCTAGAAGATCAAAAGGTTAATAGTGAATTAAAACACTATCATACAACCACTTAGACCAAAATTATAATCTCTTGTATAATGTATACCTTGAAAACTTAGAGATAACATTTACAGTATTATCCCCATTATGAATTTCTGATTTACTTGCTTAGAGAGCAAGACCAAAATTATAATCTCTTGTATAGTGCATACCTTGAAAACTTGGAGATAACATTTACAGTATTATCCCCATCGTGAATTTCTGATTTACTTGCTTCAAGAGCAAGCACTCCAAGATTAAGAGAAACAAAGGCTGGTGGAGGATGGATAATGAGACAAATATATTGGACATAAAGATTAAAGCATACCCACCGAGACATCGATAATATGATGTGTAAGAAAAAAGCATTTACTAATTGGCATCAATAAATAGGAACAATAAGATTTAGTTACATGTTACAATAACACCTGGGGGAGTATGTAATTTAAGATTTATCATTAAAAGAAAGAGCTAATACCTTCCCATTCTGGGTGAGCTGATCTGCTAAATTCATTTAAGGAAGGCACAGTGGGATGCCAATTTACAACCAGTCATACAGGACATTCAAATTCTTAAACAGAGGAAAGTATGTGCTTAGTAGTATTTCCTGACAACGAAGAAAACCACACAGAAACAAAATAAATTGGGAACATAAAAAGCAAGAACGGGCAAGAGAAGAAAAATTGGAGGTAGCACCGGCAACTCCAGACTTTTTTTTTTATATAATTTCCAACTACGAATTATAACCTGAATCCGTAGGAAATCTGGTAAATAAATAGCACGAATTATAAAATCACAATAGAAGCACAAAATGTAAAAGAAATAAACAAATAACCAATGAAAATAAAAAAGAAGAAGGTTTGTTCTTAGAGCTCTTAGATTTCCCGCAGCGATGATGGCGGTGTGGTAGCAGTAATGGTGGTCAAAGGGGCTGTGAGAGCCAGAGTACCGTTGGATTCTAGAGAGGAAATGGTTGTAGTGGTGGCGGTGATGGAGATCGAAGGGGCGATGGTCACAGTGGCATCAGTAATGTAGGTGGAAGAGGGTGAAATAGGTTCGTAGAGGGAAGGGGAGAAGAGCGATGGAGTAGCAGATAACCTGGAGGTGCGGACTAAAACAATGAGGGCTGGGATGGTTGTGGTGGAATGGATGGTTGTGGTGATGAAGGCAGGTTCGATCATAGAGGGAAGGGGAGAGAGAGCGATGGAGTGGAGGGGGAAAATCCTAAATTGTGATGTTTATCGTTTATAATAGGATTCAACGCAGCGCGACTCGGCTCAAGCTGATGAACAATGGAAGGCTTATGAATAGTACCAGAACACCATGCCCCTTTTAATATAGTAGGATGTCTACTCCCAGCTTTAGTTTTCACTTGAATGGAAAGGTTCACGGGCATGTTGTATCTTCTCGAGGCATTTGACAAGGGTGCCCACTTTCTCCTTATATCTTCTTATTGTGCACGGAGGCTCTCTCGTGCCTTATCCTATTGGGTGAGAGAGATGGTATTTTGCAGGGGATTCAATGTTCTCGTCATGGCCCTCAGGTATCTCATTTATTTTTTTGTGGATGATTCCATGATATTCCTAAGGGATAAGGAATTTGATTGCTAGGCTCTGCTAAACATCTTATCCTGTTACGAACAAACATCAGGGCAACAAATTAACTATGAAAAGACCTCTATTGCTTTTAGTGCTAATGTTCTAGCGATCTTACATGAGGCTATTAAAGCCTTATTTGGAGTACATATTGTGGGACTTCAAGGCCATTATTTGGGATTTCCAACAATAGTGGGGAGAAGTAAGCGTCAGGATTTCGATTTTATTAAGGAGAAGGTTTGGAAACACGTAAAAGGGTGGAGATTTAGACTCTTTTCTACAAGAGGAAGGGAAGTGCTAGTGAAGTCGGTGCTCCAGGCCATTCCCACATATATTATGAGTTTGTTCCAGTTGCCAATCTCTCTTTGTCATGAGATAGGGCTATTATTCAGAATTTCTGGTGGAGTGTTTCCAATTCATCAAGGAAAATTCCATAAGTAAGCTGGGATAAGATCCGTGATAGGAAAACTCGTGGAGGGTTGGGTTTCAAAGACTTAGAGGCTTTCAATAAATCTTTGGTGGCTAAACAAGCATGGCGAATCCTCCAAGCTCCCCATTCATTGGCAAGCAGAATCCTAAAGGATAAATACTTTCGGAACGTGGGTTTTTTGGAAGCAAGACTGGCTGGGGGAGTTTCAGTAGTTTGGAGGAGTATTTTGTGGGGACATGAGTTATTACAATGTGGACTTCGGTGGAGAATTAGTACTTGACAAAATGTTAGGATCTTCCATGACCCATGGTTCCCTCGGCCAAGTTCCTTTCGACCCTACACTCCCCAATCTACTTCTGTTAGCACGGTTGCAGATCTTTTAACTACGACTGGTGTATGGAACCTGCCTCTGATTCATTATGTGTTCTGGCATATGGATGGTTTATCCATCATATCTATTCCCCTACGTTCAGGAGAGAGGCCAGACCGTCTCATTTGGCATTATGCACCAAATGGTCAATACTCTATTCGGAGTGGATATCGACTAATAATGGAGGATCGACAGACAGAAGTAGGTACGTCAGTGGACAATAAATGGTAGAAATTCCTGTGGAATATATCAACTTCTCCTAAGGTAAAAATCTTTATCTGGCGTTTATTCCAGGACTCCCTCCCAACCGGATGTAATCTGCATCGGCGGGGTGTGGTTTCTTCCACACAAATTAAATGTATTTTTTGTGGGATATCAGAAACGACATTGTATGTCTTCTTTAGTTGTAAGGAACCGAATCGAATCTGGAAGTTGGCGGGGGTATTGGAATTTGATTAAGTTATTGCTAAGGATGCATGAGTTGTCAGTTGTTGATGTGTTGGCGGGGCTATTCAGTAAGATGACAAAAAAGGATGTAGGATGAGTTTGTGGCCTTCTATGGATTTTATGGGGGTGAACGCAACTGAGTCGTGCATGGACGGGAAGATGGGGGCATTGGTGGACCTCTTGGATAGATTATGGAATTAGACTAGACGCACGACAGAAGAAAATGATTGGAGATCAGCAGGGATGGGAGTTTGGAGGTGGATGCTACCCCCTTTCGGGCTGTTTCAAATTAAACATTGATGCGGCCATAAGGGAGGGCATGGGATTGATCTCGATTGGTGTAGTTATACGTGATGAAGAAGGAACAATTGTCGGGGCGATGGTGAAAACTTGGGAAGGAGATCTCAGTCCGAAAGTGGCACAGACGATGGCACTGAAGGAAGGGTTACTTTTTGCTCAAATACATGGCTTCATCAACTGTGCGGCAGGGACATACTCACTTAGACTGGTTTAACAACTGCAGAGTGATTTCTCTTTTAACCCGAATGCGAGTATTCTTTCTGATATTAGTTCATTATTTCAATTAATAAATGGATCTTGTTCCTTTATTTATAGGGAAGGAAATAGAGTGGCACGCATTTTAGCAGCTTTTTGTGCCAGTCATATGATAACATATAGATGGTTGGATTGTATGCCTTTGTTTTCATCAGCCCCAGTTCAGGCTGACTCTAATTAATGCATTCATTTTTCCTTTAAAAAAAGACACATTTTTCTCTTCCATAATTTTTAGCCATACATTCTTCAAAAAATCAATATTCCAAAATACTTTATCTCAAATAATCTAACTATATAATGGGTCTCAAACAAGTTCGTATTTTTCCAAATTACATTTTAAGCAAACACATTTTTTTCAAGTTACATTTCAACAACAATTTTACCTCAAAAAATTAATTTTTTTTATTTATAAAAAAACGGCCAAAGAGCCTTTGTTTTGTAAAAGTTTTTATTTGTAAAGAAATAATGTGATATTTTTTTATATAATATGTGATTGAAAAATGATTTTAAAAAATGTGTGCTTAGAAAGTAGTTTGGAAAAATATATTGTTTATAGATTTAGTCCCTATTCTTTAATGACAATCATTACAATTTATAAATTAATTTATAAACAACATAATTTCTTAAATCATTTTTTAAGCACATATTTTATCTTAAGAACATAAACAAGTCAATTTATAATTACTACATTGTTACTGAACAGAGCCGACTTTGTTCTCATTATAATTTAAAAATCAATATATAAATAATACAATTTTTCAAATTACTTTTTAATCATACATATTTTATCAATTTATTTTTTATTAAATTTTTTATTTAAAAAATATAAATAAATTAATTTATAATTTCTACGATGTTACGGAACCGAACGGTATCCAATGTCGCAAATTATTCCAATATACCTGCCAAACCAAAACACGTGAAGCCTACAGAAATTAACCGTCATTTTCAATCAATTGCACGGCACTACCAATGTCATGTAATGTAATAAAGATTAACCAGATAATAATAATAATCTGTATTAAATCAAGAATATCAACACAAAATATTGTCAAATTTTTAATTACCTAATCAATATCAATCAATATATATAATCAAATATCTCTGCTCAATCCAATTCGGTAGACAGCTGCACGGACAAAAAATATATATAATACACATACATACTGTTTTTATGTGTCACCTATAACTCTTGATCTTGAATCACTCGATTTCTTGAATTATTTCAGTCTTTTAACATTTTTTCGCAGAGTTATGATCTGGATTTTCTTTTGAATAACTCCAGTTTCTTTACTTCAATCTTGTTGAAGAGTTTTGCACAGTCGTAATCTTTTTTTTCCCACTTTGATTCAGATTTCTTGATATAGGCCCGCTATGAAGGTACATCCGATGCCGATAACTCTGCAATACGACATAGCATCGGCTATCTCTCAGGCGAACGTCTGCGGGCAAAGAAAGCTCAGGCGACTACCCCACATCTTCGCCAAGGTGTTGGAGCTACCTTTCCGCTCAGACGCCGACGTTTTGATCGACGAAACCCCCGATTCCCTTAGATTCATCGTCGCCGCCGGTGGAATCACAGGTGATGTTGGGGCACATGCCATTGAGATTTACCCTGGGGTTACCAAAATTGTTATCCGTGTAAACGACGTTGTTGACTTGTCTGGAAATGAATTGGAGATGGATTTGTGGCGGTTTCGGCTCCCGGATTCGACATGGCCGGAATTGGCAACTGCCGTGTACCACCAAGGGGAGTTGGTTGTAACGGTGCCCAAAGGCGGTGCTGAAGAAGATGGAGGCGCTGAAGGTGGTGGTGGGGATCTTGGAGGTGGGAGGTTTGTTCTTGTACAGTAATATTGAAATTATTTTTATCTATTTTACTCTATGATAATTGCTTAAGCCTGTTACACTGATGATTTTGATGGATTATAATGCTTTTAGTAACATTTTCTTCAATTTGGTTCTGTGAAATAAGTTCAAAAAAATTAGAAAAATGATTAGAATTAGGGCACAAAAATCGTGTGTGTTTCTTGAACTGTTGTGGTTTTTGCATTGCTGAAGAGCTATGGTGTAACGATCCAGGCCTTGTACCCCGTTGTTCACTTACGAACTGTCCACTTTAAAAGGGCATTTGCCCTCTTAATCCCTCACGGCTTTCTATCACGTCCCCAAAATTCGAACATATGTCCTCCCCTCAAGAGACTTAAATTGAATCCTGATGCCAATTGGGCAGGGCTCGGATCGTTACAAATGTACTCGATAATTTCTTTGCAGTTGGCTTTGGTTGTTTCCTAGGTTAAGTATATCTCGAGGTGGTAACCATGTGCAAACATATGTCCGAATGAAATATGATTTGTTGATCCAAAATTCTGAGGTTACTCTCATAGTAAATATTTAGGGTATGTTTGGATTTAGTACCCGATAGCATAGTATGGTACGACGGTTAGAATTTTACTTATTTTTATTGCTTATGCTGTCCAATTGAGTATTTAAACACCCCATTAGTGAAGCAAGGGTGATGTAGAGAAGGAAGAAGAGGGAGAGGAGAAAGAGATTTTTTTTTTTTTTTTTTGAACTTTGAGTTGTTTAAGAAATTACTCCTCTCGTAAACAGTTCTATATACTTTATATTCCCATTTCTGTAGTCTTTTTCATATCTTCTAACTCTGCGATTACACATCTTGTTTATAAATGTTCCTAACTTTAATGTAGTGTGTAAAATAGCCATTGTGCATCATTTTCCCCGCCCCAGACAGTCTCAGAGCTATAGTTTTAAACAGCTTATTAATCTCTACTAATGTTTTATAAAGCTCCATTTGGAAAGAACAAGTGGATAATACTTGTCACTCTATTGGAACGTGTGGTTGAAATGAAGTTTAACGTTTATAAACGACTTATAAATTTTGCCAAACAGAACATTTCTGGTCCTGCCCCAACTTAATGGTGATTTGCGCCACTTGTGGAACCATTCGGATGATTCTTTTATATAGAAGAATAGTTTAGCCAAAAGTTTTGTGGTCGCCCTTCCACCTGTACACCACAATGTGTGGTGTACAATTATGTACAAGTAACATTACTCTCAAAACCGAGTGCTTCGGCGAACTTACATTCGTCGTTAATATCATAAGCCGTGAATTTTGTTTCCTTGATCTAATGCCTTGTCGTGTTCCTTTGTCTGCTCTCTTTTTGGAAGGATTTTGGTGAATCTTTTTGACGGTCCGAAGGGTTTCTTAACTTTAGAAGGGGTGAAAGGTGGGTATTGAATTTGTTCCTTTTTTGCCTCCATAAGCAATTTTAATTTTGTATTGAGAATCACTTTTTTACTTTTGCTACCTGTAAATCTTTGCTCTAGTTTAAGTTGCAATACTTTACACTTTTTCTTTGCAATTGGGATAAGCATAGATTCCTTTGAAAAGGAAACTTATGGTCAAAGATAAAAGGTGCTCTGCCACCCGACAGGCTTGGATATTGGCATCTGCCTTATTTATCCCGTATAAAAATAAACGGGTTTCAAATTTTTTGTAGTATTGATACTTTGAAGATTGTACGAGGTAGTAATGAGTGACGGTGCAAGGTAGATTGAATTGCGATGTTAAAATTTAGGGATAATTGCATTTTGCACCTTTTTACCCCAGTTTGTTTGGTAAATGTGTATATAACAAATATTACAATTTTTAATATCACTTTTTAACAATTTATTCTACCTAGAAAATAGAAGTTAAAAAAAAAAAAAAATAGCAACTGTGAGCCACCGAACAAAGTCATCTACATGAAATAAAAAAATCTCAATTGTATAATTTTACTGAAATTTGCGTCATTTTTATTTTTCCATGATTTGCGTCCCAATTGTGTATTAATGTGGATACTAAAATTTAGACAATAATTGGCAATAAAATTTGGAAAGTATCGTAATATGATACTTAAAAATTATGTAGTAACTTTCAATAAATTAGAAATATTATAAAATTTTTGTAAATATCAAGGAGTATTATTTCTTGAAGAACGTAAATTCAATTGTGCCCGATGACTCAAGTATTTATATAATTGTCCTAAAATTTACATCATGGCTAGATTAAAGGGAAAAATATATAAGTAAGGTTTTTAAAAGGTAGAATTTAAAATTTAAAAAACTTAGGTGGCGTTCTATTTGTATTTTATTTTGTATTTTCATTTTCGAAAATGTTTTGTATTTTGTGTTTTCAATTTTATTTTCAAATTTGCTGAAAACGCGTTTGGTTTGTCATTTCTGAAAACTGTTTTTGAAAATGAAAAGCTGGAAAACACGTTTTGTTTGAAATTTTGCAGAACACTATTTAAACTATTTTTAATTAATTTGCTTGCAGAATACTACTAACTCCAACTCAAATTTCCTTTCACAATACACTAAAAATATGGTTACATGCAACACACTAATGTGAGCATTAAGAGTCTATATTAACACAGCTTGGTCAGGTTCGGGACTTGAGAAAACTCTACTTCTATTAAAATCCAGAAAATGCAAGTTCTTTTAAAACCACCAGAGTTCATTTATCATTACATTTTTTGAATTATAACAACAAGAATTTTCATTTAATTTTTTTTTTTTTTTTGGTAATGTTGATATTGAATTGAATAAAACTTTATTTAAACTAAGTTCCAAGTTAGGATAATTCTAAAAAAAAAAAAAAAAAAAAAATCTTTATTTAGGCTTAGTTCCAAGTTAGGATAATTCTAAAAATAATAATAAAAAAATAAAAAATTTATATTAAGCTTAGTTCTAAGTTAAGATAATTCTAAAAAATAAAAAAATAAAAAAATTCCCAAAACGCGTTTTCCGCGTTTTGGAAATTTTTTGTCGAAATACACACAAAACGCCCGAAACGATGTTTCGGGCGTTTTCCGTTTTGTATACAAATTTTTTTTTTGTTTTCCAAAATGCGTTTTCGAAAATGGTAAAGAGAACGCGTTTTTAGCGTTTTCGAAAATAAAAACAGAAAACGACCTCAAAACAGCAAAGAGAACAGGGGCTTAAGGTTTAACACAAAAATCAGTTTTGTTTTTATTAAAAAATATGGTATTAAATATTTTTTATTAATTAAATAGGCTAAGGCCACATTATATACAATTTATGGTAAAAGTCAAATCACAAATTTTATAAGTAATAAAGTGTGAGATTTTTAAGTCACAAATTACAAATTTTTAGGTCACAACTTATTTTCAATCACAAATTACAATCACGACTTATTTTTCGATCACAAATAACAAAATTTACAGGTCACTATTAATTTCCTCGATCACAAATTAAAAATTTGTATGTCACAAATTACAAATTTATAGGATATTACTTATTTTTTTATCATAATTTATAAAATTAATTCGTCACAGTTTATTACTTGGCCACAAATAAAAAAATGTTACTTATTTCTTGATCATATATTTATAATTATTTAGTTACAATTTATTTTTCCATCTCAAATTACAAATTTATATGTCACAACTTATTTTTTGTCGTAGTTTATAAAATTGATCGGTTACAAGTCAAGAAATATTACTTATTTCTCAATTACGATCACGACTTATTTTTCGGTCACAAATTACAAATTTATAGATCACACTCATTTTCGATCACAAATTAATAGATTTTAGTAGAATTTATTGAACATGTCATCAATATGAATTTTAGAATTTCATCCACTTTTACCTTTTATCAGGTAATTTATTTATTATTTTTTGTTGTACAAGTTGAACGTGAGCTTCATAGAGAAGTAAAATAATAATAATAATAATAATAATAATAATAATAAAATAAAATAAAATAAAAAAAGAAGCAAGAATAATCAAACCGTTAAAAAATAAAATATATAACCTTGTCTAGTTTTAATTGAAAAATAAAATTCAAGTCTTTCATTTAAAATGAAGTATTTTCTTATACAAATAATCAATTAAAACAATCAATTGCATTTAAATAATTAAACTCAAATTTTCAATTATATAAAATCGTTTATAGATTACCATAAACAAATTAACAAAATTTTATTAATAAAAAATGAATGAATAAGGCATTATTTTTTTTCCTTTGGTACATAAAATTATCACCTTCAGAGTTGTGGGGATTATGACTGTTAAATTAATAAGGATCGCAGACCAAGTACCTTCATTTATAAAAAAAAAAAATGAAAAAAAAAAGGATCATGTGGTGTTTTTTTTTTTCCTATTTTCATTGGGAAAAAAGGGTGGAATTGAAAATTCTAGGGTCATGGAATTCAAAATCAGAGGGGTTATGGTCGGATTTGTTGAGAAATCTTGCCTTCATATTTATAGTTTAAAATACATCAAAATCCTTAAATTCCATTTATATTAGAAATCCTCTGAAATTCATAGATTTTTTAGGATGCCAAAATTTTGTGAAATTAATAGAATTCCATATTGAGGACTTTGGGTTTTGATAGATTCTATAAAATTTCAAATCGAGAATACATGGAATGTTATGGAATTCTAAAATTCTTCAAATTCCATGATGGGACACCCCCTTAATCCTAACCCACCCCCACCCACACCCACACCCACACCCCAACTCCACCTATCACGACCACCACCAGCCACCACCTCTAGTCACCTCGCCACCATCGCCACACCACCACCACCACCATTGCACACACGACACCTCTCTCACCAACACCACACCTGCACCACCACCACCACCATCGCTGTACGCACTCACCACACCACACCACACCACACCTCACACACCCCATTACACTGCACTACAATGCAATGCATATACCACCACCAACATCGTATTGCACCGCACCGCACCGACTACATAGCACCACACATACTACCACCAACATCCCACTGCACTGCACTGCACCGCACCGCACCGCACCGACTACATAGCACCACACATACTACCACCAACACCCCACTGCACTGCACTGCACCGCACCGCACAGACCACACAGCACTCTGCACACACCATCATAGCTGGTTCTGTCATGATGCATACGAGGCGGCTACCTTGGGCGGAAGATTAAAAGGGGCAAATTTCATTTATATATATATAACACTAACAGCTTAAATAAACTGTCAAATTAGCAAAACAAAATTATTTAACATTGGGCTAAGAAATTGGAAATGACCCAATGCACCCCTAACCAGCTAACCAAAATACCCAATATCCTAATCAAATGCCAAAACCAAATTAGAATGGACTAATCGTGACTTTGGTTCGTCTTCAACCGTATGTTTTTCATTCCGCAACATGAAACGAAAATTGCAGCAATGGATTATTTATGCACTATATTTTGTTCAAGTATCTTTTTTGTTCCATTCGTGTTCTATTATTTTTGCCCTAAATCAAATAATAAATTAATCTTTTTGAGTCGACCAATTCTTTCTGTGAATTAGTGAATTGATTAGTGGACTAAGACAATGAATTCTTTTGTTCGAATCGACGAAAATCGATGGATTAGTGGACTATATTAGTGAATTGATTTGCCTGTCGTCCTCCAAATTTCAAAAGGTAATAATTACTTGTTTAATTCTTTAATCTTTATTATTTATCAATTTGTTAAATTTTTTAAGCTAATAATTAAATGTACAATATATGTGACAGTTAAAATACAATGAAGGAGTATGGAGCTCAAAGAAGAAAATGGAAGCGAAAGAAGGAGACAATGATTCAAAGTCAAGTAAGTAATATTGATAAGTATTTTTGTAGTAACAAACAAAGAGGACTGGAATAAACAACGATTACAGTGGAGAATGTGGTGATTAATGAACAACAGAATGTGAACGATAACAAGAATTTGAATGAATCGGTTGGGAAAGAGGAACTAACTAAATTTGCTAGTGAAAAAGAATCAGAGGAGCTAATTGAAAATGATTGTGGCATTGTCGACTTACATGACTAAATTCTTGTTGGCTTATATGATTGTGACTCTGTCGGTCTTGCATATTTTTTTACTTTATATATGTTAGTGATTAATATAGTTAATTTTTTGTGAGAATTAATTCAATTACATTTGGCATAAATGAATAATTTTATAAAAAAATTCTATGTTAATTAGACCAAAGGAAAATTTAGCCCTCAAATTTCTCATTTCGACTAAAAGGAGGCGCTTAATTTGGAATTAGCCTCGGGTTTCACGACTCACAGGACCGACACTGCACACCATCTCAACCATCAACAAACCATAAGAAAAATGAAGAAAATAAGAGAGATAGAGAAGGCGAGCACGCTGTCAGAGGCAATAGAAGTATTTCGTAGCTGTTTCAGTTGTGTTCCCTCCGCAGCTCCATTGTGGTCGACGCAATAGAGGGTTCTGCAGCTCCATCAAGGTGGGCAACAATGTTGCTGTTGCTTTCTAGCATGGGAGGATGATTTGCCATATCGCTAGTGAATGCGACGGCACCATCCCGGATTTGGATGGAGGCAGATCAAAGATGGTGGAGAAGAGTCCCGTTGTTAGTTGTGTGAAATGAAGGGGAATTTGGGGTTTGGATGATTTGGGTGTGTGGTGTTGGGTATATGTTAGATCGATTAATTAAATTAACTTTAAAATTTGGTTTTTAAAATTAGAAGTTAAAATATACGTAGGTGATGGTGTAATTTCCTATTGATTAAATCATAGGCCAAAGCAGTCAAAAAAAAAAAAAAAAAAAAACCATATGCCAAAAAGGTTTATGAACTTGGGCGTAGAGTTAACCCGATTGTTCTATGTAAGGAAACGCCAAAAAATACAAAGAAATAGCAAAATCGCGTGTTAATTAAGAACAATTTTATGTTGTTTACTATTTAAATTAAAGTCTCTTGAAAGCACAAGTCATCCTGTATTTTGTCACATACATGGATGATGGATTCGGTTCTCCAAGGCTTGTTAGAGTTGTCCTCAACACTCTAAATCATAAGATTGATCGGTTTCGAGTCAAACGAGAAGAATAAGACTCAACTTCTGGAAAGCGCTTGCATCTAATTGTTTAAGTTAATCAACAATGTCATTTGTTTGAAAATTAATAACATAACAAAATGACACTAGGTTGTTTCATGGTAATTCCAAAACGACACCATACCTTTTGGGCCCTTGACAAAAACAGTAAATATTAGGTCTCTGTACTAGAAATATTATTAATATTTTTAGGAGAAATGAGTCTGATCACAAAGCATGTAAATAATAATGAGATGTAGTTGCCACAAGGACATGGTGTAGCGTTAAATCAGGAGGACTTGAAACTAGAAGATCGGATGTTCGAATCTTGACTCTTGAAAAACAACATTTAATGTTGAAAGACAAGTGTTTACATCAAGGCAGTGTGACACTGTGTCATGGTGTACCTTGTTGCCCCTCCGAAAATCCTATTTGCATTAATAAACAAAAGAATATGTACTCCAATTTGTTCACTACATAAAGAATAACTAAGTTGCCCAAATTATTTATGTAATTTAACGATTATAAAACTCAAATACATAGTGAAATACCTGCGTTGCTCAAAGTGGTAATGATTACTCTAACAATGCACGTCTACTACGACACTGCCTTCATGTAAACATTACCTATTTCTCTTTGTTGAATGAACAAAAGAATATGTACTCCATTTTGTTCACTACATGAAGAATAACTAGGTTGTCCAAATTATTTATGTTATTTAAAGATTATAAAATTCAAATATATAGTGAAGTACCTACATTGCTCAACGTGGGAATGGTTACTCCATGCACATCTACTATCTTCCTCAGCGTTTCAAAACTCTTGATAGTTGATACACAATCAGAATTTGATAATAATAGCACAGTAACTAGAAAATTTAGGTTATATTAAAATCTAGCATTATAATTCTTTAATTTAATAAATAAAGCCCATAATTTTAAGTTATTTATTTATTGAGTTTCCGGAGAGTTTTTAAAGAGTGCTGATTTTCAAAACGAAACAATTGCGCCTAAAGTGTTTTCGTGCATCAAAAATAATCAATAACATGCCTCCTGCTCACTCTTGCATATCAAAAGCAGATTGAAACTTGTACATGTAATTAAACATGAACATGTTCCTTCTGAAATAGATATTTACTTGAGTTAATGAGAGAAATATTGTAGCATAATGGGCGACGGATCTAGAAGACGATGAAGATGGGTTTCTCAGCACTCATGTTCAATGTGATGCCTATGTAACTAGAGATTGCAATAGGTCGAGTATGGATCGGGTTTGTCAAATCCGTACCCTATCCACTAGAGATTTACAATATCCATACCTCACCCATTACCCATTTAAAAATGGCGGGTCGGGGATTGGTCGGAGGCGGGTCGGGGGCGGGTACGCTTTTATACCCATTTGAAACACATTACCTATTATTTATTTATTTATTTAATTTTTTAATACGCGTGTTGGTGTGACAAACTCTAGAACTATATATATACTTTCATGATTCACATTGATATATAATGGTATCTGCAAGAGATTAAAAAATGAATTTTTGACTCTTTTCCACAGGTAGCAACTATTGTTAATAAACAAAAATATAATATTTTATTATAAAAACTATCAAAATTTGATAGAAATTAGCCAAAAATTTGCTACCAGACACTGCATATTGAAGATTAGAGAAATTGATCTTACATATAACATACTTGCATTTATTTTTTAACGATTTTACAATTTCAAAAAATTACTTCCCAATAATAATATATGGTCATATCTCTCCCTTATTTTTTTCTAACGAATTTTTTTTCTTCATACAACCACTTTTATTTTAAATTTTATAATTCTTTAAGGAAATTAATGGGTATGCGGGTCGGGTATGAGTTTTGTAGTAAAACCCATACCATACCTATACTCATGTCGGGCTTAACATTTACCTCCATACCCAAACCATAAACTCATTTAGTCGGGTAATCCCCCGCCGTTTATGTCGGGTCTCCAACGGGTGTCGGGTCCGTGGATATTACAGACATCCCTATATGTAACTGTAAAGAATTATTTAAAAAAAATAAAAATTCATCTTTGTCTTTTAATTAAATAATCAGTCTTGATCTCCCACGGGATATCCACGTGGGAGGATCCCATTTATTGGTTTTGATTTTTTAAAAAATTCTGTGCAGTCACTACAGGTGACCGTTTCCATGTGACCGTTGCCACCAGCAACAGTCGCATTTAATATATTTTTTTCCCTACAACAGCCCCCCCCCCCCCTTTTTTTTTTTTTTTAATTTTTTTGTACACTATATATAGATTCAAATATTTCACAAAATTTCAACACCAATTACTTCTAGACTCTCCACTTTTGTAATAAAATTAATTCGAGTCAGCTTTCTCGGTTGAGGACACACTTCGTGATGGAAAAGCAAATGTCTAAGGTGTATATGAAACAAAACTTTTTTCCTATTTCAAGAGGAGCTTTCTCAAAGCACATCGTACGGGATACGTTGTGTTGCAAATTATATTGGTGTAAAGAGATATGAGGTCGAACGCCAGTCAGAGGGGATGACCATGGTCGACGACGGACAGTTTCTTACGACAAAGAGAATGACGTCGCCTACTGCGAATGTGCGATGTTCTCATATAAGGGCATCCCGTGCCGCCATGTATTGAGATATCTCACGCACAGAAACATTTACAAGTTGCCTCCATTTTATATCATTCGCAGGTGAACAAAGGACGCAAAATCGAGTCCAATTTTCAACACACCACCATCGTTCAACAAACAAATGCCAATTCCCTAACATCTTGAAGCAATGAGGGCAGAATCAAACAATCTTTTTAACGATGCATTGCTATCTCAAATCTCTACAGACTACGTGTTTACCGGGTTAAAACAAATGAAAATTGGAGTAAATGATTTACTTTTGACAGAGGGAGTAACCCCACCATCAACTAAGGATAAATGCAAAGTCACATATGGGGATACTTCGGTCAAGGATCCAGAATCTGTAAGAGCCAAGGGCAGTGGAAAATGAATAAATTCCTCAAAGGAAAAATCAATGAAGCAAACAAACCGAGTATGCGAAATTTGTAGTAAACTCGGACATGACAAGCGAAAATGTCCAGACGCGTTGTCAGCAGAAGACAATGCCTATCGTCCTCATCTCTGCTTACAGGAATCAGAAGAGGCGGGAGCATATCATACACAATCCTATTCACAAAACTCATTTCAGGCAAAACCCTATCACCCTGGTCAGACGGATGCCTATCAACTTCTTCGACTATGATGTATACGGATCATGAGAATAAATAATTGAAATTTAGTTATATTATTTTTTTTTCGCAATGTTGTAATGTAAGCTTGTCTCAATTCACGTGAAATTTCGTCTCTTAAATCATGTAATTCAGTATTTGTAATTCCGTAAAATATTTAATTTCAATCGACAACAAGGTTTAATTAAAAAAAATTAAAACGAAAACAAAATAAATTCGGGGGGAAAAAAGGTCCTACGTAAAAAAAAAATCGAAAACCAAAAAAAAAAAAAAAAAAAAAAAGTCCAACGAAAAAAATAGCAAAAATAAAAAACTATCCCACACGTGGATATTCCGTGTGGGATCATTTTATATATTAAATAATATGAATAAGTGATGATGGAGAACTTAAGTAATGTTTGTGTCACACACGCGTCCAATTGACAGAGAAAGTGGATGACAATTGATAGAAATGACCAATTTCGTAATGAAACCTTCATATTATTGTCAAGATTGAAACTATAAGTCCTGATTTCAGACGAGAGACTAATGTTAGGGATCATTTGTGCAAATAATACGTGCACACGACAACAACGATAACTGTGGCCGCAAACCGTAATGGATACACGAAGCAAAAGAGATGATTTTTCTCCAAACTTTCTCACACTTCCCCGTTTCGCTGGTTCTCACTCGGCAAAATCCTACCTTTCATTCTACTTCACTAACCCAACTCTCCAATCCTCTCGAGTTCTCCCCAAAAGTCCCTTCAAATTACGAGAACTTCAGGAGCAGAACAGTAACAGCTCTCAGAAGCAATCTTAGAGATAACGACCCAGTTCGAGAATCATCGTTCTTAGATGAAAATGGTGCTGTGGAGGACATGGATGACTATCTTAATTTCCTCTCTCTGGAGTATGACTCGGTTTGGGACACCAAGCCTTCCTGGTAATATGTTGCCCTTTTATCTCTTTGCCTATTCAACTACCAATTGGGGGGTTTTTTTTTTTTTTTTCCTCTGAATTTTAGTTAAGTTGAAATTTATAACAATTGATAAGGGGATCATTGCTTTAGACCTCACAATAATCGAACTGAGCATGTAGTCTCTGACCCAAATGTTATCTATACATGGCTTAGTTTGTTGTATAACTGAAGTTTATGATGCAACTTACATAAAATAAACAGAAGCTACTTTAGCTAAGTTTATATATGAATATGATTCTTTTAATTGTAAATTATCACTCCCAAGCATAACCTTGAGGTTTTATAATATAGCTTAAACCTGTTTTGCACTATAACAGGTATAATATTGATGAATTTCATACTACTTGGAAATGGAGGGACTATCATTATCGGAGCCAGGATTTAAGCGAAACCGAATTATTTTTTTTTAACCAAAAGGATTAAAAATGTCGATTTTGAGTACCAAAATAAGCCCATATAAAAACAATATGTCCATCTATATGTCTAATGCTATACAAATTGAAAATAAACATAAACATTAGATGAACATCAAAAAGGCAAAAAACAAATTGTCTATCTATATAACAAATGGTAGAGATGGCTTGGACATCTGAAATTTGTCTCTCCTTGTCCTCGTCTCTTCAATAAGAGAATTTATTGGAAATGTCTCAACAATTTCCTTCTCTATATACACAAGCATGGTACTGGACAAAAAATCTTCTTCCATTCAATTTCACAACTTCGTCTTAATGACAATCATAGCTGAAAATGTACGTTCTGTAGTTGCTGTTGAAACTGGAAGAGTTAAGACAAGATAAATCAATCTATTAACAAGATTATAACTCATTGATTTTCTTGTCAGTGCCAACAGTTGGCACATATCGGAAAGTGTTGTTAAATTTTTAAATTGAGAGTTACGCTGAACTTCGATTTGATAGAACTCCATTTGAGTTTTCAAATGCAACTTCTCTTGATTTGTAAAGTTAGCATGATAAAATTTATCTACCAACTTACAAATATTCTGAACGTCAAAAGCCTTGTAGCCATCTCTAGGATCTAATGACGAGTTAAGCATAAGCAATTCTATCATATTTTCCTTAAATCTATTTCTTTACTCTTGAACTTGAAAATCCACTATTGCAAGAAACAAGTCAATTTTGTAATGATGTTGCAAAGTGATAGGATCTTTTTGCTTAAAAGTCCTCCCTTGACCTGCTCTATA
Source organism: Ligustrum vulgare (assembly GCA_963555705.1). Classification (NCBI taxonomy): domain Eukaryota; kingdom Viridiplantae; phylum Streptophyta; class Magnoliopsida; order Lamiales; family Oleaceae; genus Ligustrum; species Ligustrum vulgare. Next base: position 37,135,857 of record OY743188.1, read on the forward strand.
TAAAGAAATCATATCAGAAATGTCTATGTTTCTTGAAGTACAAAATGACTTCACGTTGTTCAACAATTCATCTCATCCATCTTCTCTATAGTTTTAAAGTCGGGTTTTTGTCACTTACACCAATTCCATTGCCATTCAATATATCCTAAGATTTAAATTGCAATGTTTGACAATCCCAAAATATCTCTCATTAAATGTAGAATAAAGATGAACTCAAAAGATGTCATGACATCATAAACACCATCAGCTTCACTCCTATAAGGTAAAGTACTTCCGTCATTGATGATATCAATTAAAACTAAACAAGTATCATGAAACAAAATGAGCAAACTACAAATGGAACCAAAGTGTGAGCTCCATCTTGTACTTCCAGCACTTTTTAGAGTTCCAGTTTGATTTTTTCCACTTCTAGTTTCAAACTCATCATTCTCATCATTGGCAATCATTTCTGTAATTCTAGTTGCTTGAGAGAAGTTTGTTACTTCGGTTACTAGAAGAGGTAACCAAGTTGACAATAAGAGTTAAGTAATAAAAAAACTGAAATACTAGATTTATTTGCCTAGCTGTTGCCACAAGCTCCAATTGAAGTCGATGAGCAAAACAATGAACATAATAGCATATGGACATTCCTCGATGAATAAAGCTTGCAATCCATTCCACTCTCCTCGCATATTACTAGCTCCATCATATCCTGAACACTATGTATCTCCTTCTTTAAACTTGATGATTTTGTATTTTCAACATGAATCAAATCAAAAAAATCTCTCTCGTATGTAACCTCCTTTGTCAACAAATCTAAGAACCATGACCATCTGCTCTCTTTTTGATGAATCTTGAGATTCATCCACTAATATACAAAATTTGGCATTACCAATCTCATTTTCAATAAAATGTTGTACCTTGGATGCTAGAAGAGATAATATCTGCCTTTGAATCTTAGGAGAAGTATAAGTTGCATTTCTTGGAGCATTCTTCAACACAACTGCATCTACAGCTTCATTGTAACGTGCTTGTGTTTAATCAACTGAGGAAAGTTGCCTCTGTTAATGGATTCAGGTCTTTCTTTTCTTCCCATATAGCTTAACTCATACATATCAAATTCCTTCGCATTTTTATATTTACGTAAGTATTTACAACATTTTCTTTTAGCTTTAACTGAAGATACAAAAATCATCAACTTTAAAGAAGAAGATACATGGAGTGCTCTCTCAACATAATCTTAGCATACAAAATATTCGTGGTCAAGGATATGATAGAGCTAATAATATGCGAGGAGATGAATGGATTGCAAGCTTTATTCATCGAGGAATGTCCATATGCATATTATGTTCATTGTTTTGCTCATCGACTTCAATTGGCGCTTGTGGCAACAGCTAGGCAAATAATTCTAGTATCTCAGTTTTTTTTTTTTTTTTTTACTTAACTCTTATTGTCAACTTGGTTACCTCTTCTAGTAACCGAAGTAACAAACTTCGAAGCTCTCAAGCAACTAGAATTGCAGAAATGATTGCCAATGATGAGTTTGAAACTGGAAGAGGAAAAAATCAGATTGAAACTCTAAAACGTACTGGAAGTACGAGATGGAGCTCACACTTTAGTTCCGTTTGTAGTTTGCTCATTTTGTTTCATGATACTTGTTCAGTTTTAGTTGATATCATCAATGATAGAAGTACTTTAGCTAACAGGAGATATCTTGGAATTTACAGATGTTCTTTGTCAAGCATTATAATTTATATCTCAGGATATATTGAATGCAATGGAATTGGTATAAGTGACAAAAATCCGACTTCAAAACTATAGAGAAGATGGATGGGATGTATTGTTGAACAATGTGAAGTCATTTTGTACTTCAAGAAACATAGACATTCCTGATATGATTTTTTTATAAAGAGTAGATCGATGGAGGACTTCTAAGCAAAAATATCCTATCACTTTGCAACATCATTACAAAATTGACTTGTTTCTTGCAATAGTGGATTTTCAAGTTCAGAAGTTAAGAAATAGATTTAAGGAAAATATGATAGAATTGCTTATTCTTAGCTGACTTTACAGACCAAGAGAAGTTGCATTTGAAAGATCAAATGGAGCTCTATCAAATTGAAGTTCAGCGTAACTCTCATTTTAAGAATTTGACAACACTTCCCGATGTGTGTCAACTGATGGCATTGACAAAAAATCAATGAGTTATAATCTTGTTGATTGATTGATTCATCTTGTCTTAACTCTTCCAGTTTCAAGAACTACAGGACGTACATTTTCAGCTATGAGTGTTACTAAGACGAGGTTGTGAAATAGAATGGTAGATGATTTTTTGTCCAGTACCATGCTTGTATATATAGAGAAGGAGATTGTTGAGACTTTTATAATAGATTCTCTTATTGAAGAGATGAGGTCAATTTCAGATGTCCAAGTCATCTCTACAATTTTTTATATAAATAGACAATTTGCTTTTTGTCTTTTTTATGTTCATGTTTATTTTCAATTTGTATAGCGTTAGACATATAGATGGGCATATTGTTTTTGTATCGACAAATTGATTTTGTCTTTTTGGTCAATCAATCTAACTTGTTTATTTGTTTTTTTTTAAAAAAAATAAAATTGGGGAGGCCCCCTCCACCCTCTGTATTTTCACCCCTACAAGATTGAAATCCTAGTTTTATGGTCCCTGGTTTTATGGCAGGGAGATCAAGTGTGCAAGTTATTTATTTCGGAGATTGTTAGAGAAGTATAGAAAAAAATTATTTGCTCGTTTTTATTAGTTTAGAAAAAATATTAAGAAATGTTATGGTGGGTGCTACAGACTTTTTATCGAATTTCATAAGATATTATCAATTCTATTTAGGATGTATATGATGGGAATGAGTGTGAGATCTAGTCACCGTGCTCGTGTCGAGTTTTCCATTGCTATGGGTTGCATTAAAATTTTACCCCAAGCTTTTATCTTCACTTTTAAGGCCATTTAGATTAAAATATTCACTGTTAACATAGTTTTAGACTTTTAGTTCGTAAATCTGTACGGGGGATGAACTTCGAATGATCATGAAGGAGTCTAAGGGTTTTCAGGCTAAAGTAGAACTAACTGAATACATTGATAGAATGATCTTTTAGTCAGTGTATCTACAAGGATGATATTATAGCACTAGAGCTACTATAGCCTGCTATTTGTTTTAGCTATCTGGGCAAGAAGATTAGTAAGTTACCAAGACTTGAAACTGATGCAATGCATAGAATCAAACGGTGATGTTTTACAAGATTCATGATCAACTTGTAAATTTCAAAGGCTAGTTAAAACACCCAGGTCAGGAAAGTTTAAAAAATTTGATAGGTACTACTCATACCAATAATGTGCACTTTCTTTTCCGGAAGTCCATCCTTAGAAACTCCACAGTTAAGCGTGTTTGGCTCAGAGCAATTCTATGATGGGAGACCCCCTGGGAAGTTTTCTCAGGGAGCATGCGTGTGAGGACAAAGCGTGCTGAAAAGACTAATGTTGGTACAGTGGGTACAGTATGTCGTCATCTAACGACCGAGACAGCACATTAAGTGGGACCCGGGTCGTTACAATTGTATTGTAACACCCAAGCCAGGAAAGTTTAAAAGATTTGCTAGGTACTACTCATATCAACAAGGTGCACTTTCTTTTTCGAAAGTCCAGCAATTCTATGATGGGTATTGGGTAACTCTCTGGGAAGTTTTCTCATGGAGCATGCGAGTGAGGACAAAGCATGCTGAAAAGACTCATATTGGTACAGTAGGGACAGTACATCGTCATCTAACGGTCGGGACAGCTCGTTAAGTGGGATCGGGGTCGTTCCAAATGGTATCAGGGACGACCACTAGCCGAAAATCGGATACTAAGTGTTATGCGGGACAAAGTGCTACGTCATAGGGAGGGAGCCATCTCTTGAACTCGTAGGAGCCACCTCTAAAATCCAAACGCCTGACAACGGATCCTCGGATGGTTTAAGCGTGACGAGGACATCGCGAGTCTAACGGGAGGTGGATTGTAACACATAGGCCAGGAAAGCTTAAAAGATTTGATAGGTACTACTCATACCAACAAGATGCATCTTCTTTTTCGGTAGTCCATCGTTAGAAACTCTACAGTTAAATGTGCTTGGTCTGGAGCAATTCTATGATGGGTGACCCCCTGAGAAGTTTTCTCAGGAAGCATGTGAGTGAGGACAAAGCATGCTGAAAAGACTCATGTTGGTATAGTGAGAATAGTACGTCGTCATCTACCGTCTGAGACATCCCATTAAGTGGGACCCGGATTGTTATACCAGTTGTACAAAGTGATTATTAAACTAGTTATATTTCATGGTACTAAGATTATTAAATTAGTTATATTTCATGGTACAAAGTGTTGGCTATTAAAGGATAAAGTATCTATGATATAAATGTAACGAGGATCTTATTGTGACTATATGTCAATAAGTTAGGTGTTACGGATTTTGGACAAATTAAGAGAATGACATACATCGTGTAATGTTCTAGCCAAGGATGCATCGAACAAAGGATCCATGTAGCTACTTCAAAATTTCAGTGTTATGAAATTCATGAATCGTTGTTTTTGAAAATGTTTTCACTTGCTTTCTCATACAACTCAAAAACCTGTCTCAAGGCTGGATTCTTTTAGATATGCTATTTATCTTTGCTTTAACTCTCTTCTTATTTGATTGCTATGACTTTTGTAGCTTCATAGTATGGAGATTGATATTTCTACAATTTCAATTTTGTGTTGCCATTCCAATGTACTTTATCTACATGTTAACATATTATTTTTTCTTTTTATTTCTTTTAGGTGTCAGCCATGGACGATAACTCTCACTGGAATGTTAGTAATTACCTTTAGCTGGCTGATTTTGCGCTCCGTTTTAGTTACTTCGGTAGTTGTCGCATTAATCTGTTCGTGGTGGTACCTCTTTCTTTACTCTTACCCAAAGGTACAATCACCCTCTTCCCTGTTCACATCTTGTATATTCATGATTTTAGTTCTTCGTAGTACGCCAAATATCTATAAACTTGTAATTAGGCCTAACAAGAATGAAATCATATATGATGAGCCAATATAGACGTCGTCACAATTTTTTCAAAAAAGTACCGACACGACACATTTATTAAAATCTTTAAATTCTTAATTTTTTATTGTATAAATTTAATTTTATACTCGTTATTAATTTTTCTTGCTGAAGTCTTTTAACTTTGAGTACCTATTTGTTATTTAATAATAATTTTGAGTTAAAAATATATAATTTTTCTTATAAAGAAAGAATGATGATCATAGTAGAGTGTCGGAAGAATGTCATATCTGACGAACACGTTATTCTAGTTGAAATGCTGGTGCAACAGAGGAAATCACGCTATGTGGTATTTGAACCTACGACATCGAGTTTTGAAGACCCACGTCCTATCTAACTAAACAAAGAACGTTTGTTCTCATAGTAGATCCAACTGTGAAGTAAAGAAAAATGTAGAATAGAACGGGAAATGTATGTGCATTATCAAGGTAGTATAATCTTATCCGTTTTCTTTTCTCAGGCATATACAGAGATGATTGATGAGCGAAGAAAGAAGGTGACCAGTGGCCTCGAAGATACGTATGGTATGGGAAAGCAATAATTTTTCAGGGAGGACTTAATTTGGTTAGAGGAAATCAAATAGATATATGCTATAAGCTTGTTAAACTTTGTAGGCCGATAATGATATCAACCTCAATTCTATCCCGTGATCTTATTTTGGCGAGCATTGAAGCATATTCTTGGATTTGTGGCTTAAAGAAATTAAGTCAAAATTTATCGCAAAATCCTGCTGTACTTTGTATTTAAAAACGCTTGCGCCCACCGCGCAGACATTTGAAAAACAGTACACATGAAATAATGCTATTCTCATGGTATTGAAATCTTATTTCTGACAACATAATTACAACGAGATGAGCCCAAAGAGGAGAAAGTGAGACAGGATGTTGGTTTAAACTTTAAATACAACTGCTTTACAAGCAATGCGACATAGGAATAGGAATGCACCTTTCTCATGAGCATGATGATTATCCCTTAAAAGTATCAGATTCTATTTCTAGCTATTATTATCTTGCCCGATTTGATTTGATATTAGCTGCCAACAAAGCAAGTCCACGATTAAGGACATCAATTACAAAATCTGTAAAGAATTGTAGCGGTCATAAATGCAGAAAATCATTGAACATGGATATTCCAATTATGAAAACACAATATCAATACGAACACGTTTTACCTTCGTGTGAGGTGATGCACCACAAGGCCAACAAATATTAATTTTAATTAATAACAATATATAGATGCAAAGTATAATAGACAGTATGTTACTAACAAAACAAAGTCAAACTTGCACATAATAAATATGAAAAAGATCAATATAATAGTAAATGATAAGATCCTAGAAGTCGAAATAACCAAAAGTCTCTTGTATCATCACTACTAATAGGTTTACAAGGGGTCAACATATTTGACTTGGCTATTATGTCATCACAATCAATTTCCTTTTATTTTCTATCATCCTCCTTAACTTGCGTGAAGAAAATATTAAATAATATAATAAACCTATATATCATTCTAGTTGTAAAAAAAAATAGCCAAAATCATGATTTTAAATCCCCAATTAAAACTTGCATTGAGGTTGCTGGAAGAAATGAAGAGGACTGAAACATGCCACATGGAAGACAACTGAGACATGTGAGCTGTCAAGAACGTAGATGATGTAGGATGGGTGCCGGGTGGTCAGATCTAGTATGGATCGTATGGATGGTAGTTGGAATCTATGGCTCTCCCAGGGGTCCTCGCACTGCAGTCTTTAGAGGCGCTCGCTTAATTTGTGAGAGACGCGCCTCATGGCAATACCTCAAATCTTGCGACTTAAAAAACTTGGAAATTCTTAATGACCCGTTTTAAGAATTGCCCACAGCCCACTAAAACATTTAAAAAAATTATTTCTCATAGACCCACTTTAGAAATAGTCCTGTCTCCAACAACTAAAATAATTACAAGGTAAGGAGGAAGGAGATACAACTTGAGCTTGAGCGTGGGGCTTGTCCTCTTGACATCACTACTTCTCTTTGTTCATTTTTCTTGTGTGTTTGCACACTATAAATTGTTCCATTATGAATTTTAGGATAGTTTATTATGTAATTTGAGCATATTTTGGATTTTAATAATTTTTTGACATTTTTTTGTTTTATTGTATGAGGCTTATGATCCAAACGCCTTGAGCCAATCCTGATCACACTTTTTAAACATTGATCCAAAAAACTATAGCCTGTAATAAAACACCCCAAAAAGGCAAGACAAATGGGTGGAAACCTTAATTGCCATGAGGCTTAGCCTTGGGCTGAAAGAATCACAAATAACATTTACGGCGCTAAATGAAAGCCTCACGTGAGAGACGACTCAGTGCATCAGGCTTGAAAGGTTTTTTTTTTTTTTAACATCTCAGAAATGAGGCAAGTCATTTTGGGTTCAAATGTATCCATCCTGTTGTTCAAATGGAAAACCAAATAAAAAGAAGTCCAAGGATTTCTATTTGTTACTCAATAAAATTTCACCATTCTAAGCCATAAACATTATAATAATTTCCAGAATCTTTTCGTATCTTTTGGGCTTCATTTCTGTATCAATGTGTTGGAAGATGTAAGATCTTCACAATGCCATGTATGTTCTCACTCAAAGAAGCCATTAACAAACCCCTAAACCAAGGGAGGAAAATATGGTATGCATCTCCTAAGTTGTGATATGTGCAACAAGTTTCAAACATTTTGGTAGAAGGTGATAAAAAACAAAAAGTATTTTGAACACATGTAAGCAAGTATCTAAGTAATAACAAACACAGTAACGGGCCATTGAGAGACGCACCAACTTTCGTACCATTCCGGAGGAAGGTGATATAAAACGAATACTACTTTAAACACATGTTAACCGAGTATCAAAGTAATGTACACGGTAACATGCCATTAAGTGATGCACCAACTTTCATAGTATTCCAGTGGAAGGTGATAAAAACATTTCAAACACGTGTTAGCAGAATATCTAAGCAATAACATACACGATAACAGGCCATTAAATGATGTGCTAACATTCATAACATTTCGAAAGTATATATTGACATGTTAAAAATAACAAAGAGCATGCATCCAAAGAACCCTCAAATTATAACATCATAACAAAGATTAGTATCATTAACTTTAAAAGAGGTTTCTTACCCATAAATTATAGGAAAAAAACTAACCAGTCTTCACTTCTAGAAAGCATTACTGTTGAACCCAGACCCTCATACTTCTGTCATTATCAAGCGCTGCAGAAACAATCATGTTCTCTGTGGGATGGCATGTAACTGATACAACAGTATCAGTGTGTCCTTCAAGTTTCTGAACCAAGTTTTTACCCTGTAAATCCCACAGGTATACGCAGTGATCCTCCGATCCACTGACTATATACTTCTCACCCGTGACAGAGAATGTTGACGTTATGCAATATACTCTGTTCTTGTGATCCGAATACGTCTTCAAGAACTTTCCAGTTGAGTAGTTCCAAAGCTTCTGTAATCAACCAACACCACAACAAAGGAGTTTGAATGACAAAATTCCAAAACAGAACTTGAAAATAATACAACTCTGCTATGTTGAACTAAATAGCAAAAACATTTATAAATTGAGGTTAGCATGAAATTATTTAGAACCACAACTGATGATGAAAGGAATTATTGTTTCATACAAATTTCACCATATATTTAAAGGAACCAAAAAAATGCTAAACCTAACTTTTTCTGCGTGATTAATTTTTTCCAGTTCGATTAATGGTCATCAACAATTCCCCCTCCCCCCCCCCACCCCCACCCCCACCACCTACCAATGTGATGTATCTAACATCTCAGTTTCAAAAACATACTCGAATTGGACAACGAATTTCGTCCAAAACGAAAGCTCCGATAGAAAACCTCAATACTTACCAGAGTATCGTCAAGGGTAGGTTAATATCTCAGTTTCAAAAACATACTCGAATTGGACAACAAATTTCTTCCAACACGAAAGTCTATAGTTTTCCGACAGAAAACCCCAATACTTACCAGAGTATCATCGAGGGTAGCAACAAGTATGAACTTCCCATTCGGTGAGAACTTGGCAAAAGACACGGCAGGAACTTTATCATCAATGAGTATCTTCAAAAGGCTGCCGGTGGAGGCATCCCAAATTTTGCACGAACCATCATGGCTCCCAGAAACAATCAATGAACCATCCCGATTGAAATGCACAGATGTAACTGGCATCGAATGTGCCCGGATGACGTGCAAAGCTTTACCCGTTTTCACTTCCCAAATCCGAACCGTGTCATCAAACGACCCTGAAACAATCAAATTAGATTGGGGATTGAAGTTCACGCAGAAGACGAAATCATTATGGCCCTTAAGGGTTTTGACACACTCGGCGGAGCGTGCATCCCAGATTCGGAGGGTCCGATCATCAGAAGCAGAGCAGATGTAAGTCGAGTCAGAGGACCACGCCAGATCCGACACTCCATCAGAATGCCCAATCAAACTGAACAATTTGGTTAAGGTTTCCGAGGACCAGACGATGAGGGTTTTGTCCAGAGACGCCGAGGCGAATAGCTTGCCATTTTTCGAAAACTTCACGCAGGAGACGGCGCGTGTGTGGCTCGTGAGGATTTTCTTCAGGCGATACGGCCGATACGGCTGCGTTGGATTGTTGTTATTGCTGTTAGTAGCCATAGCCTTCGAAACCCAGATTCAGACAGCTATTTCCAACGAGATAGGCTTTGGTAAGTTTTCCCGTCACAACGGTGGGATCCGATCCTATAAGAAGACTACAAACTCAATGAAAAATAGATATGAGCAAGATTTGTATTGTAGAATTGAAGAATTTTAATGTATTTTGAAGGATTTGTGGTGATTTTATGAGGATTTTGGTTTTATTTGTATGTTTGGCAACGGATTTAGGGTTTTCTCTATTGATCAATTTTGTTGCCTTGGGTTTATTGTCAAGAAAATTGTTCAAATAGAATAGTTTTGTTGTAAAACAATAGAGAATATAGAGAGAATCAGAGAGAACTTCTCGTTAAGTATGTTTCTAATGAAATGAAATAGCCACTATTTATAGGAGGGGACAATGACACAATTGTAATATATAAAGTTTATAGGGGTATAATGGTAATTGGTCATTCAGATATTTATATATTTTATTATATTTATAACACTCCCCCTTGAATGACCTATTCCGCAATTGTCTATCTCGTTAAAACTTTGCTAAGAAAATTCAGTGGGATAAAACTTGAGCGAAGGAAAAAGAGTACAGAAACTCCCCCTGATGTTGGCCATGGTGAATCATTGAGTCTGACGTTCGAGTAGAATAAATCATGTACTGAATCTTGAAGTTCTGAAGTGCTGCCTCATTAAAACCTTGTCAGTAAAACCCAGTGGGATAAAATCTGAACCAAGGAAAAAGAGTACAGCCGTTGCCTCGTTAAAACCTTGTCAGGAAAACCTAGTAGGACAAAACCTGGGCGAAGGAAAAAGAGTACAGCATGATTCTCCCCCTAAAGTGTGTAATCAAGTATTCATGAACATTTTGAATAATGATATCATCTTTCGTCTGGAATATGCATATATGAAAATCTTCTTGTGTGTAGTCGATATCATAACATTCTTCATAAAATGTGTATGATTTTCTTCATTTGTTGATATCATTCCAGTATAACAATGTGTTGCTGAATTATAGCTTGTTGATAGCTATGATGATGCCCCAAAAACCTTGCTAGGAAAACCCTGTGGGACAAAATCTCAGCGAAGGGAAAAAGAGTACATTATTCTCATTAATTTTCATCAATACGCCTCAACTGTTGCCTCATTAAAAACCTTGTTAGGAAAATCCCGTGGGACAAAACCTCAACTAAGGGAAAAAGAGTGCAACTCGTATTTATTCCTTTTCATGGAATATCACAAGTATATTGATGCAATCTCATATCTTTTCATCAAACATATCATTCATGATGAGCTTTATATAAATCGTTCATAGCTCAGTTATGATGTCATAACATGCTATATTAAGCAATGTTGTACTAATTTATCGATTGCATCTTTCACTTCTGGTGAATAATCAAATTTAGAATTCACTTCTGGTGAATAATCAAATCTAGAATTCACTTCTGGTGAATAATTAAACATATTCATATTCATATTCACTTCTAGTGAATAATCAATTTCCCAGATGTTATAAATAGTACACTTCAATTTTACTTTCAACATATTATATCATGGAGTCATTTGTATCATTCTATAGTGATACTAATCTAGGCATATTGAATCTTTCAATGATTTATACATGTATGTTCTTGCACTTTATAAACTGTAATTTCTAATTTGTAGGAGCATAATCAATCATTGAAATAGATATCAATTTCGACATATAATCTACAATCATTTTACTTGAAATCCCAACGTACCGCGATCAACTGGTACATCAAAGAATACTCTCAAAGTACCGAGATGAGAATCATACATTTTGATCTCACTCATTGGTATATCAAAGAGCTCAAGCTAGTGATTTAGACTATAGTCTATCCACCATATGTCATGCCAGTTCAATGAAAAATTTTGCGCGCAACGAGTCATCTTTTACGACTGTGTAATATTTTCCATTTCTATATATAATTACTGGCTTTACACATTTAAGCATTTGGACTTCAGGTCCTTGAACAATAATCCCTACATTGGGGTTATATACTTGGTCAAAGTATTATAATTTCATCAACCTCATTTTCATTTATGCAGTTGACTTATTCATCGATTCCATTTCAACTCAATATAACATAGAGATATTTCTGTATATGTTCTATCATCAGGTACTTGAATATCTCATCATTTAACTATGTCCCTTTTACTCACTATGAGTATTTAGCCTCAAGTGGATCATTTCAATCATTCAAGAGATATTTATTTTTGGAATCGATAGTCATTACGCTTCAGGCATAATTACGCTTCAGACGTGTTTTCCCCATAATGTTCTCAAATATTATCAATTGGCTAAAATGCCATAACACATGTCATTCTTTTAGAGATATAATCTCAATCATATATCTAAGTGTGCTTCGGTGGATTGTATACATATCGCACTTTTATAAATCATAAAGCTTCACAAGCAAATCTTTATTTCATAGTATTGACATGTTTGTAAAATATTGCTGCATAAGAAAAAATTATTCTCATATCAAATAGCTGGAGGCTTTTAATCTGCTAAACCATTAGCAATATAATATTCTATTATCTCAACTAATTCGTAAAATCATTAATGACTTTAAGATATATTCATGCTAGCATTTATCATTTTGCTCGAAATATCATTACTTGAGCAAATAATCAGTCATTCATTTTCTTAGTGAGATAATTAATTTGCTTTTGAGAACAAGCAGCAATGATAACAATCTTCTGGTTCTTTAATGAATGCCATTATTGAATTGGAATCTAACCAATCATTATAGAACTTTTGGTTCAACAAGATATTTCACTTGTACATATGTATGAACTTCTGGTTCAATACAGTATTCATTTTATCAGTACGTATTTCTGTACAGTTTGAATCAGTATACCTTTATTACTATTATTATACCGAAAAAATATCAGTACCAAAATCCAAGAAAATATTCCATATCTCAAATCTTATCATCAAATCTTTCTTTCGAGAAAGTTAACGACGCATTAATCTTGTTCCCTACTTTTCATTATTCTATTCCATGCTTTCGTGCTGGAATCAATATCACGTGGATCCACTCAACTCCTTTATACCTTTAAATAGATATTTTTGAGAAGAAGGTTAGATCCATCAAAAATGGATATCATATTTTCAAATATTCGTAAATATTATTCTAATCTTCCAATAAATGATTTGAGAAAAATTTATCGAATTAGGCTCGAAAGATTGAGGTTGCTGATGGATCATGGCATCCCAGAAGATGTTCGCTGGTTGATCGAAGCAAAAGTTCGATTAGCTGGTGAATTACCAGATTCATTTTCTAAGCACAAGCCTGGCTTAGGTAAGAGTACTTTTGCAAAGAAGCGAAGAGTAAAAAGATTAAATAGTTGCTACAAATGTGCTCGATGGACATGTGATACCCGTTGTAAATCAATAGGATATTCATCCATAAATCGAGATGATAAGATAGACTTCATTAAGGGTTGACTGAGTAAGGAGTCATTGGATGATATCCGATTGACTCTTGAGACGCACCCTAGTGGGTATGTGCAGCGTGAGCTACTATCTTTATGGGCTAAATTCATCAGCGATAAAGAGCGTTATAGTCTCAAAAATATAATAGCAAAAGATCCTGTTTGCCAGGCTGTTATAAACAATGATGTTTTGGCTATGCAGCATTAATACAAGGTAAATCATTTGATATATATGCACATATAAAATACTTTTCTGTTTCCTTTCACGAGTTTTGATAAAGTCTGGTTTAAATCACCGAAAGGTGAGTAGGGTGATTTTGTCAAAAGTAAATCTTCACTTTTTAGAAATACGAGCAGTAAATAGTGAAGTTTTTCAAGTTTAAAAAGTCAATGATTTTCACAGTTTATGCATCCCAAAATATCATTTTCTCATAAGTTTTTCCTTCCTTATTCTCTCAAAGATGGAAGGATCAAAACTTCGACAGATCAAAACTATCTGTGTATTTTGTGGATCAAAAGTAGGAAAAGGTTTTGGGTATCTAGAAGCAGCCGTGGATCTTGGAAAGAAATTGGGAGAGAAAGGTATCACTCTCGTGTATGGAGGAGGTAGCAGTGGATTAATGGGTTGTGTTTCACAATCTGCTCTAGTAGAGAAAGTAAGAGTGATAGGTGTTATACCTACTCCTTTAGCTGATATCGCAGGCAAAACATGAGGGCATGAAGTACAAACCTTATCTATCCATGAACGCATAACTTGCATGTTATATGGTTCTGATGCCTTCATAGCTCTACCTGCAGGTTTTGGGACTTTAGAAGAAATCTTTAATATTACCTCATGGGCTCAACTAGATCTCCATACTAAACCTATTGAGCTTTTAAATATTAACAATTTCTTTGATGGTTTGTTAACATTTCTTGATTATGCTGTGGAATAGGGATTCATCTCTCCATTTTCTAGGAGAATCCTTATTTCTGCTCCTACTATCGAGGAACTACTGGATAAGTTGCAATCATATATTCCAATACAAGATCCAGCAGGAGTTAAGATAGATTGGTCGCAAGGAAGGGGAATCAAGCGAAAATGGAGTTCGGTTAATGTAAATTTATCTTTGTGAACCCTAGAATAGGTGGTGGTAGAGTACGGAGTATTCTCACTCTTGAGACACACCATAAATTTCTAGGATTTTATCAATATTTAATCTTGTGTACCTCAAAGATTTAAGGTGGTAGAGTATGGAATATTCTTATTCTTGAAACACACCTTTTCTTTATTTCCTCAAAAGGTCAGAGGTGGTAGGATACGGCTACTCCCGAAACACATCTCTCATTTTGAGGATCATAAATGTTTCCCCCTTTTGTATTTTGCATGTATGACTCGTTTATGCTTCTTCAGGAGCAATAATAATATCATTTCAGTATGTTTAGATGATAATGTTTACTTCTTTTGGAGTAAATATGTCCTTCTTCTGGAATACATAAGTGCTCGTGCAAGAACTTTTCCAGACACTTATCATCTAATATTCATCTTATAATACTGATGAGATTATTTTCACATTAGCCATATCTGTGCTATCATGTGATATTATCTTATCATACATCAACATTCTCTTGTTGAATAATTTTCATCCACCCTTTCAAATACAGATATTGGTAACTTCTGGTACCATTGGATAAAATATTTTTATCAACATTTACCAACTTTTTGGTAATGATAACTTTCTCGTATCATTTGATGAAGTATCAAATAACAATAATATTGTATATATATTAATAATAATAATACTGGGGTTATACCACCAAGTATATATGTTGACAACATCCTCTAATATGTTAGAATTAACCAACAACTGAGGTGTTTATATGTATTCAATTGATATACCGACCATATAGGCGGTGTCAATATAATGAAACAATTAAACCGACCATATAGGCAGTATCAACGTGATGAAACAATTAAACTGAGCATATAGGCGATGACATGATATAATTAAAACTGGTAAAGCCAACCATGTAGGTGGCAACAACATAATGAAATAATTACCTTTCACGAGTGAGCGAGTCGTATCTTCAAATCTAGTCAAGGTATTCATAATAGTGAGTGAGTCATATCTTCAAATCCAGTCAAGGTATTCATAATAGTCAAATCCGTTACGATAATGAGTCATATCCAGTTAAGGTATAAATTCAGTCCATAATAACTCAATCCATCACGGTATGTCAACTATTATGTTACTTTTAAAACTTTTAATTTATCGTATTAATCACATAGTAGTATTAAATAATTTAGAATATATATTCTATTAACACTTATAATCATATCATTAATAATGATTAATCAATTTCGTTAAATCATGATTAATATATTTTAACGTATCATCAAGGGCAAAATCGTCCATATTTTAATATATTGATCATATGGATAAATCGAAACCGTCAATAGGTTTGAAATTTAATTTAGAACAAACTTACTTTTGGTCCGAAGTTCAAAATCTTGCCGGAATTGCTTTAAAAATAGTTTTTACGACGCCGCCACATTCGACCACCGGAAAATGTCCAAAACTGCACCAAACAGAAAAGTAAGACTATAGAAAAATCAAGAACGTCGATATGAACAAACTTCCTGTTGACGTCATCGCCGGATTCAGCCGCACGCTCCCTCACGCGCCGAGTCGACGTCTGCGCGTGGGCCTCACGCGCCTCACGCACCGGTGCCGAAGGATCGTCCTGTCGCCGTCTTCATGGATCTGCTTTTCCGATCATCATTTGAATTTACGGTTTGATGTGAATTTGCTTTGAAAGTTTCGATTTTTTCAACTTTTCTTCTCCGGTCGATATTTTCTGTTTCAGCCGTTGGATCATCCCCAATTTTCAGTCGAGTCTTCTCCTCGACAAGCCCGTTCTGATGGTTGTGGCTGTTCGTCGATCGGATCTCTGGATCGACCGGAATCATTCTTTTTAGTTCGAGAGAAAATGAAATATTGATTAGTAATAATCAGGTTTCTGATACAGAGGTTCATCATTTAGATACAACTGTAGAGCATACTCCCGTTATATTACTCAATTGGCTAGAGACTCGTGCTGATAATGTGTTGTAAAACAATAGAGAATATAGAGAGAATCAGAGAGAACTTCTCATTAAGTATGTTTCTAATGAAATGAAATAGCCCCTATTTATAGGAGGGGACAATGGCACAATCGTAATATATAAAATTTACAGGGGTATAATGGTAATTGGTCATTCAGATATTTATATATTTTATTATATTTATAACAAGTTCATTTATATAATCTCCCCTTACGAATTTTCTTGTTTTGAAGTTTGGTTGTAGAGTGATTCCTAAAGCCCTCCTGTCACAGACTCACATGAGATATTGTTTTATTCTTTCCATTAAAAGATTTCTGTCTTTAACTACCCAAAAAATAGAATTAATCGAAATTAACTTGTTGCAAATATCTGGAGAAACTGTAGGAGATCGAAAAGTAGGGGGGTCAAACGGAACGGGTCGGGTCGGGTCGGCCCGTCCGGCTCACGAGTCGGACTGTTAGAGACTCGTGTGGGAGATGAGTCGAGCCGGATTAGCCTGTCTCCCACACAGCCGGCCCAAGTCCGGCTCGTGGACTCGGTTATTGATTTTTTTTTAAAGTAACTTTCTATTAATACTAAAATAATTTAAAATATTAAAACTTAAAATGTACAAGAACTTGACGAGCTTGAAATTGGCTTGACGAATTTGAAATGAGCTTGACAAGCTTTTAACGAGCCGCCTCGCGAACCGGCCCATTTCCCAGCTTGTTGGGCTTTCATGAGCCAATCTACGAGCTTCACGAGGCGAACTCGAACTGTCCAACACTCAAATTTTTTGTCTGATCCAAGCTCAAGTCCCTTTTTTCACGATCCGAACTCACGAACTGTCCAACCAATTTGCCACGCCTATCGAAAAGTAGTGGAAAACATGCATCTAAGAAAGTCAGAAATGGCAAAAAATGCTAATGCTTTCATTGCCCTGCTTGGTATTAATTCTTCAATTTTCCTGGAGGATTTTCTCCTTCATTAAACCTCAAATTTTAACATTTAGGTGGCTATGGAACCATGAAAGAATTATTGGAAATCATAGCTTGGTCTCAATTCGGGATTCACGAGAAGCCAGTAAAAAAAATATTTTTCTTCTCATTCCTACAATATTTATTTATAGAGTGTATATGGTTGGAAATTTAGAAAGTTTTGTATGAACAGGTTGGATTGCTAAATGTGTGTGGCTACTATAATAGCTTACTTGCATTGTTTGACAAAGGTGTGAAGCTCATATCTATTTGCTTGTAAATCCATTGCTCTCATTTAAGCCAAATGATGATGGAATCTAAATAAGAAATTAAGGTTAGCACGAAAAGTTTCCGCATTATTATTTTTAATGTTCGTGGGATGTTTAATATGCATTAAGGTTGAACTTCTAAAGGTCTTAACTACCTTTTTTTTTTTACTTTTATTAACTGAATATGAGCTATTGATTTTATAAAATCATGTAATATGTACATCTTTATTCCCTGTGAATATAGTTTGTAGATTGGCATTGTATTGAACTTAAATAAAGTTTACTTTTATGCTAAATGTTTTATAGATTCTGAAATTAAATTGAATTTTATTTTATTACATAAGAGTATGATGAAATCTTTTGTCTTATTTTTTGGGTCTACTTCTTTGATTGAATTGTTTATGAAGTGGATATGAGAGAAAGGATGGGAATCGGTCTTGCCTTCACTGCAAAACAAGATACAAGAGACACAAAAGTATATTTACACTAGGCTTATTGATATTTAGTAATTAACTATACGTGTGTGAGCACATCTATTAAAGAAGGTATCAATATATTTATGGTATTTCTTTTTCAATGGCTCTTGCCTTATCTTCGAGTTCGAAATCAAGAGGGATAAGGTTCCATGGCCATCATAACAAAAGTTTAGCTCCTATTTTCACTCATGCCATATTTGTCTCAACTTCATAATCAGATGCTACTTTTGCACAAAGATAATAGCAAGGTTGCTCACTTCTATGCTACATTATTATTTCACGAATGGGTGAGAGCACTTCAATTAAGAAGTGAATGCAATGACTTGCATCCTACTATATTAAGACAAGTCAGATTTTTGTAATTTCACTTTTTATTCTTATAAGATTAATCAGATTTTTTTAAGATATCAAAGTATTTCAAGTTCATGTTGTAGCTAATTTATTGGTTTATATTTTCTAGGTGATGAATTGCACACACATGAAAGCTACATTCTAAATTTAGTGCTATAATAATTGTAACATTGCCACACAAATTGATTCATTTGATGTAAGAATGTGTTCCAAGTTGCTGGTAGATGGATTTAGAAATGATCTCTCAGTTGTTTATGATACAATTTCAGGATCAAGGGAGTTATGCATCATAAGTAGATAAAAAGGCAAGTGCTGCTGTCGGTACTTGTTTTTTCTCTCTTTCTTATTACCATGTAAGATTTCCTTTTATGTCATTACAATTAAGTGTTCAGTTTTTGTGCAGATTGTTGTCAATTTATATTTGCTTTAGGCTACTTGAAGTTCTAATGTTCTACTTATAAAACAGATTTTTGACACATAAACAAGGATTGAATTTCTTTATGTTATTTTCATGCTAGATAGATTCATCCACATATTTTACCTCTAAAACATCACATTCTTTGTTTATAAAACAAAAAGCTTTTATCAAATAGTAAATCAAATCACATGTTCTATTATATCAAAATCAAAATTGTATATACAGGTGCTTAAATTCATGATATCTATTTGCTCTAATAATAAGATTGAACTGCTATAATTTCAAACTAGAATCGAATATATGAAACTATTGGTTTATGCATTTCTCTTATTCTTGACTATGAGAGATCCATCGGATAAGAGTCAACCACTGCCTCCGTCGTGGCATCGCCTGTAGGTATTTATTATCTTCACAAGGATTATAAGATTGCTCACACGCCATTTCTCAACAGGTGTCATATGGCCTTTATGTTTTAATAATTTTTCGTGCTGAATATTCTCTGTGTTTTGGTTAATTAGTTTCAAAAAATAGAATGTCAATTTAAACAGATTTCTAATTCCCGTTCAGCCTTCAGGTTCTCATTATTTGGGGATTTAAAACCCATTGATCGGGAGTATTTTTACACATTCGTGGGTTTGATTTTGCTCTTTCTCCCCTTTCAAATGTGTAAAATACAACCTTCTCTCACTCTACCTCCTATACCTAGACTTTGAATCTTTCCTCTATGCAAAACTAAATTCTTCCTGAAAATTTAGTTTCTTCATGCTCATTTTATAATTTTTTTTAAGTTGTTTTGCAAGTTCGTATGTTTTTCAAACTATTTCCAATCTACACTTTGAAGATTATAACATCTCTTTTTAACTAAGCTCAATTCTATATTCGTTCATAGTTCGTTTTGAATATTTCATTTTCGATTTATTGTGGTATCATCCCATTTTCTCTCTTTAATAAGCTTCAATGTATTGTTTATATAACTAGCTTTATTTAAAACTTTACTCAATGTATGAGTGTTTTAAAGGTGAGTTTCTGAGAACCCAAGAATTGCTCCAATTGCTTGATATCATTAGTAAGTTTTTTCCCCTGCAAATTTTTTACTTTGTTCCTGCATATTGTTCTCTTGTCAAATATTTTGACAAGTTAGAGAAATCGTGTGGACGGGAAATATTTACAAAAACCATAATATTAGAACAAGGGAAAAGGGGAGATAAGAAGAAGATAAAGAGCAAACGAAAAAATGAAGTGGGAAAGTTAAAAAGGGGAGAAGAAATACATTTTCATCTTACTTTCATTTTGTTTTACAAGTTCTCCTGATAGTGTTAACTTATTTAAATACGAAATAGTTTTAACTTAGATTCTAAAACCAAAGCATCTACTATCTAAATAAAAGAGGCTTTGTTTTTTGGCTGTTCACAAACCCTCTTCCTCTTATTAGACTATTATAGAGGTGGATGCATATGGATCATTCCATTTGAAGAGCTTGGGAAAATTTTCTACCCATGCCAATGGAAAAGAAGTAGCTCCTAAATAGAGTGTAGATCTTACTTTTGAATGCCTTGTTGAGGTACGATTTTTTACTTCCAAAGAATGATAGGTTCAGCTACCCAATTGTTTATAAGTGAAATGTCTATTTATGCTAATGTGTCCATTTGGAATCTTACTTCAAGATGCCTTGTTGGGTATAATTTATCTTGTTCATGAGTAATTGTAACAAATGAAATAGTAGAAGGTTAGGACAAAAATGAGCATCAAGGAAGTATTGGTATTTAACGTGCTCTATAAAAATTTCTTTGCATATGTAATTGTAATAAAGTTATTAGTTTTAAGAGTTGAAAGCATAAACAACTTGATTTGAGCCAACTTAGATTGGTACTAACTAAAAATTAGCTTGTAGAACACAATTTATTTTTTCTTCTTGTTTTGATGTTTTGGTATATATTGTCATTTTTCAAAGAGTGGTATTTGAGATGTATGTTGAATAAAAGAATGGAATAGATGCTGAATTTATTGCCTATTTATGGTTGTATTTTATCACGAGTTCCTAGATTTCATCTCATCCATATGTTATAGCGTGTTATGATTTAATGTCATGATTCCTCAAATATAGGAAGACCAATAGAGTTCACCAATTTTGAGTGGTATACTACCAATCCGATTTGTAAGAATTACATATAAAATTTTTATAGGAAATTATTACATTAAGACATTTCAGATGTTTTAATGTAAAGTGCTCTCTATTTAGAATAAAGAAATTGGAGACTACAGTAAACCTTACTGCATTTGAGTTCTCCTCAAATTTTCTATATACGTAAAATATTTTTCAAAAACTTACATGAATATTATATTTTTGTATTTTGGATTCAATAATTATTCTAAATTATTTTAGATTTCAAGTGATCTTCAAAATACTTAAATGGAATTTCAATTATTTCTGATTTAGGTAGTGTCAAAGTGGATTCTACTCTTTCGAGCTTTTGGATTGGACAATACTCTTTGATTCTGTGGATTTCCTCCCGACCAACTTCAGTAGAAAATAGTAGTTTTAGAAGATAGTCGGGTTGAAATGACTATAACCTCAAACTTCAAAAAGGTTTGTAATTTTATGCTAATGAGATAATAAAATTAAGTGAATGTTGACCAAGTTAAGAAATACCATGCTGATAAGTGTATTTTATACACTTATTTCTATCCCAAAGTAGGATTTTATATGTTTGTTTTAGAATATTGGCTATTTATTTTGTGTTATTTGTTTACATTTCAAAAATAATCCCAAAGTCGAGAAAACAAAGGAATTGAAGCTAAAATTGAGCAATTGGATGTAAAAAGTGTCAAAGTGAGCAAATCAAGAATTGATGCAGTCAATCAAATAGTTAATTTGAAGAAAAAATCGAATTTGGAAGAAATCATAAGTTCAGGGGCTAAATTGCAACAATCAGAAGTTGGAGGACTTGCTGTGCAATTAAAAGATAGGGACCAACTTGTAACATTTAAAAGTCAGAAATTGCCTTAAACCGTAATACCGTGCGGTCGCACGGTCAAAAAAATCAGCGACTGAAGTTTACCTGCAGAGTCATGCGATCGCGCATTTTTGAACCGTGCAGCCACACGGTAGTCCCGACTGGGCCGCAACTGGGTGTTTTGCGCGGAATTCAGCAGTTTTCTCCTCAATTAACCTAATTCTCGGGAAAATCTATAAATACCAGACCTAAGGCTCGAGATTGGGGGTTCCCAACTTGCTAAATTCATGCCAAAACGCTGTCGAAGTGCCGATGGATCCAAATCACGCCAAGATCAAGATTGAAGATACAATTGCAAGGAGATGAATTGGGTTACATCTTTTCATGTCTCTTTGTTATTTATTTTCTATTATGTTTCTAGGCTAGGTTAATTGTGTTGGAATTGTGATGAAGTTTTGATTTTTTGACTCCATATTTTAATCTATTATTAATTTATGCAATTCATGATTTTGAGCAATTGAATTATGCTTTTTTTATCATGCAATTACTTGATCACTAGTTGTATGATTTTAGGTTGTGATTTCTTAAGTTCGAAAGATTAGGATTTTATTAGACTTGTTTCGATTGTCACAAAGTCCGATAGGTGATAGAAATATACCCCTATGCTTTGTATTATCTGCTATAATATTCATAGTTCTTTTAATGCTTTCTTGCACATTCGTATTCAACATAGAAATATAGTTGGGTTGTGTGTAGGAATAGACGTTATTGCTTGTCCGAAAGGAAGTTTTAACAATATTAGGAATATGGATTTTCAAAACCCGTGAATTGTATTTAAATAATTGGTTAAGATATGGATGATAGAGTAAAAAATGGATTCATAATTCTAACGCATTTATTTTCATTCGTTTAAAATCAAATTTGTCAATTTTTTAGTTTAATCTTTATTTTAGTTTTCAAAATCAAAATTCTCAAATCAAAACAAATTTCTAGTTCCGGTTAAGGTAGTAATCTAAAATACAATTTAACACAATCTCTGTGGGATCGATACTTGGACTCACGTCCACTTTATTACTTGCGCGACCCGTGCACTTGCGGAGCGTTATCAAGTTTTTGGCGTCGTTGCCGGGGATTGTTATTTAACTTTAATTTTAGATTACTTTCACTAATTCGGACTTTTTACTTGTTTTAATTTTATTTTTACTTTTTTTTTTAATTTTTAGGATTTTAATTTCTTTATTTTAGTTAGTTACTAGTTTCCTTTCTTTTAGTTGTGTATGCTACGTTCGAAAAAAGGGAATCTCTTCGAAGCTGACCCTGAAATAGAACGTACATTACACTGTAAGTTAAGAGAACTTAGGGAATTAGATAAATCTAAAAACTAAAAAGAAAATCAAATGCCAAACAACAATTTGAGATTACCCGCCGGTGATCCAATAAATGAAGATGACATGTTGGTGGGTGACTTCATGACACCTCAGGTGGTTCAAAGTCAATCCAGCATAGTCTATCCACCATTTGGACAGGCAAACTTCCAATTAAAAACCAATGTCATCAGCATGTTCCAAAACGGACAGAAATTTCATGGGAAACCTAATGAAAACCCGCACACACATGTTTCTAAATTTTTAGACATGTGCCAACACTTTCAATATCAGGGCGTATCTGATGATGTTATCAGACTCAGGTTATTCCCTACACTCTAAGAGATAGGGCTGTTGAGCGGTTGGTTTCTTGCCCAGCTGCGAGTATAACCACTTGGAACGACTTGGTTCAAAAGTTTTGCACCAAATTCATGCATCCAACTAAGGTTGCCAAACTGAGATATGACATCACCATGTTTCAGCAACAAGATGCTGAATTCTTTGATGATGTATGGAACAGATTTAAGGGCATGCTGAGAAAGTGTCCAAACCATGGGATCAAACGAGGTGATCAAGTGAAGTGCTTCTATGAAGGACTACTTCCACATTTTAAAAACATGATTGATTCCTCATCAAATGGTGCGTTAGGCACAAAGAGTATCCGGCAGGCATTGGAGCTCTTCGAGAGGATTGCAAATACAAATGCCATGTGGGGATCAGACAGGGTTGTTCCAAAGAAGGCATCAGGAGTCTATGAAGTCGATGCTTACACTGCCATATCAACAAAAATAGACTCTTTGGTTGCAAAAGTGGAGGGCATAGCACTGGTGAGTCATTCATCAAAAAGTGCTAAAATGACTTGTGAAGAGTGTGGTGCAAACCACGCCACTACAGATTGCTCTATTCTGGCTTGTCCATTGGAGCAAGTTGACTATTTATAAGGAGGTCAACGCCAGAATAATCCATACTCAAATACATACAATCCAGGATGGCGCAATCATCCTAACTTTTCTTGGAAATATCACTCTAATGGACATAATGCGCCTAATTTCAACACTGAAGAGAGAAAGCCTGCATTGGAAGAGATGCTTGGGAAGTTTGTGGAAAGGACAGAACAGTTCATGTCTAGAACAGATCAGTTTATGAGAAAAACTGAAACCACCATTCCAAATCAACAGGCTTCAATCAAAAATCTGGAGACTCAGTGGTGTGCAACTTCCTGAGATTCATGCTAAAAAGCCAGCTGGAGTTCCTGAAAAAGTTGTGGATAATGTTGAGAAGATGGCTGAAAGGGAAGATGACCATGAGGTGAAATAAAAAATTAAGCCTCACGAGTCTCTTATTCCATTTCCACAAAGGCTGAAGAAAATAAGAGAGGATAAGCAGTTTAACAAGTTTGTGAATATGCTTAGAAAGCTGCACATAAATATTCATTTCTTGGAAGCCATCACACAGATCCCAAGTTACGCCAAATTGCTAAAAAAGATGATGTCTAGCAAGAAAAAGCTTGAAGAACTTGAGGAGGTCACTTTGAATGAAGAATGCAGCGCAATCCTGCAAAACAAGCTGCCACCTAAGCTCAAAGACCCAGAGAGCTTTTCAATACCTTGCATTATAGGTGATTTAAAATTCAACAAGGTCCTATGTGACCTAGGTGCAAGTATAAATCTGATGCCCCTGTCTTTATACAAGAAATTGGGACTGGGTGAACCAAAGGAAAGCAATATCAGATTGTAACTGGCTGATCGATCAATCTGTCACCCATATGGAGTTGTGGAGGATGTATTGGTGAAAGTTCACAAATTCATATTCCTAGCGGACTTTATCATCTTAGATATGGAGGAAGATGAAAATTTTCCTTTGATACTTGGTCGGCCATTCCTAGCCACTGCACGAGCATTAATTGATGTAGAAAAAGGAGATGTAGTGCTGCGGGCTGAAAATCAAGAAGTGACTTTCACAATGATGCAATTTGATGTCCATGAACCAGAACTAGAAAATTGCTCCAGGATAGATGTCGAGTTGGAATTAGCGTACTGGGAGAGGTACGAATACAAGGTAAGAGCAGATGATGAGGCTACACCATCTAATCTAAAGCCACCTTGAGAGTTTGTCAAAAAGTCTAGCTCTAGACTATAAATGAAGCGCTTGTTGGGAGGCAACCCAACTTCTTAAACCCTTTTTTTATTTGTTTTATCTATTTTCTTTATTATTGTTTTGGTGCTATACACTGCATTTTAGGATCACTTGCATGCTTAGAATTCATATTTTGACATGTTAGTGGCATTGAAAACTTCATTGCTTCTATTCTTGCATGTTTTAGGATTTAATATTTTCTATTTGTTTTGTTGCTTTTTATCACAATCTTCCACTTGATCACCTAGCTTAGGGCATGAACATATTGGTTAGAAGTTGGTTGCATGCATTTGAAAGCATTTAGGGGTCGAAAACGGGGTCTAAAATTGAAAAATAAAAAATTACAAGTCACTGTCCAATTAAACCGTGCGGTCGCACGGTCTTCTACTGAAAGATTCGGCAGAATGTTTAAAATGCTGTTATTTTTCATTTTAACCACTTCAAACCCATTTTCTCCTCCCCCAAATCGCCCAACATTGAATCCCCAACTGTTCCCCTAAGTTTGCACACCATTATAACTCAAAATCATACCTTGCATTGCATCAAGGTAAGAATTTTTCACCAATTTCCAAGATTATGCATAATTCCTGTGTTCTTCAAATTTTTGTGGAAATTGAATATTGTGGATTGATAGTGATATGCTTAGACTAGAACTTGGGGTATTGAATTGTGTTTATTAGGTGAAAATTTTTGGCTTAATTCAAGTTTCCAATTCTATGATTCTCATTGATTTCTTTAAATGCATGCTAGGTGTTTGATTAAACGTTTCAATGAGGTTTTTGTTGAGTTTTGACAATTCTTTTTGGATGATCACATTCACTACATGTTAAACATCATTTGTGCATCATCCATTCATTTTTTACACAGATTTAAGGCATAGAACTCAACATGAACATCTTTGCACTTCAATACATCTCGTTGCAAGGCCATTGCAAGGCATCACAGCATCACAGCACCAATTTCAGCTTCACTGCACCTACTTTGTCACATCATTTCATGACCCAAATGAACTCCAAATCTGCTGAATTTTTTATATTTTGTAGACCAAGTTATATGTACTTTCATATGCCCGGGACATGTCTCGAGAAATTTTTACTTTTTTGAGGCGATGTCAAGGGTTGAAAATCAGTGGTCGACCACTTTTCAAAAATTTCAAAATTTTTCTAAATCCTAGTTTGGGTGTGTTGTGTTGATTTTTTTTAGTTCCTATGTGATAATTATGCTTCTAATGATCATTAATGTTTATTTGCAAGGAACATATCATCATGGGACAATTCACGTCAAACATGGAAAAGGAAGTAAGGGGTCATTTCATCCAACAAAACATTCAAAGCTTCAAAAATGGGAACACCAACTCTCTAAATCCGGGAAGTACATTAACTCTCTTTGTTATTTCTGTGTTTATTTTATTTATGTGTTTTGAATACATTGAGGAAAATGTATGATTCTAGTTTGGGGGTGAGAATCTCATTCATGTGCTTTCATATACACATTCATTCGATTTTGGGTAGAAAATTCAAAAAAAAAAAAAAAAAAAAAATGAAAAATGTGAAAAAAAAATCATAAAAAGTGAAAATTTTGAAAATTTTTGTTGATTTATTTATTGCTTATGACATGATTTGAATTGACTTTTGTGCTTTAGTTAGAATATTGGGCAACATGTGAACTAAATTTTTCTTAACATTCATCCATGTAAGACTTTAATCAAACTTGAGCACAGCTATTTCGAATAAAAAAACTTGTGTAGGGAGATGCTTGATACTTGTAGGGTAAATTTGTGCACTTTAAACATAGAATTGATTGAAAAATCTCGAACCTTAAGTAATTTGATTCCGACCTGAACTGTAGAACCAAACTGCTCAAGAAGTAGTTTGGGGGTGGGAATGTTAGATTGAGTATGCATTAATGGATTTAAGACTTGAAGTTTTAATTTTGCATCTTTAGTATAAGGGGTTTTGATCAACAAGTATAAACCATAATAACCAGCATAAAAACAGAAAAACGCTGAAGGTCTTATTCTACTCTTCAAATGCCTTTTTGATTCATGTAAGTAAGTCTGAGAGATTCTCTGAATCTGGTACCCTAAACTCAACTGAGTTGGGAGCTTCCGACCTAAAGCTCGCTACAGGGGTCAACCAGAAAGCAAGTACGGAGAGTGGACTTACACATAAGACGTTAAAACATCTTTAACTTTTCTGTTTAAGTCTTTATGACTCGGGTAATTAAGTCTGAGGGGTTCTTTGAACCTGGTACCCTAAGCTCAACTGAGTTGGGAGCTGCCAACCTAAAGCTCGCTACAAGGATCATATAGAAAGCAAGTATGAAAAGTATTGCACAAAGATGGTAAAAGACAATGACATTAAAAGAAAAAGTCGTCCATATGAAAGAAAAATGAAATAATATGGTATAAGCTTTGTTGATTGAAATTCCTAACACTTTGTTAATTTTTCTTGGTCTGTCGTGCATACTTGTCTAGTCCTAACTGCCTTGTGTGAAAAAATGCAATTTATACATGTTTAGAAACCACATCAATAGGAGAGACCTCGAGATATGAGAGAAAAGCAGTAAGGTTGTGATCATCCATGAGAGGGTAAGGAAAATCAAAAGAAAATCATTGTTGACCACACGGGATTCGGACTTACTCTTGCATAAAAAGTCTGTTGGGTGGATTTGTGAATAGTGACACCAAATATTGAAAGTTTGTAAATTCAAGCCGAAATTTGGACAGAGTAACGGCAAGGAAAAACACAAATAAGAAGAAGAAGAAGAAGAATAAGGACAAAGCTGAGGCAAGAGTTGAACTCTTTGTCCTTAAGTCGAATTTGCCCCGCAACGGTGCCTACGAATTTCGGTAATCGACTCCCAAGATACAACGGCTACACTTGTGTTTGTAGCACTCCAAAACACAAGTACAACGAACCAAAATTAGGCTTATGTACTCCCAAGATGAAATGAAGAAAAATCAAAACAAATGAAATGAATTTGATTTTGGAGAGAAGTGAGGATGAGAGATGTTTTTGCATATCAAATTGTGAGGAATAGGACACCCAAAGGGTCCTATTTATAGACCATGAAAGGGTGTGGACGAAGTGGTTGAGGCCCAAACCATGCACCATTTCCAAACAATGCACCTTTACAAAAAGGTGTCTTTTGGCCGGACAACCGTGCGGTCGCACCGTCTTACTAAAAAATCCGAAAATAAAATTGACGTGTGGTCGCACGGTTTACGAACCATGCGGCCGCACGGTCAAATATTTTGACCTGATTTTCGTCCTTTTTCGTAATTTCTCATTCATCCGATATTGATTTTCGAAATGCCAAATATACCCTTCAATACATACAGAGAAATCAAAGTTCTCTTTCGGGGGCGTTTCCCCCGAGCCCCCACGGGGGGTGCTGCCCCCTCGACCCCCGCGACCTGACCAGACAGGTCGATCCCCGTTTGTGCGGCTAGAAGCGGCGAAGTGGCAAACAATTTTGCCTAAACGGATTGAGCCGAGCTTTTGAGTATTTGGCCGAAGTCGACACGAAGTTACTTTAATCGATTTTCAATTCTCGATTTATTAACCAATATCCAACAAAGTCATACATTGTCAAGTTTATTTTTGCATAAGTTTGCATCTGATTTTGTCTATTCACACACACACACACACAATGAAGTTGAGCATCGGATGAATGAAAATATTTTATGTTGTTCATATTTCTTTGTCTAAAGTGAATCGTCAATTTGGATTGTTGAAGCGCATGGTAAATAAGTTGACAAAAGCAAAAACATAGTTTTTATTTAATTTTCCGTTTTACATTTATAGTTTAGTTTTATTTTGTTCGAGGACGAACAATAGTTCTAGTTTAGGGGTGTTGATAAGTGTATTTTATACACTTATTTCTATCCTAAAAGTAGGATTTTATATATTTGTTTTAGAATATTTGTTATTTATTTTGTGTTATTTGTTTACATTTCAGAAATAATCCCAAAGTCGAGAAAACAAAGGAATTGAAGCTAAAATTGAGCAATTGGATGTAAAAAGTGTCAAAGTGAGCAAATCAAGAATTGATGCGGTCAATCAAATAGCTAATTTGAAGAAAAAATCGAATTTGGAAGAAATCATAAGTTCAGGGGCTAAATTGCAACAATCAAAAGTTGGAGGACTTGCTGTGCAATAAAAAGACAGGGGACCAACTTGTAACATTTAAAAGTCAGAAATTGCCTTAAACCGTAATACCGTGCGGTCGCACGGTCAAAAAAATTAGCGACTGAAGTTTACCTGCAGAGTCATGCGATCGCGCATTTTTGAACCGTGCGGCCGCACGGTAGTCCCGACTGGGCCGCAGCTGGGTTTTTTGCGTGAAATTCAGCAGTTTTCTCCTCAATTAACCTAATTCTCGGGAAAATCTATAAATACCAGACCTAAGGCTCGAGATTGGGGGTTCCCAACTTGCTAAATTCATGCCAAAACGCTGTCGAAGTGCCGATGGATCCAAATCACGCCAAGATCAAGATTGAAGATACAATTGCAAGGAGATGAATTGGGTTACATCTTTTCATGTCTCTTGTTATTTATTTTCTATTATGTTTCTAGGCTAGGTTAATTGTGTTGGAATTGTGATGAAGTTTTGATTTTTTGACTCCATATTTTAATCTATTATTTAATTTATGCAATTCATGATTTTGAGCAATTGAATTATGCTTTTTTTATCATGCAATTACTTGATCACTAGTTGTATGATTTTAGGTTGTGATTTCTTAAGTTCGAAAGATTAGGATTTTATTAGACTTGTTTCGATTGTCACAAAGTCCGATAGGTGATAGAAATATACCCCTATGCTTTGTATTATCTGCTATAATATTCATAGTTCTTTTAATGCTTTCTTGCACATTTGTATTCAACATAGAAATATAGTTGGGTTGTGTGTAGGAATAGACGTTATTGCTTGTCCGAAAGGAAGTTTTAACAATATTAGGAATATGGATTTTCAAAACCCGTGAATTGTATTTAAATAATTGGTTAAGATATGGATGATAGAGTAAAAAAATGGATTCATAATTCTAACGCATTTATTTTCATTCGTTTAAAATCATTGTCAATTTTTTAGTTTAATCTTTATTTTAGTTTTCAAAATCAAAATTCTCAAATCAAAACAAATTTCTAGTTCCGGTTAAGGTAGTAATCTAAAATACAATTTAACACAATCTCTGTGGGATCGATACTTGGACTCACGTCCACTTTATTACTTGCGCGACCCGTGCACTTGCGGAGCGTTATCACATGCTTTTAGTGACCTTTTGTATATATGTACTAGGCATAAATATTTCCCTGTTTAACTCATGAATTGGGGATATAAGACACCAAAATATAGCATCAAAGCAATAATTTAATAGGTTCAGATTTTTAGATGATTAGAGTAATTATTATTTTGATGTTTAAATTAGTTACTAAATACGGTACAAATTCTTATGTTCATGGTATTTGTTGTATAGAACTATTTCTTTTGTTTTCTAAGAGTTATAGGTACTAATAAATTCCTGAATTCATATTTTTAAGTCTGAGAATGACCATCTTCAGAGCTATGATGACATTACATTGACATGTTACAACATTATGTCTGGTTGCTTATATGCAGATTATGTTTCTTCCTGGTTTCTCTCTTATGTTTCTTTGCACCAAGATTTGTGAACATAATTCCTCAAAATTTACATGTTACTGGGAAAGATCAATATATTGCATCACTTTTGAAACAACACCAAACATCATTATCAATACTTATGTTGGACGTTGAGTCGTGCAACACACGTCTAACACTAGTTTTTATATAATTTATCACTTTACACATTTTTGAATAACTTTTCAATTACAAATTCAAAATATTTTTCCAATTTCTCCTATATCAATCAGACTCTTAATGTAATCGAATGTTGACGCTTTTGACTTCTAAGAATTCTGTAGATTCATTAAACACAAATCTAATTAATTACCAATGCAAAAAGAGGGGAGAGAAAGCCATATAGTGATAAAAAGGAAGAAAATGCTAGAGAGATAGATTTTTTATATATATATAAACAACAAAGAATTTCGAGTCGGTTTCACTTGTTAAATATGTATTCAAAAAGTGGTTTGAAAAAATATGTATGGTTAAAAATAATTTGAAAAATAATTGTTATTTATAAGCAAATTTACCAAACAGGCTATAAGTTGATGGTTAAGTAGTCAAAATTTATATTAAATAAATATAAATATAAATATAAATATAAATCTATATCTATATCTATATCTATATGTTATTAAAGTCAACTGAGATTCTGATCAATTAATTTTGACCAGAATTTAATTGCCAACACATTCTCAATTTTCTGATCAATCAGTTGCATTTCAACGTTTTCCCCCACATTTTACATGTATACGACGGTTACTGATGGTGTGCAGTTTCCAAGTTAATGGGTTTGTATTGGTGGTTTTCTGTATCATCCCTCCATAAGCAAACGCAATTTTCTTCACCTCTTTACTGTAGGGAAAATTCATTTTAATTTCAATATCCTTTCAAATACACTATACTCTCTAATTTCTACCTGTTCATATCTCAGCTGCATCTATGATGGCTCATTTTTAGGAAGAAAAGGAAGAAGCGGGACCACGTCACTGCCTGCTACAGCCGCATCGGAAAGCACCAGAAGCATGAAAGTGGCCGTGGAATTGGCGGAGGTATGCACCACCGCGAGCATTTAAAAAAGACCACATGTTTGAACATATTTAATATTTTCATCCCCAAAATCCCGAAAATTCATTCTCCTCTCTTGCTACATTTTCACTGAAGGTAAACCTATTTTCCACGATTTTCTTCGTTAGATATTTATAGATATTATTCACCTCATTGGACGATTATGTTGCAATTAATTTCACATTGTGTGTTTTTTTTTTTTTTTTTAATTTGGGGATTGACCATTTTCAAATTTGCTTCTCATCATCGTTCAACCACGAAACTAAAATAAAATCCAGTCCTATAAAAAGAAAGAATTCAGGTACAGAAATATAGAAAAAGAGGAGATGCCTAAGAAAATTCCATATTTACATAGAAAAACTAAATAGAGATGAGATTGTGATAATCTAATATTTCTCTTTTTTCTCTCTCTAGTGTGTTTTGTGCGTCAAAGACTGAAAATAGGTTATTTTTTGTGACGACCCCATCATTTAAAACATAACATTTATTTGAAATTTTTTGCGCGCGCGTAACCTTAGGTGTCTGACACCAAAAGAACTGAAGCTATGTTATTGAGTTGGTGTCAACACCAATACCCGCCCGGGGGGGGGGGGTAGGGTGTCGACACCAACACTGTTTCTGAGGTAAAAAATAGTTTCGGTATTGAGATCTAGAATTTTGGTGTCGATGCGTAATAATCAAAACCAACAAATTTTCATTGAAATGGGTAGCTTGAATAGTATATTTGTTACTAACATAAAACTTACTACATATATAGATAATTAAACGATATTACAGCCGAATTTTAGGAAGATGTTACAAAGCAACTCAAAACTTCCCGTTCCCTATTTTTTTAACAAAAACTAGATCAAAACAAAGTTACATAACTTCAGATTTCTTCACTGGAAAAGTCATCGAAGTATTCATACTTCATTGTGACACTATCATAAAGGTCTACATAAAAGTGAGAAAGTAGAAAACGGGATAAAGCAAGAAAGTTGTTCACCTTATTTTGCAATGTAAAATATACCCGCAAGTGAACGGATCGTGAAAAGTAATAAAGAGGACTTAAGATTCCGGAATATCATTTCCACAAGGACTGCTATTAATTATTGAAATTGATTCGTTCTAACCTTATTTGAACACACGAAAGTGTTTTATATTTTTAACTAAAATTTATGCTAAAGAAATAAAATTGTGAATTTGTTTTTGTTTTTAAAACGAATGTAAAGTAGTTGAGATTCTCGATTTCACCTAACCAATTAAATTAAATTAAATCAAATTCTAATTTTATTTTCTAAATATGCATTTGGTCGAATTCACTAATTTATATTGAGATTTCTCTCTTGAGTTTAATAAATCAATTTTACCTAAATAAGTCAATCGTGTATCTCTATAGAATGTCCGAATTATTCCTTATCTAGATGCATAGAACCCAAGAATTCACACACGGTTGCGATAATAATAAAACTATATCTCTATCTCTTGTCCAATTACTGAATTTTATTCTCAAATCTAGTTTGTTAGCAAATCCCTCGGATTACGAAAACAAACCACGAAATCATGTATTAGTGGCCAATTAACTCATACATTAAACTCAAAATAAAATCAATACATGCAACAAATCATTAAAACAACGAAATTTGGAATTAAAATAATAAAATTAGGCTACATTCATCCCAACATGAGAGTTTAGTTACACATCATAATCAAATAATAAAAAAATAAAATTAAGCGTTTATTGAAAATAACATAGAAGAATGGAAAGTATGCACCAAGATTCAATTATTCACGTGATCTTCAAATCTTGCTCCTTTACCATGTGTTGATCTCCCAAGAATCCAATGTAAAAATCTGAGCTTTAGGCACTTCTTAGGTGAGGCAAAGGTCTGGAATTCGTGCATTATGAGTTGTATATATAGGTTCTAGAAATACCTAGTGAAAGAAGAAGGAAACTTGATGAAAAGCAGGAAAAGCCCAACCCGCAACCCAGATGGAGAACTGCGTAATCGCGTGCGGTACTACCGCGCAATCGCATGGTTACATGATAAACTTTCGGCCTGATTTTTGATAGCATCGCGCGACCGCGTGCTTTATTGATGAGCGATCGCATGGTTATAGAGTCCAGTACAATTTTCAAGTTTGAAATCCGTATAAGAAGGTCCCTGACTTTTATTTGCAACTTCTGTCTTTCACTTTCAATTGAAACATTTTGGTCCCCATACTTTAGAATCTTCTCAATTAGCTCGTTTAAACTCTCAACTTCTTCAATTAGCTCATCCAACTCTTGATTTCATCCATTTAACACCGCGTATCTTTCTTTGTTGACGTCATTAACTTCTCAATTATTCAATTTAGCTCCAAATGTCATCCAATTGTGCATTATTTCCATCAATTGCTTCATTCTCATGATTTTGGGATATTTTCTGAAATGTAAACAAATAAATACAAATTAAGTAGTATTTATTTTAAAACGAAAATATAATATTCTAATTTTAACATATAAATAAGTGTATAAAATACACTTATCAAAAGTCATGATACGCCTGCCATGTGTGAATCTCCACCACATACATATAATATTGTCCATCGGCTGACTCAATCCACTCCCGATAGATAACTTCAAAGTTATCAAAGTGCAGCATCTATAAGTTAGAAAACATGAAAAACATGAATTGACAATTCAATGAGCAATTCGATACACATGCAAGTACTTTTCATTTAAGGGCTTGATTATAGATTACCTCCTCTACTTCTAAGCGCTTAACATATTCACAATTCGAATATCGATAAATTGGCCATAATATAATCATGTTACTCGGGATTTTATTATCCTCTAGGACTTCTACATCCTGCCATCTTTCCCCCTATTCAACTTCAATATGGTTACTAGATTGCCATATCATTCGTTGGAGCCTTGGAGTTGCAAGGTCTTCACGACACACATCGATATCTCAAAATCATACATTGATTATCGAGCGGGCTAGAGTTCAAATCTATTCTTTATTTGTAAATGCTTCTTTTGTGAATCATATCACATTCAATATTATCATCAATATGAATCGAAAGCATTTCATCAAATCAACTTCGCACATAATGCAACACGTAAAGGTTGTATCGAATATTCACTATTTTTGATGATTATAATATATAGGGTAAATAGCACAAAACGTCCTTACCTTTGACATGTATTGTGCAAAACATCCCAACGTTGTGATTTTTGACGCTGAACGTCCAAACCTTTACATTTTCTTGTTGGAAACGTCATTTCCGTTATATTTAACCATATTTCACTGTTAAATTAAAATTGAAGAGCAAACATGAGGGACATTTTTTTTTCAATTCCATTTTTAATCCATTTCTTTCTTTCAATAAAGGCATTTTTGCACAAAACATCCCTACGTTTGACACTCATTGTGGAAAAACATCTCAACGTTCATTTTTTTGGCGAATAACGTCCCTATCTTTAGATTTTTTTGCAGATTAGTCCCCAAAATTTACTTTTCTTTCAATTTAGTCATTCCGTATTTGATTTACATGTCATTGTTTTCAAACGTGTATAACTTTTGATTAACAACTCCGAATTACACTCCATTTTTTGCGTTGAACTCCAAATTCAACCACTTTCTTATGATGTATCATGTGCTCATTTATTAAACATTTTTTTTACTTTTGTATTGTAAATACTTATTTTGTTAGGGCATCATTGATTAACGTAAATTGATTTCTGTAAATTTTATTGAAACATTGAAATTTTAATTTTAGTGTGTGTTCGGCGGCCATCGGAATTTATAAATTGGATTTATTTGACTTTTTTTATTTTTTTAAGGTAAAATGTTTGGTTAAAAATTGGTATGTTTAGCCTCTATTTGATTGTTGGAGAAAGAAATTGTATGTTGTTCAAAAAGTGATTTGAGATTATAATATGGCTCAAGCAGGGGATAAACATACCAATTTTTAACCAAACATTTTACATTAAAAAAATAAAAAAGTCAAATAAATCCAATTTACAAATTCTACTGGCCGCTGAATACACATTAAAATTAAAATTTCAATATTTCAATAAAATTTACAGAAATCAATTTACATTCCTAACAAAATAAGTATCTACAATACAAAAGTCAAAATGAAATGTTTAATAAATGAGCACATGATACATCATAAGAAAGATGGTTGAATTTGGAGTTCAAAGCAAAAAACGGAGTGTAATTCGGAGTTGTAGATCAAAAGTTATACACGTTTGAAGACAATGACATGTAAATCAAATATGGAATGACTAAATTGAAAGAAAAGTAAAATTTGGGGACTAATTCACAAGAAAATCTAAAGGTAGGGACGTTATTCTCCAAAAAAATGAACGTTGAGATGTTTTTCCACAATGAGGGTCAAACGTAGGGACATTTTGTGCAAAAAATGCCTTTATTGAAAGAAAGAAATGGATTAAAAATGGAATTGGACAAAAATGCCCCTCATGTTTACTGTTCAATTTTAATTTAACGGTGAAATATGGTTAAATATAATGGAAATGACGTTTCCAACAAGAAAATGTAAAGGTTGAGATGTTTAACGTCAAAAATCACAACGTTGGGATGTTTTGCACAATACATGTCAAAGGTATGGACGTTTTGTGCTATTTACCCTAATATATATCAACCTGAAAATCATAGAATAACTTCATATCATAATCAGAACTGAAAATAAATGGAGTGTTTACATGGCTGTCGACATAGGTGTCAACACCATGTTCATCGTTTTATGTTTGGTGTCGATACCAAATCTCCAGGAGTCGACGCCAAGCGTATTTCAAGCAATTGCAACTTCATTTCTTTGATCCTTTTGATCCCCAAATAACACATTTTGAAAAATAACCTTTAGGAAACATGTTTGAAGATCAAAAGGAGGGTTTAAATGGATTAAAACATCATTTTGGCAAGAAATCAATACCAAGGGTTTTTGGAAAAGAAGGAATATTTCTACAACATATTCTCTTTGATTTTTGGTGTAATTTCTAATTCTAATTCAAATATATATATATAGAGAGGGAAAAGGTTGCACGAAATTGGGTGAAGATCATGGTTGTAGAGAACCATACTTGGAAGCTAAGTTTCAACCTAATGATTTCATATTAGGAGGTGGAAAACTGCTCCCATGCAAGCTGGATGTGCCATAGAAGAGAGGAGATGACTCTTGCAGGCTATAAGCGGATGTGGTGGTCTAAGAAGCTGTTGGAAATTTATTATTTTCAAATGGTTGTTCAAATATATATAAAACGAGTAAATCAAATTATGAGATGAAAAATTGTAAAAAAAAAAAAAAAAAGGTCAAAAAGGGTAAAAATTGGACTATATAGACCGGTAGGATCGAATCGAACAGATCAGACTGGACTAACTGATCTAGACAATAATATGAACCAAAATTTCCAGAATTTTGCAAAGCACCTTTTCATCAACCATTTGGAATCCTTTGTGAAAAGTGGCGTCACTTACAAAATGGTGTGTTGGAACTCTATAAATATAGATAGAATTCATGATAAAAAAAAACATGAGAGAACATCCATAAATTTATAGAGATCATTTTCATCAAAATTCATACTCATTTTATCATTGTTCTTTGTTCCTCTTCCATGTATTCATTGTGCTTATGAATACTTAGTTATTAGGCTTGATTAATTTGATAAAGCATTTTCTATCTAACCCTTTAGCATCTCAACCGAGAAGTGGCAAATGTACTTTTATACTGTCATAAAAATTACTTACCTCGAAGAGGTCGGGTTCAAGCCTCTCATTGATTCCATTATTTGGTGGTCTTACATTCATTTCCAAGTAGATGTTTTAAAGTGATTTGGTTCATGATTATTTATGTGATACTCGATGATTTCATCTCCAACCCCTCGAGGTAAGTTATTTTTATAACAGAAGCCAGCTCATGCCTGGTTCTTTTCCAGATTTCTAGTTTCAAGTGGCCATGTTTGAGTTCAGCTTTGAGGTAGCAAACGAGATCCAAATTGGGTGTTCTTGGTACCATTTCAAAGTACTCATTGATTAATTTCATATGAAACTTACCACACATAAGATTTGGTTAATCGAGAAAAAAGTTATGGCGTCCCAAAAGTTGGCTACTTGAAACTGCCTCTTAGAATCATACGACGAGGAGTCAACTTTGAAAATTCGTCGAGAGTTGTACATTAATCACAACGACAAACGGATTTCATATCCTTGAAGATTACTCCGAGTACTTATCCATACATATAAAATATGCATTTATCGAATGTCGAAAATGGTCAAACTGATCTCTTAAAGAAAGGCATTTAATCACCTTTTTCGTAACTTTTTGTTTTCAAAATAATTTCGTTTTTCTTTCTTAAATTTTCATAAAAATTAAATAAATTCTAAAAATACATTTATTACGTAATTATAAGTAATAAGGATGTCATAATTTTCGGGACGTTATTTTTCGACGAAATGCAACCACTCAATTGAAGAACACTCCAACTCTTCGGTCCAAATGGCCTTTTGTTGCTGAATTACAGCTCATCCATGGGAGATTGCGTGATTCCAAGTATCATGGCAAAGTCCCATTTTCCGAGTTTGACGGGTGCAGTTCCCTGTCAAATAGTATAAATTGCTATTTCTTCAAGATTCTCCTTCCCTCTGCCATGTGAGCATTACTTCATTTTGTCTATAAATTATGTTTTATATGATTTCTGAAAATTGAGGAATTTTTTATTATATGATATATGCGGAGTGTGATTTGTGGAAAATGGGAAATTTGAGAATCTGTAATTTGTGATAAATGATTGGTGTTGGAAAGCTGGATGATAGTTTAAATAAGCTTAGTTTATGTTTAATTTGTGGTTTATGTTAATTTTTATACAGATTATGGAATAATTTTTTTGATGCATGGTGCACGTCAACTTTGATGAAACTTAAAGATGCTGCACCATTAAGTTTGAAGGTTTCCTTGAGATCAGTAAGTCCCTTGAACATTTTACTGAGTTTTGTAAACAGCTACAATTTGAGCTGACATCACAATACTTTCAGGTCCAGATACGAGAAGGTAGGTTTCAAACTCCTCATTCGTGAGTATAGAATGGACCTACAAGGAATATCCTGGCAGATTACAGGCGACTTCCTTGTTGTTCCATACTTTCACAAGCATGAAGTATTATGTCTGTAATGATATCCACCAGCCTTCCTTATCAGGGTTTTCAAGCAAAGTTGGTAGATAAAGATTTTGCACCAAAGGTAAATAGAATCCTATTTCATTGGGTTGCTTCCTCAAGCATATGCACAGTCATTATGTAAAATAATTACAGGTAACTGCTGACAAAAGAGGTTTTTCGATTTTGTGAAATCGTCAGCAAAAAGAGACGGGAATCACTATCAACCCTTCAAAAATTTCCTCCACCCATCTAGAAATTCTAACCCACCAATTATTTTGATTTTTGAATGGAAAAATACTGGTTGACTAAGGAGCAGTTGAAACCTGTAAATGGTTTGTACAAGGTGACAAAATGTGGCAATCTCATCAAACGCCGCTGCGATAACGACAACAGCAAGTAGCAGAAAATCTGTTCTCAATCTCAAACATAAAGCTACAATGCTTAACCCACCTGAAGGACTACCTCCCGGACCTTCAAGTCCACCCCAATTCCTTAAGGGACAGCGTTTGAGGCTTCTTCTTCTTTCTCTTGGTGGATCTGTAATTTGGAGGAGAAATTGTGGTGGTGGAAAAACGTAGCAGCGTCTGTGGTGGAGTCTTGGAGATAAAGTGATGTGCATTAGGAACTAGGAAGAAACTCTCCCCTTCCCCCATTCACTTTGTGTGGGATTTGAACCCACAATTACTTTGGTGAGAACCTTGAACACTTCTAAGTGAACATCTTAGCTATTTCTTGCTTTTGATTCATGTGGTTATTGCACCCTTTATTTCACATTGTGTGGGATTTTTAGTCTTGGACTCATTAATGCAGCACCATTTCTAAGTTAGTGGTGCTTCACTTGATGTTTCAGCAATTAGATTATGATGCGCCAAGTTAAGGTGGCATTAGCTGGAAGTACTTGACATCATAGATTATGAATAGGAAAAGGTAAAATAGCATAAGAGAATCAATAAGTGCATAAATGACCATGTTTTGTGGTTATACATATGCCATCAATCCACAATATAAGACACAGAGCCAAGTAGGAGAGATTATTTTCCACAGTTGTGTCACTTGCTATTTTTAGTTTCATTAAATTAAAAAATGAAAATAAAACTAATTATAGATCTCAATGATAATTCTTTGTGTTTTATACAAGTCTACAAGTTTTATCATGAAATGTCTGTAAAAAATGCATCATGACTGAATGGGGACATGGATCTAAGTTTTTTTTTTTTTTTTTTTTTTTTTTTTTTTTTTTTTTGTATTACTGAATGGATGACCTTTTGCATTCTTATGTTATTGCTACAGTAATACTAATGCATTATTTGATACACTGCAGTTAGAAATAGACTGCCCGAATTTTGGTCTTTATTGTGTGTGGTTGCTAGGCTCTTCTTTGATTTCTTATCTTATTTTCCTGGTATAGCTGTTTTGATAAAGTATACTGGTAAATAAAGACCATTGAATTAGAAATGCTCCCTCATAAATAAGCAAGCATGAAGCAACTTTCTGCCTAATGTAGAAATAGGAAGTTATTTCTTCATGAAGTAAAATTTGTGGGGTTTTTAGTTAAATATGTTTGGTATGTAATCTATATAATATATAAAAGTAGCTGAGTCAACTTCAGTCAACTTCACTGTTTCCCTCCAAAACTCTTGTGCTATGTGCAGATTTTATTTATTTATTTTTCAATTTTTGGGAATTTCAATATTTATCATGTTCACACTACTCATATCTTTCATCCAATAATCAACTTCAAAACCCACTTCAAAAATAATTGAGCCTTCAATATTTATTTATTATTTTTAAAATCGCTGACGTCTACTTACATTCTTAATATTTATTGTGTTTATATGGCTTCTATTTCCCGCCGCCTAATTACACTGGAAAGCCTTTTTTTTTTCTTTCCTTTTTCGCTTTTTCAGAATTTGTTTCATTTTTTTCCCGTTTTTCAAAATCTGTTTATTCATTTTTGTTTTCTATATCTTTTTTTTTTTCATTTTCCGATATACAACCTCTTTTATTTCTGTTATATATAATTATTATGAAGATATACACAATAATAAAAGATTCAATTAATGGGTTATTTCTTTGAAAAAATGTGTACTGTTTAACATGACCCCTCCACTCCACCTTCTATTTATCATGTTTTATGATTCAAAATTTCTGGTGTGGTGGTAATGCTTATTAGTTATTAATATTACAAACCAGTTGAAAATAAAAAATCGTAAATTATTTTTTGAAAAAGTAAAAAGGATTGACACTACTATTTTCTTCAAGACCCGTGATATTTTGAGTCATTGAACATAGATTTGGGTTTCTGACAAAAAAGAAAAAAATATTAAACACAATAATATTGTAGAGAAAGTTTCGAAAACAATATAGAATGCAAAATTATTTTGGACTAATAAGATGATTTGTTAATAGTCTATTTATATTATGTTCTAGATTTCTCTGTTGGGGTTGCAATGTGTTAGCTAATGTTGGGCTATTTAGAATAGCTTTGGGTTGGATAGATATGTTAATGGTTTCGGTCGTTGAGTGAAGAAAAAATATATTATTCATTGGTCAGTATATATATTTGATGAAATTGTATATCACATTGTATAAAAAATAATCAAAACAAGAAACTAGATTTTTTTTTTTAAATTTGCTTTTACCGAGAAGTTGTTTTTTATTTTTTATGATATAAGAACGATAATTTGTTTGATTTTACTTATTTATATTTGGATTTTTTGTGTCAAAATCTCCATTTTCATAAAAAAACTGTGTTCTTCTAACGTTTTCAATCTTACAAATAAATATTTTTGTTCAGTTATACAAATCTAAAGTAAAATTTTCAGTTAAAAATTATGTCAAAATTTTATTATTAGATAATACTCTCTAAGTCCTACAAAGATAGTCCATTATTTCTTTTTTGTCTATCTAAAAAATATAGTCTTTTTTATTTTTTAAGAATGAAATTAATATTTTATATTCATTTATGTCCTTAATCTGTGTGAAAATGAGTAGAGGACTATCTTTATGTGATGGAGGGAGTACTAAATTATAAATCACATCATACGTGTAGTTTTTTTTATAAATAATCTTATTTTTAGTTATTTAGTACATCTAAAAATTGGAGCTCTTTTTTTATAACGTATTATTAAATTATTAAATATTTTTATAGATAATCTATATAATATATAAAAGTAGGTGAGTCAACCTCAGTCAACTTCACTGTTTCCCTCCAAAACTCTTGTACTATGTGCAGATTTTATTTATTTATTTATTTTTCAATTTTTGGGAATTTCAATATTTATCATGTTCACACTACTCATATCTTTCATCCAATAATCAACTTCAAAACCCACTTCAAAAATAATCTATATCTATATAATATATAAAAGTAACTGAGTCAACATCAGTCAACTTCCCTGTTTCCCTCCAAAACTCTTGTGCTATGTGCAGATTTTATTTATTTATTTTTTCAATTTTTGGAGACTTCAATATTTATCATGTTCACACTACTTATATCCCCTATCCAATAATCAACTTCAAAACCCACTTCAAAAATAGTTGGACCTTCAATATTTATTTATTATTTTCAAAATCGCTGACGTCTACTTATAGTCTTCAATATTTGTTGTGTTTACATGACTTCTATTTCCCGTCGTCTAATTACACTGGAAATCCAGTTATTTTCCTTTCTTTTTTTTTTTTTTTTCCTTTTTCGCTTTTTCAGAATTTGTTTCATTTTTTTCCCTTTTTCAAAATCTGTTGATTCATTTTTGTTTTCTATATCTTTTTTTTTTTTTTTTTTTTGCATTTCCCTATATACAATTTCTTTCATTTCTGTTATATATAATTATTATAAAGATATACACAATAATAAAAGATTCAATTAAAGGGTTATTTCTTTGAAAAAATGTATACTGTTTAACATGACCGCTCCACTCCACCTTCTATTTATCACGTTTTATGATTCAAAATTTCTGGTACGGTGGTAATGCTTATTAGTTATTAATATTACAAACCAGTTGAAAATAAAAAATAGTAAATTATTTTTTGAAAAAGTAAAAATGATTGACACTACTATTTTCTTCAAGACCTGTGATATTTTGAGTCGTTGAACATAGATTTGGATTTCTAACAAAAAAGAAAAAATATTAAAATAATAATATTGTAGAGAAAGCTTCGAAGACAATATAGAATGCAAAATTATTTTAGACTAATAAGAGGATTTGTTAATAGTCTATTTATATTATGTTCTAGATTTCTCTGTTTGGGTTGCAATGTGTTAACTAATGTTGGGCTATTTAGAATAGTTTTGGGTTTGATAGACATGTTAATTATTTCGGCTGTTGAGTGAAGAAAAAATATATTATTCATGGGTCAGTATATATATTTGATGAAATTGTATATCACATTGTATAAAAAATAATAAAAATAAGAAACTAGAGTTATTATTTTTTTTAAATTTGCTTTTACCGAGAAGTTGTTTTTTATTTTTTATGATATAAGAACGATAATTTGTTTGGTTTTACTTATTTATATTTGACTTTTTTGTGTTAAAACCTCTCTTTTCATAAAAAAATGTGTTCTTCTAACTTTTTCAATCTTACAAATAAATATTTGTGTTCATTTATACAAATCCAAATAAAATTTTCAATTAAAAATTATGTTGAAATTTTATTACTAGATAATACTCTCTATGTCCTACAAAGATAGTCCACTATTTCTTTTTTGTCCATCTCAAAAAGATATTCTACTTTATTTTTTAAGAGTGAAATTAATATTTTATATTCCATTTTGTCCTTAATCTGTGTGAAAATGAGTAGAGGACTATCTTTATGGTACGGAGGGAGTACTAAATTATAAATCACATCATACATATAATTTTTTTTTTTTTTAATAAATAATCTTATTTTTAGTTATTTAGTACATCTAAATATTGAAGCTCTTTTTTATAGCATGTTATTAAATTATTAAATATTTTTTATAGATAATTACATTTAATACATAATTAATTTCTTATAATAATTGTGATATTTTATTGGTCTTAATTTTATGGATAAATATTTGGTTCAGTCATACAGATCCAATGTCAAATTCTCAATTAAAATTATATCTAAAATTTATACACATTCGTATTTTTATAAATCACGTTGTATTGAAATTTTTATAACTAAATCCTATTTTTAAGTTATTTATTACATATACATATTAAAGTTCTTTCCTATGTTGCATTATTTATCAAAATTATTTCGATGACA
This sequence comes from Ligustrum vulgare, assembly GCA_963555705.1. Taxonomy (NCBI): domain Eukaryota; kingdom Viridiplantae; phylum Streptophyta; class Magnoliopsida; order Lamiales; family Oleaceae; genus Ligustrum; species Ligustrum vulgare. The sequence goes on from OY743188.1 coordinate 37,180,161, forward strand.
ATTACATTTAATTCTTAATTAATTTTTTATTCAAAAAAATCTCATATCACATTTTTTAACATTAACGGTTAAAAAATTTATCTATATTGTTTGAAATGATATAGTTATTAATGGTTTTTGTCCTAACTGTTAATTTTAAATTTTCAAAAAGTAATTAACCATACCAAGATATTCTTTGCTATATTTTAATTCAGATTTTATGATATTTTTTCATAATAATATATAAATTGTCTCCCAATTTACTAATTAACTAAAAATTGAGATGATTAATATTAAACTATAATTTCAATCAGAAAATAATTACGTTGTATAAATATTGAAAACCTAGAATATCATAAATTTGATGCAATATCTTTGTCAACCTCGCAAATTATTATTATTATTATTATTATTATTATTATTATTATTATTATTATTATTATTATTATTATTATTATTATTATACATGTTGTTTTTCATTGTCAATGGTCAAAATATTGAATTTTATCTTTTATATGCATGGTCTCTATTATTAACTTTTTCATTTATTGTTTGAATGTTCAGAGTACATGAATATTGGAGATCCTACATTTAAGTGTTAATTTTGCAAGGCGAATTTTTGGTTCGAGGAGATGGTGAATAATCGTTACAAAACTTGAGGATCATATTCTATAAGGTCAAATTCTATCTGACAGTAATGCAGGATACAAGTTCTTTATTCTAAGGATATCGTTGAGCTATTCGAATTTTAGGATACTTATTAGATTAAAAAAAAAAAAAAACAATTTTCATTTATAGTGTCATATGTCATGACTATCAATAAGAGTCAGACACAATCATTTTCGCATGTATGACTTCTCCCTAAAAGGTTGATATTTATACATGAAACTAATAAATGATGAACTTATCTCTTATTTGTAAATGTTATTTATTTTATTTAAGAATTCATTTAATTTCGAATATGATTATTTTTATTTAGAAGTTTCTTCCCGTGCATCGCACGGGATGATTCACTAGTAAGTTTAGTAAAATAGATCCCTCAGCTGAAATGTCAAAATTACCCTTAATGAAAATGATTGTTTAATTTGCAGGGTATATCCCCAAACTTAGTCAGGTTGATTTAATTCAGTGCTTCTGGTTATATTTATATTTTTTAATCTTTTAAGTTCTTCTAAAAATGTTCTATATTGTAATAATTTTTCAAAAGATTTAGGATGATCATTTTTAGTTATATATCCTAACATTATTCCTTCTGATACTTCTTCTTCTATATCTTCGTATTCTTCTATAATTTTATGAACCGTATTTATATTTTTTGCTGTTTCAACAGAATTAAATTCTATTCTATTTAGGATTGCGTAGTCAATATCTTCGTATATTTCTTTTAGTTTAGTTTGTCCAACAGAATGTATATTTTTAGATTTTTCAACAATAGTTGATAAAAATGAAATTTCTTTATCATTTAAATATAGTTTATATTCACAGTTATTAGATGTTGATGTTTGTAAAGTATTCATAGATTATTGGGTTGGTAAATTATTATACAAAATTTTCTGGTATAATTCCATTCTTTGGTCTAGTAAAATACAATAATCTGCAATATATTGTTCGTATTTTTATAAAAGTTTATTGTATTCTTCAGAAGATATATTTTCATTTTCCATTTGATGTTTAATATCTTCCATTTTATCTCTTAATTTTTCTAAAAGATTATCTAGTCCTTCTATTGTATACCCTGGCATTTAGGTTTAGACTATATTTGTTAATATTTTATTTTCTAAATCTATTTTAAGTTGTAATATATCAGTACAATCTATAATGTATCGATCATGATTTTCTAAAAGTATATAATATTGTTCAAATGATTCGTCCATATCTATTAATTGAGATATAATGTTATCTATTTTTTCCGTTATCCTATCTAACAAATTGTCTAATCCTTCAATAGTATATCCAGGCATTATAAACACAAAGATAAATAATTTATAAAATTTCAAGTAATTTTTCAAACTCTATCAATGTTTGAGAATTGATAATATCTATATCAGCCATAATATCTATGCTTGGTTCAAATGGTATATTATATGTTGAAATACTTTTCTTTCTCTTTTCTAATTTATCAATTATATCTTGAATATTTTGTACCATTATAGATCTTACAGTACTTCTAGCAAAGTTTTCTATCAAATTTTCTTTAAAACTTTTTAATATCTCTTGTGATGCATATAATTGCTCTTGGTATCCTATTTTATCAATTTCATTTTCATATTCAATACCTTTTTTACTTTTGATATGCTTTTGAACTTTATATGGACCTCTTTTAGTTCTGGGTTTTTTCATGATATAATTACTATTATTCATGATATTAAGATTTTCAAAAACTGGTAAAGAAAGATTCATCCCTTCCATCACTGTCATAATCTATTATAGGGTCATAATCATTATCACTGCTAAACACATATTCTAAATATAATTCATTGTTTATTTCAGTATTATCACTATCAAGCCAAAAATAAATAATTGATTTTGTAATTTCTAATCCTAATATTCTTTTTAATGTTGGAAAGATAACTAACAAACATGGCATATACACATAATATAACTTTTTTATTTCATTATTAGGTCTGGTAAACTGTTTATACATGAATAAAGGTTCAATTATGCTATGGTGTACATCATTATAAGGACTGTTTTGATAATTAAATTTAATAATCCTGAATTCTGTCATGTTAAAAACTCTTCTTCCTCCTTATTCCGTAAAGATAGATATATTAAGAATACTAACCTCTTTTCCTGTTCTCAGTACCTCTGTATTTTCCTTCTATTGTTAGTGACCTTCAGGCTTATAGGTTTCTGCTCCACACCCTTCAATGGCTTCCTGCCTTCACGGGTTATTAGCTAAACCTGGATGCCTTCACTGTATAACGTTTTAGATGGAAAATGTTTTAGGACAGAGTGTAGGGAGTTTTCTTAATAATATATCTTCTTCTTGGAAACAGGATTTAGAAGACAAGAATTTAGAAACTCATCATAATTTGATAAGTAGATTGAGATTTTATTGATAATATGAAGATTGAAACAAGATTGATAAGAGAATTTTTCAAGGACAGAAGATTTTTGGCTTTCTCACAAACTGAGTGCTCAAGTGAGTTCCTCCTTTCAACTAGCCCGGAGGCCTCTATTTATAATACTACATTAATACTACATTGATCACAATTACATCACTGCTTACATCATCGTCCTAACAATTTTACAGCTTTTAAGGACACACCTGTCCCTCCATTATTTATTACATCACATGACCCTTACATGACCTTTACATTATAGGGACACTTATCCTTCTCTTTTTTGGTCTTGGTATGGCCCCTACATTATTCTGCATTGTTGAATTAAAGTAGATCTATTGAATATCTTCCACTTGTCCATCAATTTATTGGCATGTGAAGCAGATCCATCAAGTAGCTTCCACCTGTCCATCAATTCCTTTGGCATGTGGGGCAGTTCCTGGCTATGCACGCCTCTTGCAAAGTGGCAAAGCTTCCATGGATTTGATGAGTGTCAAATTTATTGATGTATTCTTGCAGGATTGTTGATTTTTCTTTTCCTCCATTAGTGAGTAGGGTCCATCCATTATACTGGCATATGCACTTGAATTTTTTCTCATACAAATTTTTGGCAATGTTGTAGAGAACTTTGATTCCCAACACCCTTCGGGATCTAAACCATGATCTTGTAATGTTTGGTACTGGCTTGGTATTTTTTCCAACTTCAATTTGAAAATTTCGAGCAACATACCCAATCGTGATAATATGCTCACCAGGATAATATATCCTTCCATCAATTTCAGGACTGATTGAATAAAATTTTAAATATATGGATCTTCCTTGAGCAAACTTTGAAATTTCTCCTTTTAGTAAATCATCAAATTTTTCGATTTCTTTTAGATCTTTTCCTGGATAGATAAGATCCAAGAATCCATAATCAGCTGCCATTTTTGTCATGACGGGGTCTCCTCCCTGGGTAACGATCAATCGTGGGTATACATGGTCTCCAGACGAAATGTAATAGCAATCACATTCTTGAAGTTCATATATAACTTCAACAGTGGTTTTATATTCGTTTTCTTTTGGTAAAAAAGGGGAATCATCTTCCTCTTCAGCACGAATTCTGACTACCCTTGTATGTTCATCTTTGGCATTGATTGTGATTTTTCGAGGACTGGCTTCATTTATAACAACTTTTTTGGGACTTGGTTCATCTCTTTTAATTGTTGGTCCACCACTGCTTCCAGAAGATGTACCTGTTTGTATTTTTGGTATAACCTGTTTGGTATCAGCCTGTTTGGTAATCAACGATTCAAACTGAGATTCAATCTCAATTATGTTATCGCTCAATTCTTTAGTATAATTGTGATGAAATGTTGAGATTTCCATTAATTGCTTGAAACTTCCTTGGAGAGTTTCTGCAAGTTGTTCAATTCCAAGCTTTATATCTTCAGCTTCCTCCATGAGAAAGTTCATTCGCTTTTTGGCATCTATTAGGGATCTTTTGATATTATCCATCTGCAAATTCAATATTCCTGCTTAAAAAGTCCGCAAGATAATTATTAACACCTTTAATATAAACTATATTAAAATTATAAAATGCCAAATAGGCTTGCCATCTATGGAGCCTTCTATATTGAGGTTCTGGTGGTAATTTATTTTTTACTAAACCTGCAACTTGAGAATTATCAGTTTCAACAATGAATTTCTTAGATAATAAAAACAATGAAAACTTCTTTATTCCTCTGATGATTGCTAACAGTTCTTTCTCATGAGTGATATAATTTATTTCTGCTTGATTAAACGTTCCACTAGAATATCTACAAATTTCATTAAGATCTGTTTTTAATATTGCTGCCCAATACTTATCCGAGGCATCAGTATTAACTATCAGATTATCTTTTTCATCTGGTAATCTTAATTTTGGCAAATTTTTACATTCTTCTTTTAGTGATTTGACAATTTCTGTATGTTCATCACTCCATCCTTTGGTATTTGTTTTCCTGAGTAAAATTTGAATTTTATGTCTCTTTTTTGATAGATTTTCAATAAATCCTTCTGCATAATTTAAACATCCTAAAAATTTTTGTATTTGTTCTTTTGATTCTAATTTGTTTGGAAAACTTTCTATCTTTTTAGATATATGGGTTTGTAATTTTATCCCTCTTTTATCTATTGATAATCCAAGAAAATCAATTTCTTGTTTTTCTATTATAGCTTTATTTTTTGAAAGAACAATTCCTTCTTTTTTGCATTCATTTATAAATTTAATTAAATGGTTTCTATGTTCCTCTCTATTATTAGAAAATATTAATATATCATCGACATAGACAATTAAGAATTCATTGAATTTTCTAAATATGTTATCCATTCTTCTTTGATATATTTGTGGTGGATTTTTTAAACCAAATGGCGTAACTATCCATTCATACTTACCTTGAGGTGTACTAAATGCTGTATATTGAATACTATCTTCTTCCATTTTTACTTGCCAAAATCCTGATTTGCAATCAAATTTAGAATAATATTGTTTTCCTTTTGCAAGATTTATTAGTACCTCTTTATTGGGTAAAAAGTATCCGTCAAATTTAGTATATTTGTTTAATTCTTTATAATTTATCACCATTCTAGCTTTTCCTCTTTTTTGTTCAGAATGTTTCATGACCATAAATGCTGGACTACTATGGGGTCCATTACTAGGTCTGATTAATTTTTGATTAAGTAATTCTTTTATCTGAGTTTTAAACTCTTGTGTATCTTGTATGGTATACATCATTGGTCTAACTCTTATAATAACATTTTCTGTTAATTCTATTTTAGCTTTTGGATGATGTGGTTTTCAAAATAATAATGGATTTTCTCCACAAATTTTTTCTAGTTGATCAATGATTTTTTCCATACCTGTTTGTATGTTTGTTTTTAAGGCTTTTTTATAAATTATTCTTTTATTTTTTATTTCATTTTGTATAATTGGTTTTTTCTCCCATTTATCACCACGCTGTGTTGGCTGAACTCTGTAAGGTCTAAATTCTCTTGGTATTTTTAGTAAATGTGCACAAGGTGTTTGTAACATTACAATGTAATTATTTTGTTTATAATATTGAAATTGTTGTATAAAGTCATTTCCTAGTAATATATCACATTCTAATTTGTTATAATTATATACTTTATTTACAACTATTTGTTTACTCCCAAGTATTATATCAATTTTATCAACACTATTAATTATATGAGTACTTTCTCCGGTTACCCCTGTAATTTTTATTTTTCCATTAGTATTCCATGATTTTATTAAGAAGCTTTTGAATATTGTTATATCACTTCCCGTGTCAATTAATGCACATGTTGTTATATTTGTTTCAACAATTGTAACTTGTATATAAACGGCTAATGGAAAACTTATTTGGTTATTCATTTATCCAGCCTTTCTGCATAGTATAGTTTGACCATTATGGGTTATATATAATCCTTCACGTTTTATATTATAATCTTCTAGTCCATCTAGAAAGCTCATACCTAATAATACATGAGGATTTGCCATACTACTATCTACATGACATGGTACTAGGAGATTTATTCCTCTTATTTTTATTGGTACTTTTACTTCAAGTTCAGTCATATGTATTTGTCCATCAAAATTTATATATCTATATGGATCGGTTCTATGAGATATTAGTCCTTTATTTCTATTTGAAGTTATATGACATTCACTAGCTCCTGTGTCAATTAATATATTTGATCCTTTTATATGTTCCATTCCATTAAAATATTCACCTTCTATTTTCATATTTCCAGCATTTCTATTAAGTTTTATTTCTTTTATATTACTAGTTTCTCCTAATTGTTTTCTATTAGGTAAATTTGCTGATCTCCTAATTAATCTGCCATCTTCAAATGTTATGTTATTATTAGGGTATTCTTCTTCTCGTAACTCTATGATTTCTGGTTTATTTTTTGTTATAGTAAGTTCATAATTTCTTGGAACTAAACTTATTTGTTTATCTGGTTCTACAGCTTTACCAAAATCTTTACATTCTTTATGAATTTCAATATATGTTTTTTTAGAATAAATGTTTCCATAATTAGAATTAGTAAATGTGTATAATGCTCTGTATTCTATAGTCATAATTTTATCTCCTGGTTCCATTATGTCATCCTTATGTAATTTGAAATGTAGTCCTAAAACTTCATTAAAGTTTCTATCTTTTAACGATATACAATATTTTGGATAACATGTAAATATTAGCTTCTTATATGCTAGATTTCCTTCCACTGTTCCTAAATGACTGTCTTTTAAATTTATAATTCTTCCATCATGTAAACTTACAGTTAAAGGTGAATCTAATCCTTCTCTAAATAGGGATTTAAACATTATTTGGATACCTGCTAAGTAAACATATTGAATCTTTTCACTTTGTTTTCTATTGATCTTTGTTAATAATTCTGAAACTGTATTTTTTGTTAAAAGATTTAATTTGTGTGTTCCTTGAGTGGTTCTAACATCTATTGCCCTTTCAATTTTATGATATTCGTTTATTGCTACTTTTTCTCTTTTCCATATTCTATCTAGTATTTCCCATTTTCCTATTTTCAAATCTAAAGATAATTTTTGTATCTTTCTAAACTTATTATTATCAAAAGTTACCTTTAATCCATAACCTTCTATTCCTTCATATTCTTGTTTATCTATGTTCTTGTTTGCTTCTATTTCTTCTATTTCTTCTATTTCTCTATTCTGATTCTGATTCATCATTTTCTGAATCCGTTTCACTTATATAGACTTCTTGATCATAGTATTCTTCAATATCTGATATTTCACTTAGTTCACTTTCTATTTCTAGATATTCTTTTTGTAATATTTTAACTTTCTTTTTATTACAATCAGGGTTTATATGCCCCATTTCTCCACAATTCCAACATTTACATTGGCTTTTGTCTTTCTTATAAGTTTTATTTTTCTGTCTTTTATTTGGATTATATCTTCTTTTGTAATATCTCCTCTTAGGCTTTATATATTTTTTCCTGAAGTTTCTGAATTTTTTAAACTTTCTATTTTTATATTTTCTTTTGTTATTATTTTTTCTTCTTTCAAGGTTACATCCCCATTGGGTAGGTTTTTCCATATCTTCACAACATATTCTGGTTAATTTTCCTGATTTCTTTAATAATTGTCTTTGTTGACATATATATGCTAACCTTTCAAATAGGAATTTTATTCTTGATCCTAATGTTCTAGGTGTTCCAGGGTTATCTCTAATAAATTTTTCAAATTCTATTTTAAAATATATTCCCCATGAACCTGGTAATTTATTGTAATACATATCTCTATATACTTCTTGATTTTCATTACTATAAAATTGGACATAATAGTATTCTTTAAACTCACAAGTATATTCTTTGATTTTACACATATCACATATTGTTAAATTTATTAATCTTACTCTTGCATTATCTTTTTCTTTTATTGATTCTGCTTCATAATTACTTATCCAATTTTCTCCTAAAAATTCATCCGCAATATAATTTACTAATTTTTCTATTCCCTTTCTATCTGATTTTATTAGTTCCGTCTGTACATTTCTTCTTATTAATGCTTTAGTATCACTACTTATTCCTTCCCACCAATTTCTAACATGTCCTTCAAAAGATGCTACTAAAAAATTTATCATTCTATCAGTATTTTCCCATGTATCATCTTTATTGTATAAAAAGAATAGTATCATTGAATCTGCCCAAGTTAATAAGGCTTTTTTAGTGTCTATTTTACAATCCAAATCTAATTTTGTTCCCCCATGATTAATAGGTTTATCATAATTATTATTTGGTTCAAATCTATCTTTATATTTATTTTCTCTAGGTGGTTGTCTATCTCTAACTCTATCATAATATTGTCGGTGTGGTTTACTATATAAGGGTGCATAACTTTCATCTGGATCTGATAATTCTTGTTTAGAAGTTCCTATAGGAGCAGGGTTAGGTGCTCCTCCAGTATTCATTAAAACTTGGTATTCATTAAAGTTTTCTATACTTAACTGGTCAAAATTTTCTATAAGCAAATCTAATTCTTCATTCATTTTTGTTTTGTTCTTCTTCAATTTTTTCTTCAGCTTTTAATTTTCCTAAAGTTTTTTCTATAGATTTTTGTAATTCTAATTCTTCCTCTAATATTTTTGGTAATATATTTCTTCTAAATTCATCATCCATACTTCCTGCTTCTATTATAATTTTTTCTTGTTCGAAATGCTTCTTTCCTATTCTAAGTATTTCTTTTTCTATGAGTTTTTTGTCTATTTTCTTATCTTTGCTTTTATTATTTTCTTTGAATTCTCTAATCTCTAGTTTTAGTATATTTATATCATTTCTTACTTCTTTTAATTCATTTTTTACTTCTTGTACATCATTTATTAATGTTTTTAAATCTTCTATATATTCACTTATCGACATTTTATACTCTTGGTTTTTGAGTTTTTTGTACCTTAAATAGTCTGTCATACATATCATCTATTTTTATTTCTAACTTTTTGATTCTTTCTTCTATTGATATGATTTTTTCGTTTTCATTCTTTCTTATTTTCTCATTTAATTTATCTATTTTTTCTATAATTATTCCAATCTTGTCTTGATTAATTAATTCTCCTGACTTTCTTTGGAATTCTTTTAAGATTTCTTCATCTATATTTTTGACTTCTCCTATCATTTCTTTTAATTCTTTGAATTGTATTGTTAGTTTATTTTGAATGTTTTCTAGTTTTTCTTTAATATTCATATCCTGTATATTCAATTGTTGTAATTCTTCTATGGCTAGTTTATCTTGTAAATTTATGTTTTTATATGTTTGCCATAAAAATGCACTTATCCAATTTAATTGCATGTTATGAAATCTGTCAGATTCTCCCCATGAGCTTAATGGTTGAAACATTGTTGTATTAGCTCCTTTTATTTGGTAAGATCCTACTGGTAGATTAATATTTTCTATTACTTGTTTTTCAAATTTTATTTCTGGAAATTCTGTCATTAAATTTTTCCTTTGATATGCTCAACTTCTAATCTTAATTTCGTATCATATTTTACTTCTTTACATATCATTATATTATATTCACAAAATTCTTCAATTGATCTTAACATAATTTTTCTTTGTTGTGCTCTATAACTTTTATTGTAATATTTTATTTCTCCAGTTATATCATATTTTTTCATTTTGATTTTTTCTTTGTTATTTATAATCATAAGTATATTAGGTAATTGTTTTAGAATTGTATTAAAGTATTTTCTTTTACTTTCTAATGATTTTAGTCTTAGAAATCCTTTTCTTTTTATATTTCTTTCTTCTATCATTTGGTCTAATAGATTTCCTCTTTGTTCTATTATGGAATCTAATTTTTCATTTGTTTTTATATCTAGATATTTGATTAATAAGGGTTCTCCTCTATGATAATCCATTCCTATAATTTTTGTATAATTCCTCTAGTATATCTTTGTGGATTAAATCTAATATTTCGTTTATCATAAAATCTTCTTTTATTATATCGAAATTTATTAGATCATATATTTATCTTCTTATATCTTTATCTAAATCTCTTAAAATATTCAAGATTTCTATTTTATAATTATCAGGTATTGTTAGTGTATGCATAATTATAAATCTTGATGTATATATTATATATTTATTTTTATTTTTTGTCGTATAATATTTACCTTTTAGATCTGCCATATGGCTCTGATACCAGTTGATGGGTGCTACTATGAGCGAACAAAAATCATATAAACAAAAATCATTTAAAATTATGTAAACAAAATTGTCTAAGGATTTAAATGAAATATTTTCATACTTTAATGGTTTGTATTGCAAATTCTATATATAGGGGTATTTTTATAAGTTTAAAGAGTCAAAGTCTATTTTTACAATATTATTGTTCCAAAATTTATTTTACTAAATATTATAGTTATTGGATCCATTTATCATTATTTCCCAAAATTTGTCTATGATTAATGCTAATAGATTCACGTAAATTTTCTTTCACAAACATGGTTTGGATGAAGAAACTTGAAGGGGAAGTGAGTGGAAAATCTTACTATCAGACAACATTGCGGTAAATAATACTTGTGTAAGAACCACTATTCAAAAGTGTTGAGGGTGATCATGCGAGTTTAACTTTGTTAAATCTGTTGAAAGGAAATTGTGTTTGGCCTTATTAGTTGTATGTGTAGTGGAAGGTTGCTCATATTAATATATTTTTCATTCTATTCCATTTGATTGATCCAAATTGAACGGGAGAGATATTTGTTGATTAGATTTTTGTTGGACAACTTAGATTGATGGTAACTACTTGTAATTTTCCACACAAATTGTGGGTGATTATGATAGTTGGCATTTAAATATATCCCCCAAATTTGTAATATTCTTGGTAACAGAATTATTATTATTATTTAAATTGGTACTCGATATGTTAAGTTTTATTGATTTTTTTTTTATCCATTGTTCCTTGTTAATACATTAAGGACTTAGCAAAAGTGATGAAACATTTTGTCGTGATATTTTTGTGAGTTTTCTTTCGTTTTAGTTAGTATTTGAATTTATAGTTTGTGCATACTAGTCCTATTTTCATTGCTCTAAAATTATGAAAATATTTTATAGTCAATGAATTGACGATAATAAAGTGAATATATGAATCAATGTTTAGAAAATCGGATTGGATCGGTCGGGTTTTAAAACTCGATTTTCAATTTTTTTCTCTAGTTGTTTTAAGCATATATATTTTTATCTTCTAAATGAGTAAATATTGTTTTGTAAAATAACATGTTTTTAGAAAATTTTGTGATTTTTTTAATAATTTTTTATATTTTAATTGAAATCGGTTCGATCCCAGTTCGACCCATTCGGACCTTTTAACTCATAACCAGTTACCTTTTCCGATTCGAACCGATTTTTGATTTTCTGAACACTGATATGAATAAAATATACAATCAAATCGATGGTTTAAGAATCAAATCAAATTGTCAGGTTTAGATCTGAAAAATCCTCATCGATTTAAATGTTTTGGTTTAAGTTTTTCTTAAAACATTTCTAAACGATTTGGTTTGAAAATCTGTCAAAAACCGGTTAAACTGGACGTTAACAGCCCCACACCCCTACTTTTCTTATCCAAAAGGACCCGCTCATAGACACTGAAAAGTTGGGGACCAGGGATGCAAGAAATCAACAATTTGGAACCCCTACTTCACAAGTTTGATCCCATGTGGAATCTCCCCCAAAAATATCAAATTCTTTTCTGCGCGAGTTGTCTCCAGTTACCCCATCCCCTTCAACACAAATTGAACCTTACCTTCAATACCGACTATCCACAGAGAAATGACTACGCTTCGAAGGTTCTGCTGCGACGATCTCCTCCGATTCGCATCAGTGAATCTCGACCACCTCACTGAAACTGTAATGTCATCCTTTTCCCTATTATTTCAAGATTTTTATCAATTTTTTTAATATAAAGATTATATAATTGGTAACTTTCAATGAAAAAGATGTCAATTAATCAGTGCGTGATACTAATAATTGCAGTTTAACATGTCATTCTATATGACATACTTGGCTCGGTGGCCCGATTATTTCCATGTGGCTGAAGCTCCTGGCAACCGAATCATGGGTTACAGTAAGCTTCCCTCTTTATATATATATATATTGCTTTTGTGTTTCATATGTTTGATTTTATATACTGAAAAAAGAGCACCAATTAGTATTCTATATTTCATATTGTTACTTTATTTTTTTTCTTGTTGTTGAATCTATGAAATTAGATTTAGAATGATTGGTTTGCGAGTATTTTTGGCGGCAAGTATAGGATTTATTAGGTTTTTTGTTTGTGAGAACCTATCCTTGAAATTTGAATAGAAAAAACTAGCATCTAAGTGTATGTAGGTATTCAGTAGCCAATATTGCAGAATTTGAAAACTAGGAACGCAGTTACATAATCTTGATAGAAAAATCAATTAAAGCCGCAGCAAGATTTGGCAGAAATAATAGCCACCCAAATATTAGTTCAGGGTAGACATGGAACTTGACACAGTAAGTAGAAGAAAGTTTCAGGCACGTAACAATACCGTCTCCCTTAGAAAGTAGCACTGTCCTGACTCCTGAAGGTGAAAACTCAGGAATGTTATCCTCCATTGCTGCAAGATGTCCCAAGCTAATCTGCTGGGTGACAATTGTTGCCAATGAACAAGAATGTGCCTTCTCTCTTTTGCAACCTCTTATCCAGAATTTCATGCAGTCTAGTTAGAGATCTTCATTTTCTTTTTTTAATAAGGAATATTCTTTTTCTTCAGCAGAAACTACTCCAAAAAGGAGCGGCTTTAATCGGTGAATGCCAACTAGTATTTTAGCAATAGTCTATCCCGAGCTAACCACTACTCCCTTTTTTTGCCTTGAAGCTGGTAAAGCATTGAAAATACATCTATATATAATAATTAGTGCCATAATTAAATTAAGTTATGTTAAACTTGAATTAATCATATCAAAATATATTTGTGAGAGTTCGATTTCAATCACAATTATTATTGATTAGGTCCTTATTCGGCGTGTACACCTCACAACGTTCTGTTAGTATCTAAGCTTTGTGTTATCACTTATGACTTATCACACAGGTATGCATATGACAAGTTAGGGTTGTTGCATTTTCATGTATTCATACTCTATTGTACTGTACAGATTTTGGAGTGGAATCAAAGAGTTCTTTCACTCTGAAACCTTTATGATTTGGTATTGGAGCAACAGTTGACAACCTTTAGCTCAGCAATGGCATTTTCTGCATCTCAAGCTTCCTCTACTCCTTCAAATCCTTCATATCCCCAACCTTTTATCCTAGTGTCCCACGATTGAATCAATCTATTAACCCAGCAAATTAACTTGCCAGTGTTTGCTTGGAGGATGGAAACAGATCTATCTTGGATTATAAATTTCTTTCTTGTATTTCAGGAGGCTGTTATTATAACGTACTGCAGAGATTTCACAACTGACTCCTTCGTCCCCAAGATTGTGGAAAAGAGATTAGAAATTAGAAAGCATATATGCCTCGCCATTTGGTGGGTTGGACTCATGTTTGAGGCATGTAGATAAAGTGTTCCTTGCTCGTCGGGAGATTTGAAAATATATAAAAATGAGACAAGCTATGGGCCTGTTTGGACGCGTGTTCTGGAATGTGTGCATGTCAAACATTGACCCTTCATCCAAGAGGAATGTCTGTGCTTTACAACTGAATGCTGATGAAATAACAATTATTTTGAGAATCAATATACAAGATTTTAAGTGCATTTCCTTTTGCCACTTGAGGAGGGCATAAGGCATGACATTGGTTTTGAAGAAAGATAGAGAAAAATTGCATGCTTCAACAGATTTTTAACCTTTGTTTTAGTGTTTTTTTCCATAATAAGAGCTGATTGGGACTCCTGGAATTGATTGTAAATATATTGTCTGCTTGAGAACATTAGTCATGGCATGACCTTTGTAAATAGATAGAATGGAAGGACTTAGGACCTGTAGGGAGGTTGCACACTTAAAATGATTCTTCACCTTCGGTTTAATGTTTTAGCTATGGGACTCCAAAAAAATGTAGGAGTAAATTGTGATTGTTATGGGTTAAACAAACAATCCCTATTACCTAGAGAAATTAATATTTCTGCGAAATAAAAGCGAGAAAACGATTTAAGGTGCGTTACTTTCAATGCGAGAGCTACATGCACTTGGTGCTGCTGCAGAATTGCACTATATTGAAGAAGGGAATTACAATGTGTTTTGGACTGAGGTCTCCCAATGTTCTCTCTCTTCTATGATGCAAATGACTGCTCGCCCTAATATTCTTTATATAGGAAGAAAATATTAGGCTACTTTATATGTTTCGAGTTTCCCAAAGTATAATGAACCCCCTATCCATGAGCCTGCTGCCCTGGACCTTGTCAACATTTGAATGTCGAACCTCGGATGAGGGGAGAAGTTTACAGTACATTAGGCTCCCTTTCTATAAATAATTCAACTTTCAGTTTTTTTCTCTATGTACTTTCATAATATGGAATAATGCTTTGATGTACTCTCAGTCATGGGAAAAGTTGAAGGACAAGGAGAGTCATGGCATGGTCATGTCACTGCAGTAACTGTAGCTCCTGAATTTCGCAGGCAACAATTGGCCAAGAAACTCATGAACCTACTCGAGGACATCAGTGACAAGATGTAAGTTTTGATGAATGAAATTGTGCTTATGCCAGGTTTATTTCTTTGAAACTAAACTACATTGAGATTTAACAGTATAGTTAGATGGAAAAATAAAATGTGATCCAACATTTTTAAACATTAACCCTCGCATTTTACAGTGATTTTGAAGGTTTTTATGCGCTCTTACCAATTTTTATATCCTGAGATTCCATGGTTTAACACCCAAAGTTCTTCATATTCACATTTAAAGTCCTCCTTTGCAATTAACTGTTGATAGGAATTGTTGGATGAGCTCTGTCTTAAAGCATGCTTCATTTTTGTAGTGATAAGGCTTATTTCGTCGATCTTTTCGTGAGAGCTTCAAATACACCTGCTATCAAGATGTATGAAAAGGTAATATCTTGCAGTAATCTGCTAGTTTTACTCTGTATGATGTGCACCTGTAACATAATTTCTTCTACAATGTGAATCTGAGTACATGGACAGATTTTTATTCTTCATCATATCAATTACCATGCTCATTTATCTGCTTTGTCCTTTCAGCTTGGCTATATAGTATATAGAAGGGTACTACGTTATTACTCTGGAGAAGAGGATGGATTGGGTGAGTTGCCGCATATAACTCTACGTACACAAGTTTATTATTTTTGGTTCACGGTGTGTAGTTTGTTAAAAGTTTTTGGTTTAAAAACAAAGAATGTGATGTTTTCGGGGTAAAATATGTGGTTGAAAAATGGAGAGAGAAAATATATATATTTAAAAAGTGGTTTGGAGAAATGTGTTGTTTAAAAACAATTTGTCAAACAAAGGATTTATTTCTCTCTGCTTTCTGTTTCTTTCTCAGATATGAGGAAAGCATTATCCCGGGATGTAGAGAAGAAGTCTGTTATTCCTCTCAAGAGGCCAATTACACCGGACGAGTTGGAATATGATTAAATTTGCTTTTATTTTTTGAAAAAAATGTCGTAGATTTGGTATGTATTTGCAAAACTAGATGTTCAAAAGTATCTTCTGGAAACACCACACATTTCATCAATTTAAATAAGTTGGAATGCAGTAATAACTTTTTCTCTAATTGTGAATTTTGTGCGTAAGGAGAATCTAATGGCAGTTGTTACCAACGGATTTGGTGACAATTTTTCTTGACGAGTGAGTTTTTATGTCCTTTAGAGCTTCTATATGCTAGAGGTGTTACGACTAATATACCGCTTCAGCTGTGGATTCGAGTGTAAGATCCATTTTAGCAAATACTATCTCGAAAGAAAATAAAACAATTACTCTATACTTCGTCAATGTTTGCATTATGCCATTCTATTTCATCGATGTAAACAAAAAGGTAGAGTCATGTGAGTGTGAGTGAGAGAAGGGAAATAAAATTGAATCGGAAGGAGAGAAGAGGTCAGAGAATATGATTAGAGAGGTATTCAGAATGAAAACAGCAAGTAAGAGTAAGAATTACATTTTTTCTTTCTTTCTTGCTTGTAGGAGAGAATGCTCACCACGTTAGGTGAATTTTGTAACAAAATTCAAAAGTGACTGACTAGTCCACGGTGAGCAATATTAAATTTTTCTTTATGGATAGTCAAGTATATATTGTAGTTTTTCTTTATGGTTACAAATGTCAGGAAAACTTTTCACTGCATTCGATTTTTGGGGTCGACTTTTAATGGATTTTAGCCTCCCTCCCAGACTTCGTAGCCTCCTTTCTCGCTATACGTGAAATGAAGAAAAATATTTATTGGATTCAGTTTTTTTTTAATCGTAAAAGGTGTTTCCCACACCTTGAGGACCCGAACCGATCACGCACAAGGTCATTGGTTCGAGATTGTAAATTCAGGTTATACTTTCCAGGGATCAGGGTGGAGGGATTGAGTAATCATGAGCAATTCTCATTAACTTCCCTTTCCACAAGGAGCAAATCTAATATTTCAGGATTCGAATCCTGCACCCGGACGCGCTGAGCACCTACCAACCCTTCACTTTGCCACTAGGAGATGTGCCCAGTGGTTAACATTAGAGTTGTTCAGTTGTTCTCCAATCAATGGTTAACATTAATTATTTCATGTTTTCATGCACTAAATATGTTTATACATAATGATAAAGGACTCCTCAAATCAAATAATTATTTAGTATAATTAGACTTCTACTTTCCTCTGGATATTTATTAAAAATAAATTTTTATCCTTTATTGCTCCCAATTCCTGTTATCTTTTTTTGTTTATTTTTTGATAATTTTATTTAATTCCCTGGATTGACTCAATGACCCTTTCTTTTTTCCAGGTCGATGTCCGGGTCAATTTTTAAAATATTGGTAGATACAATACATTTTGACAATGTGATGATGTATTGATGACGATAATATACTCATTTTCTTTTATTATGATTTTTCCCATTTTTCCTAGCAATAGTTTTATTGAGTCATCATCATAACTATCCATGAGCTATTATTTAACAATCACACACTTCAATTATACTGGAATGTTTGCAAAAAATGAAGAAAGTCAAGTACAATGTATGGTCGACATTTGAAGAATGATTTCAAATTTAGTGATGTTGAATAGATACAGAAGAATTTTCATACATTTATATTTCACACAAATGATTGTATCAATGTTCAAGAACTTCAAGCATTTTAGGTGATAAACTTCATAAGGAAAATCATGCTATACTTTTTTCCTTTTTTCTTTTTTGTTTCCCCCTTTCATTTAGGTTTTATTCCATTGAATTTTACTGATAATATTTTAACGAGGCATATATTTTTAATGTATCATTCAAGGGGAATATTGTAAATAATGTATTTATTAGAGAACGACATTTATACCCCTGCCGTCCTAGTTATTATTATTATCATTTTATCCATAGTACTTATATATAAATACAGGCACTGATTCTTAATAAAATACACAAGTTTATTGAGCAATTTTTTCTGCTAATTTTGTGTGTGTTTGTGTTCTTTAGGTAAAACTCCCAATTTGGAGATAGATCAAACAAAAATCGATGTAAAGGGGCAACAATTGAAGCAATTGAACTTGAATGGCGAAATTGTAAAAAAATAAAAATAAAAAAAATTATGGGTTGAAAAGTAAAAATGATGTTGGAGATAATGATGATGATAGGATGAATAAAGAATGAAAAAGAATGATAATGGATGAATCTTAAACAAATAAAAGAGGCTAAAGAATTCTGCCATGTGTCGATGGCCCCTTCTTTCGTCAAAAATAGAAAAAAAAATAATATTCATTTACCCAAAAAATAATCTTGCCTCTTCGATTTAGCCTCTTTTTGGCTCTAGTTAAAATTTGATTTTAATCTCAAGTCAAAATCAACAATTAATTTTAACCACTCATTTAATATGATCTACAACTTTTTAACCACACATTCCTTTAACTTTTATCAAAATCTTATTTTAACATCCACCAAACATGGGCTTAGGTCAACATGGGCTTAGATCATATCACTACAATATCTCCGTAAATTTGACGTGGCCTCAAGGTGCTACAAGCACTAGGCGGGGGCGTGGTTCCATATGGTTCTGGTTCCCAAGAAACCGAATCGAACCAAGAACCGGTGGTACTTTTGAAAAAAGAACTGGTGGTTCTTTTTGTAAGAAAAGTTTTGATTCTGATTCCGATTTCCTAAACTAAAATTTTTAAATTTAAGCGATGAAACGATGGTAGATTCCGTATGGACAGAGTCGTAAGACAGTAATGTCATTGACCTTGATCAAGATGCGAATACAATAGCATCTTTATCCTTGACATTAAAATATTCACTCTCTTTCAGATAGTAACGTATCTACTCATCTACATATATGTGCTCCATGAAAAATTCTTTAATTTCTGCTCGTAATTTTCCACTTTTTTTGGGAACATCCGCATAAATCTAGTAAATCCTTGAAAATAAGATAACAATTCATTGTGAAATGGAGATTGAAGGTTATTTGTTTGTTGATTCTTGAAGAATTGAATATTGAAGGCTTGATGGCTGAAAGATTGAAGCTGAACGACAGAACTACTGAAAGAAAATTGAATTTAGATCTATGATTTTTTGTTTATACTTGTTTTGCTTTAGTTATTGTAATGTTGAATGAGCCAGTAGTTGTTGTGATGAGAATCATAGGAGGCTCGACAAGAAACAAATTAATCATATGAGCCAAACAAAATTTGAGTACATTTTGAAGGACTCCTGAGGCATAAAAGAATAGTATTTGAGGCTAAAATAAGTTATTAAAGTCAAGAAACAAGCCAAGAATCAAGTTAGAGTCAAAATCACGCGTGTTGGAATTTACTCCACGCGACCTCTCAGAAGGAAGACCGCGCGACCCCGCTCTCCACAGCCAAAACAACATAACGCGAAAGCGACCGCCTGAGGAATAATCCTCAATCCAAGAAAGCTAAAATGGTAAAATAAACGTAAACCCAAGCTTAATCTAATCAAAATTTCAAGGAATAATCATTAACCCAATGGAAGAGAAATATGCAAGTTCATAGATTTCTTCCAATAACACAAGAATAAAAATATTCCAATGAAGTGAGAACATTACCTAAAAGAGGCACAAGATTGGAGAAGGGTTTCACCTTCAAAATGCTCTCAATGAGGCTTGGCTTCAATATTCATACATTCTAAGTTATTATTCTAGGGTTTGGAAGTTTCTATTTATAGTATAAGAAAGAAAGAAAATAAAAAGGGCCAGATTTTAAGTTCAAATCTCTCAAAAATCTGGCTTCGGTTTAAGCGCCCGATCGCGCAGGGGAAAATTCTGTGGCCGCGAAGGCGATTGCTTTCTCGTTCTGTTGTTTTAGCTATGGAGGGCATGGTCACGACGTCTTCCTTCTGAGCGGACGCATGGAGTAAATTTTAGCACGCGTGATTTTGACTCTAACTTGATTCTTGGCTTGTTTCTTGACTTTAATCACTTGTTTTAACCTCGAATACTATTCTTTTATACCTCGAGAGTCCTTCAAAATGTATTCAAAATTTTTTTGGCTCACATGATTGATTTTTTTTCTTGTCGAGCCTCCTATGATTCTCATCACGTATGGGGACCAAGTTTTGTAATTTCTAGTTATGGATCTAGATATTATGTCTATTTTTTGGATGACTTCACTAAATTTATCTGGTTTTTTCATTTGAAGCAAAAATCTGATGTTGAAACAATTTTTATGTAATTTCAAAAGTCTGTTGAGCGCCACTTTGATACACAAATTAAAGCTATCTAGTCTTAATGGGGAAAAGGGGGGGGGGGTTTAATATAGATATTTAAATAATTATTTTCAAACATGTGGAAAGACGACACCGTCAAATAGTTGAAATGGGACTATCTTTATTAGCTCATTGTCATCTTCCACAATCATATTGGGAATATGCCTTTCAAACTGCTACTTATATTATAAATTGCTTCCTACAAAAATCTTACAAAATAAATCGCCCTTTGAAAAAGCTTATAACAAAATCCCAAATTATAATTTCATGCGCGTTTTGGATGTGCCTATTGGCCTAATCTTTGTCTTTATAACATGCAAAAAATTGATTTTCGATCCAAAACACGCATTTTTATTGGCTACAGTCTAACATCAGGGCTACAAGTGTCTAGATTTATCTACATGGAAATTTCTATCTCTCGACACGTTGTTTTTGATGAGTCGTGTTTTCCATACCAAACTCTCGAAAACTCAAACATCTCTCATCCAACATCCACTACATCACTCTCTCTCAATTTACTCCTACACAAACATGTACACTAACCCTTCCTGTAGGTGATACTTCATATTCATCTAGTCCACTCCAAAACGAATCTAATCAACCCTTATCAAGACAAGTCACAAAAATTGAGACAACATATGGCGTGTTTATTCCAGCACCTACAACTACTTGTGATACCGTTAGTATTTTCAACCAATACTCTAATACTCCTATTGGAAATCACCCCAGAAAATGATAACTCGATCACTGACAAAACAACTTGAAGCATAAAACTCCAGTCATGGGCTTCGTCAAATATCCACTGCCATAGGTATATCTTGCTGAATAAGGTTCATGACCACTTGAGCCATCCTTTTTCATCGAGACCTCAAAACATGCTAGATGGCGTGATGCCATGAATGTCGAATTCAATGCACTGATCAGGAATGAAACCTTGGAATTGGTTTCACCGAAGCCAAACATTAATCTTGTAGGGGAAGAAATGTGTATATCGGATTAAAACTCATGTTGATGGCAGTATCGAATGCTTCAAAGCGAGACTTGTTGCAAAAAGGCTATCATCAACAAGCAGGTGTTGGTTTCTCTAAAACTTTCAGTCTAGTTATCAAGCCAAGCATTGTGAGACTTGTTCACTCCATTGCTTCCGCTCGCGGATGGTTCTTACGGAAATTGGATATTCAAAATGCTTTCTACATACAGTGCTTCAGGAAGAGGTCTACACGCAACAACCACATGGATTTGTTCATCCAGATTTTCTATCTCATGTTTGTCATCTTCGAAAAAGTATTTATGGTCTCAAACAAGTACCACGAGCTTGGTTTTCAAGACTCGCAGAAAAATCGCAAGAATATGGTTTTCAAGGATCCAAGGGAGATATGATGGGATCCCAGTCGGGGAATCTCGTCGAACACGCGGAATAACGATAATTAAAACCTAGGAAAGATCTAAATCAGATTTGACACGAAAATAGCAAGAATTAAAATACTGGAAAGATAAAATTAACGATAGGACCTTGACCCAAGATTCACGACGCAATTAATTGACGATGCGGAATCGAGATCCAAGATTTTCGAAACACCACAAGGACTTGTCAATTTCCTTGATAAGATTCTAAATTGGAAACGCCACAAATATTCTCGCGAATATTTGATAAGTTCAACGCCACAAATAATTCACAATATTTGATACGTTGGATTTGTTCTCGAAGAACACAAAAGGGACTCATCAACCTGTTAATTGGAGAAAACTCTCTCAACTTTATTAATCTCAAAATCAAACTTCCGTTCTTTACGATGAATGGAAAAGAATATAAATAAGCAAAATAACCTAGTCACTAATTTACTAAAAATAGAATTCTAATTAAACTAGAATACTAAAATAGGCAAAAAATTAATTAAAAACGAAAAATAATTAAAAATTTCCTAAAATCCGGAAAACCTCAATTACGGCCGTGATAAACACTTTTACGGCCGTAAAAGGCTTTCTGCTTAAGACTTACGGCCGTGACCATCTTTCTTACGGCCGTAAATATGGAATTCTTTAATTCTTCATCTGAACCCGAGGCGGAGTTACGGCCATGATAATAACTTTTACGGCCGTAATTATAAGAGTTACGGCCGTGACAGATCTTCGTTACGGCCGTAATGATCATTCTGCCCAAATAACTTTGATCACTCGTCTCGGCTTGTTCCTTTCCCCTTCTCGGCTCGACTCCAACATGAAACTTGCTCCGTTTTGCACGTAGATCGCTGTCATATTGCCGATGTCTTGAATTTGCCCTTCGATGCCTGGTCCGGATCATATCATACTCCCTCTCTTGAAAAGGATTCGACCTCGAATCCATTTTTGATCGACTTTTCAAACTCCTCCTGCTTTTCTGAGCTCGATGATCATGTTTAAGCTCTGTGCGATCCCTTAGACTTTTGGACTACTCATTTTTGCCAATGAATTTCTTTCCCGCCTTAAGTTCAAGGTTTGACTTCGGCACCTGTAAAACAGATTTTAAAGAACTAGGGAGGGGTTTGTTAGCCTGAGTAAGTGCAAATAGACTCATTTTTGTGGTAGACTCTCTTTTCTTTTGCTTTTTGCACTCAGTCTCTCCTTTTCTGAGGTTTGAGCCTCAACCCTCTTTTCTTTATTTTTCACTCCCTCTCATTTTTCTGAGGTCGTGGCCTCAACTCTCTTTTCTTTAATTTCCACTCCCTCTCCTTTTTCTGAGGTCGTGGCCTCAACACTCTTATTTCTTTTTTCAAACTCACTTTTTATTTTCAATTGATCATTTTGAGTTTCTTTTGGAGATAACGGCACAAGTGTAAATTTCTCCCCACCCTTCACAAATGAATATTGATTCTTAAACCCATCATGCACTACCCTCCTGTCATGTTGCCAGGGTCGCCCCAACAATATATGACCAACATGCATAGATACCACGTCATAGACCACCTCATCCTTATAACCCCCGATGGCAAAATTGACCTAGCCTGCTTATTTACCTTAATTTCCCCTGACTCGGTCAACCATTGCAATTTATAAGAGTTTGGATGTTTCATCAAGCTTAAGCCCAATTTATTAATCAATATTGTACTAACCACATTAGTACAACTTCCCCCGTCAATCACCATACCACAAGCCTTTTTGCCCACCAAGCACCTAGTATGAAAAAGATTATCCCTTTGCTCACCAATTTCATCCACCCTAGCCCTAGCACTAAGGACACGCCGATTAACAAGTGATTCTTTTTCAGGATAGGTCAATCCTTCCTCATCACTACTACTAGCTCCAACATCCACTAACTTAGGCATTCCCTTAAATTCATCCTCGGAACTAATTTTACCATTATCACGCAAGATCATTAGCTTCCTATTTGGACACTGGGATGCTATATGACCCATACCCAAGCACTTAAAACATTTAATATTTCTATCTCAAGTAGTTTGAGAATCAGAAATATTTTTACCTTTCGTTGTAGGCTCCTCCTTCTCTTTCGGGTTATGTTCAACGTTGGATTCCTGCTTCGTTTGTGATGTAGGATAAGATGTGAGTGTCTTGCTGCCCCCTTTCGCCTTAGATGCCTTTCCACCTTCATGGCCATATGTACCATATCTTCTAGCTCCACATAATGTTGCAGTTCAATGACATTGGCAATATCTCTATTCAGCCCACTCAGAAACCTAGCCATCGTAGCTTCCCGATCCTCCACCACATTAGCCCGAATCATTGCCACCTCCATATCCTTATGATAATCTTCTACACTCCTCGACCCCTGAGTCATACCCTGCAGCCTCTGATAAATATCCCTATAATAATGAGTCGGCACAAACCGCTTCCTCATTATGGTTTTTAATTCACCCCAACTCTCCACCGGCTCCTCAAGGTTCCTCCCCCTACCCGTAACTAGTTGATCCCACCAAATATTGCATAGTCGGTGAATTCAATCACGGCTAATTTCACCTTCTTCTTTTCCGAATAATTGTGACAATCAAATAGTCGTTCAACCTTTGTCTCCCAATCCAAGTACGCTTCCGGATCACTCCTACCCTGGAACGGTGGTAATTTTACTTTAATTTTTCCAAGGTCGTCATCAACAACATCTCTACCCCCACGATGCCTCCTAGCATCACGACGCTCCCTATCATGCCTCCTCTCATACCTATCTCCTCTATCCCTCCTTCGCATACTACCCAAAGATATACTGCCACTTTCACTTCCCATATCCTCATCACCCATACCAACCTCACGCCTATTACCTCTCCTAACCCGAGAACCATCATGAGATTGATCCCGAGGTCTTTGTTCACGTTCTGCACCTCGATTCTTCATCTGAGCCATAAACCTCTCAAATTGTGCCCTCATTGCTGCAATATCATTATTACCATGTTCTTCCTTTCTATTCACACCCCTAGGCTGTTTCCTGTCTCCAACAGAAGATGAAGATGTGAAAACCTCTTTATCAGACATTTTTAAGAAACGAACAAGGAAATTCGGAATATTTGGAATTTTCAGAATTTTTTTTATAATCTGCCAGAGAATTTGACTACGAGTATGGCAGAAAAAACGGAACTGAATTTGGACAAAAAACGAAGAAGAAAAACACTTTTGAATTTTTGGGACTGACTCTTATGGATCAAACTGGAAAAATTTATGACTGACACGAAGAACGCGAAGAACACGAAAAAAAAATCAAGAAAAATCAAGAAACACAAGAATCTGAAATAGATCCAAGCTCTGATACCAGATGATGGGATCCTGGTCGGGGAATCTCGTCGAACACGCGGAATAACGATAATTAAAACCTAAGAAAGATCTAAATCAGATTTGACACGAAAATAACAAGAATTAAAATACTGGAAAGATAAAATTAATGATAGGACCTTGACCCAAGATTCACGACGCAATTAATTGACGATGCGGAATCGAGATCCAAGGTTTTCGAAACACCACAAGGACTTGTCAATTTCCTTGATAAGATTCTAAATTGGAAACGCCACAAATATTCTCGCGAATATTTGATAAGTTCAACGCCACAAATAATTCACAATATTTGATAAGTTGGATTTGTTCTCGAAGAACACAAAAGGGACTCCTCAACCTGTTAATTGCAGAAAACTCTCTCAACTTTATTAATCTCAAAATCAAACTTCTGTTCTTTACAATGAATGGAAAAGAATATAAATAAGCAAAATAACCTAGTCGCTAATTTACTAAAAATAGAATTCTAATTAAACTAGAATACTAAAATAGGCAAACAATTAATTAAAAACGAAAAATAATTAAAAATCCCCTAAAATCCGGAAAACCTCAATTACGGCCGTGATAAACACTTTTACGGCCGTAAAAGGCTTTCTGCTTAAGACTTACGGCCGTGACCATCTTTCTTACGGCCGTAAATATGAAATTCTTCAATTCTTCATCTGAACCCGAGGCGGAGTTACGGCCGTGATAATAACTTTTACGGCCGTAATTATAAGAGTTACGGCCATGACAGATCTTCGTTATGGCCGTAATGATCATTCTGCCCAAATAACTTCGATCACTCATCTCGGCTTGTTCCTTTCGCCTTCTCGGCTCGACTCCAACATGAAACTTGCTCCGTTTTGCACGTAGATCGCTGTCATATTGCCGATGTCTCGACTTTGCCCTTCGATGCCTGGTCCGGATCATATCAAGATATTTCTCTCTCTACACTTCATCAAGAACAAATTCATCTCATAATACTTATTTATGTAGATGACATAATTGTTAGTGGCTCTGACTCAGTAGCAATTGATCAATTAATCAATCTTCTTGCTCAAGATTTTCTTGTGAAAGATGTAGGAAACTTATCTTTCTTCTTGGTGTAGAAACCTTACAGGATAGTAAGTATTGATTTTGATGATCCCCAATTGTACCAAAGCACTGTGTGTGCTCTTCACTATCTTGGTTTTACAAGACAAATTATTGCAATTTCATGTAAAAACCCAAAGTTCCTCGCTGACAGACCATGAAGAGAATTCTCAAATATCTCAAGCACACCATATACTTTGGTCTCCGTTTTACATGCCAATCTCATTTACTAGATGGGTTTAGTGATGCAATTTGACTAGTGATAGTGATGATTGTAGAAGTGTCCTTGCATATTGTGTTTCATGGTAAAAATATTATATCATGGAGATGCAAGCAGCAACAAACGGTAGCTAGAAGCAGCATCGAGTCTGAGTCTAAGTCCTTACCTAACACTGGAACTGAAGTCCAGTGGTTACAATCTCTTCTACATGATCTCTATTTAAAATTGCTAAGCCGTCCAAAACTTTGGTGTGACAATATTGGTGCAACATACTTATCTTCAAATCCCGTGTTTCACGCTCGCACGAAACATATTGAAATAGATTTTCATTATGTTAGAGATCAAGTACTACAAAAGAAAATTGAGGTTTCCTTCCTGTCCACAACAGACCAATTGGCTGACTTGCTCACAAAACCACTAGCCTCTGTTCGTTTTACATTGTTGCGAGAAAACCTTCATGTACAATAGCTACCAATTCGGTTGAAACTTAGCCCTTTATGTTTCCATTTCACTTAAAACTCAGCAATTAGTTTCTATAATCGGCAATTAGTCCCAAACAAATACCACTTGATTATAATAGTCCCCAAGAAAATATTTTTTCAAGTTAAGTAATTTTTTTTTTTTTTTTTTTTTTTCAATTTACTTCACTAAACATTTTCCTTGACTTTGACCAATTTAATTTTTGACTTTGACTAAATAATTCCATGACTTTTGACTAGTGTAAAAAGGGTTGTCATAGTAACTAAAGACACCGAGTCTTCCGCTGAAAAGATAGGAGCTACGTGATTCTAGGATATTCAAGTTTGAATTTTAAACATTTCACAATTCCACACGTCTCTGTAATTAGTTACAACAATCTTGTAATCAATTAGGCAAGTGTATTATTTAAAGCTGGAATCCTGTACGTATATTTAATGCAATGAAATAAACCTTGACTTCCATCCACTGTCAGGTATTACATACTTAGCATTTTTAGAAGTGTCAATTTGTAATTTTTGGATAATAATTGTTTCCATTTGGTCTGAATTTATAGCCAATAGTCCATCAGATTCTCATATTCTTGCATTGTATTGTTGCCTCATGATATCTTCTGCAGTAAAAGAACCCATGCTGGAATATATTCCTCTAAAGTATTTGAAGGAACCTGATTTGTATCAACTGCATTTGCTTCAATAATAGAAATGGAATATTGTCTAAGTATAAGAAATCTTTATTGTCCTCAATTAATTTCAAAAGTTGAATGAGTATGAGAAAACTTGAAGGGGATCTCTAAAAACAAGATTCCGTACAAAAAATATGAATCAAGTAGGTGTAAATGCTATGATTTGTGCGGTTGTTTGCCTACTTCCAAAACAAATCGTTTATATAATTGGTTTGATTAATAAAATTCAAACATAAACCAAAATGTATTTTGTGGTTTTGTTGGTAGAACTTTTTTTTTTTTTTAATAAACTAAAAATGTGATATTTTCGAAGTAAAATAATTAGTTAATAAAATGATTTGAAAAAATATATTTGATTAAAAAGTGATTTAAAAAAATATATTATTTATAAACAAGTTCACAGTTAAGTTTTGTAGAGAGAAGCTGAAATTGGGTATCAATCATAATTGCGACTACTTGACGTTTTCTTACTTTTCGACAACCTAGTTGACCTAACGTCAATTCAAATAATATAAGAGATTTCCTAAAATTCAAATATTATTATTCTGTGTCACAATCATTTACACTTGGGAAATAATTGTAAATAGATCCAATAACTATAATATTTAGTAAAATAGACTTTGAAACAATAATATTGTAAAAATAGACTTTGACTCCTTAATCTTACAAAAATACCCTTATATATAGAATTTGCAATACAAACCATTAAAGTATGGAAAGATTTCATTCAAGTCCTTAGAAAATTTTGTTTACATAATTTTAAATGATTTTTGTTCGCCCATAGTAGCACCCTCACTTTGGTATCAGAGCCATATGGCAGATCTAAAAGATAAATATTATACGACAAAAAATAAAAATAAATATATAATATATACATCAAGATTTATAATTATGCATACACTAACAATACCCGATAATTATAAAATAGAAATCTTGAATACTTTAAGAAATTTAGATAAAGATATAAGAAGAGAAATATATGATCTAATAAATTTCGATATAATAAAAGAAGATTTTATCATAAACGAAATATTAGATTTAATCCACAAAGATATACTAGAAGAATTATACAAAAATTATAGGAATGGATTATCATAGAGGAGAACCCTTATTAATCAAATATCTAGATATAAAAACAAATGAAAAATTAGATTCCATAATAGAACAAAGAGGAAATCTATTAGACCAAATGATAGAAGAAAGAAATATAAAAAGAAAAGGATTTCTAAGACTAAAATCATTAGAAAGTAAAAGAAAATACTTTAATATAATTCTAAAACAATTACCTAATATACTTATGATTATAAATAACAAAGAAAAAATCAATATGAAAAAATATGATATAACTGGAGAAATAAAATATTACAATAAAAGTTATAGAGCACAACAAAGAAAAATTATGTTAAGATCAATTGAAGAATTTTGTGAATATAATATAATGATATGTAAAGAAGTAAAATATGATACAGAATTAAGATTAGAAGTCGAGCATATCAAAGGAAAAATTTAATGACAGAATTTCCAGAAATAAAATTTGAAAAACAAATAATAGAAAATATTAATCTACCAGTAGGATCTTACCAAATAAAATGAGCTAATACAACAATGTTTCAACCATTAAGCTCATGGGGAGAATCTGACGGATTTCTTAACATGCAATTAAATTGGATAAGTGCTTTTTTATGGCAAACATATAAAAACATAAATTTACAAGATAAATTAGCCGTTGAAGAATTACAACAATTAAATATACAGGATATGAATATCAAAGAAAAATTACAAAACATTCAAAATAAACTAACAATACAATTCAAAGAATTAAAAGAAATGATAGGAGAAGTTAAAAATATAGATGAAGAAATCTTAAAAGAATTCCAAAGAAAATCAGGAGAATTAATTAATTAAGATAAAATTGGAATAATTATAGAAAAAATAGATAAATTAAATGAGAAAATAAGAAAGAATGAAAACGAAAAAATCATATCAATAGAAGAAAGAATCAAAAAGTTAGAAATAAAAATAGATGATATGTATGACAGACTATTTAAGGTACAAAAAACTCAAAAATCAAGAGTATAAAATGTCGATAAGTGAATATATTGAAGATTTAAAAACATTAATAAAAACATTAATAAATGATGTACAAGAAGTAAAAAAATGAATTAAAAGAAGTAAGAAATGATATAAATATACTAAAACTAGAGATTAGAGAATTCAAAGAAAATAATAAAAGCAAAGATAAGAAAATAGACAAAAAACTCATAGAAAAAGAAATACTTAGAATAGGAAAGAAGCATTTCGAATAAGAAAAAATTATTATAGAAGCAGGAAGTATGGATGATGAATTTAGAAGAAATATATTACCAAAAATATTAGAGGAAGAATTAGAATTACAAAAATCTATAGAAAAAACTTTAGGAAAATTAAAAGCTGAAGAAAAAATTGAAGAAAAACAAAACAAAAATGAATGAAGAATTAGATTTGCTTATAGAAAATTTTGACCAGTTAAGTATAGAAAACTTTAATGAATACCAAGTTTTAATGAATACTGGAGGAGCACCTAACCCTGCTTCTATAGGAACTTCTAAACAAGAATTACCAGATCCAGATGAAAGTTATGCACCCTTATATAACAAACCACACCGACAATATTATGATAGAATCAGAGATAGACAATCACCTAGAGGAAATAAATATAAAGATAGATTTGAACCAAATAATAATTATGATAAACCTATTAATCATGGAGGAACAAAATTGAATCTTGATTGTAAAATAGATACTAAAAAAGCCTTATTAACTTGGGCAGATTCAATGATACTATTCTTTTTATACAATAAAGATGATACATGGGAAAATATTGATAGAATGATAAATTTTTTAATAGCATCTTTTGAAGGACATGTTAGAAATTGGTGGGAAGGAATAAGTAGTGATACAAAAGCATTAATAAGAAGAAATGTACAGACAGAACTAATAAAATCAGATAGAAAAGGAATAGAAAAGATAGTAGATTATATTGCGAATGAATTTTTAGGAGAAAATTGGATAAGTAATTCTGAAGCAGAATCAATAAAAGAAAAAGATAATGCAAGAGTAAGATTAATAAATTTAACAATATGTGATATGTGTAAAATTAAAGAATATACTTGTGAATTTAAAGAATACTATTATGTCCAATTCTATAGTAATGAAAACCAAGAAGTATATAGAGATATGTATTACAATAAATTACCAGGTTCATGGGGAATATACTTTAAAATAGAATTTGAAAAATTTATTAGAGATAACCCTGGAATACCTAGAACATTAGGATCAAGGATAAAATTCTTATTTGAAAGATTAGCATATATATGTCAACAAAGACAATTATTAAAGAAATCAGGAAAATTAACTAGAATATGTTGTGAAGATATGGAAAAACCTACCCAATGGGGATGTAACCCTGAAAGAAGAAAATATAATAATAAAAGAAAATTTAAAAATAGAAAATTTAAAAAATTCAGAAACTTCAGAAAAAGATATATAAAACCTAAGAGGAGATATTACAAAAGAAAGATATAATCCAAATAAAAAACATAAAAATAAAACTTATAAGAAAGATAAAAGTCAATGCAAATGTTGGAATTGTGGAGAAATGGGACATATAAGCCCTGATTGTAACAAAAAGAAAGTTAAAATATTACAAAATGAATATCTAGAAATAGAAAGTGAACTAAGTGAAATATCAGATATTGAAAAATACTATGATCAAGAAGTCTATATAAGTGAAACAGATTCAGAAAGCAATGAATCAGAATCAGAATAAAGAAATAGAAGAAATAGAAACAAATAAGAACATAGATAAGCAAGAATATGAAGGAATAGAAGGTTATGGATTAAAAGTAACTTTTGATAATAATAAGTTCAGAAAAATACAAAAATTATCTTTAGATTTGAAAATAGGAAAATGGGAAATATTAGACAGAATATGGAAAAGAGAAAAAGTAGCAATAAATGAATATCATAAAATTGAAAGAGCAATAGATGTTAGAACCACTCAAGGAACACACAAATTAAATCTTTTAACAAAAAATACAGTTGCAGAATTATTAACAAAGATTAATAGAAAACAAAGTGAAAAGATTCAATATGTTTACTTAGCAGGTATCCAAATAATGTTTAAATCCCTGTTTAGAGAAGAATTAGATTCGCCTTTGACTGTAAGTTTACATGATGGAAGAATTATAAATTTAAAAGATAGTCATTTAGGAACAGTGGAAGGAAATCTAGCATATAAGAAGCTAATATTTACATGTTATCCAAAATATTGTATATCGTTAAAAGATAGAAACTTTAATGAAGTTTTAGGACTACATTTCAAATTACATAAGGATGACATAATGGAACCAGGAGATAAAATTATGACTATAGAATACAGAGCATTATACACATTTACTAATTCTAATTATGGAAACATTTATTCTAAAAAACCATATATTGAAATTCATAAAGAATGTAAAGATTTTGGTAAAGCTGTAGAACCAGATAAACAAATAAGTTTAGTTCCAAGAAATTATGAACTTACTATAACAAAAAATAAACCAGAAATCATTGAGTTACGAGAAGAAGAATACCCTAATAATAACATAACATTTGAAGATGGCAGATTAATTAGGAGATCAGCAAGTTTACCTAATGGAAAACAATTAGGAGAAACTAGTAATATAAAAGAAATAAAACTTAATAGAAATGCTGGAAATATGAAAATAGAAGGTGAATATTTTAATGGAATAGAACATATAAAAGGATCAAATATATTAATTGACACAGGAGCTAGTGAATGTCATATAGCTTCAAATAGAAATAAAGGACTAATATCTCATAGAACCGATCCATATAGATATATAAATTTTGATGGACAAATACATATGACTGAACTTGAAGTAAAAGTACCAATAAAAATAGGAGGAATAAATCTCTTAGTACCATGTCATGTAGATAGTAGTATGGCAAACCCTCATGTATTATTAGGTATGAGCTTTCTAGATGGACTAGAAGATTATAGTATAAAACGTGAAGGATTATATATAACTCATAATGGTCAAACTATACTATGTAGAAAGGCTGAATAAATGAATAACCAAATAAGTTTTCCATTAGCCGTTTATATACAAGTTACAATTGTTGAAACAAATATAACAACATGTGCATTAATTGACACGGGAAGTGATATAACAATATTCAAAAGCTTCTTAATAAAATCATGGAATACTAATGAAAAAATAAAAATTACAGGAGTAACAGGAGAAAGTACTCATATAATTAATAGTGCTGATAAAATTGATATAATACTTGGAAGTAAACAAATAGTTGTAAATAAAGTATATAATTATAACAAATTAGAATGTGATATATTACTAGGAAATGACTTTATACAACAATTTCAATATTATAAACAAAATAATTACATGGTAATGTTACAAACACCTTGTGCACATTTACTAAAAATATCACGGGAATTTAGACCTTACAGAGTTCAGCCAACCCAGCGTGGTGATAAATGGGAGAAAAAAACCAATTATACAAAATGAAATAAAAAATAAAAGAATAATGTACAAAAAAGCCTTAAAAACAAACATACAAACAAATATGGAAAAAATCATTGATCAACTAGAAAAAATTTGTGGAGAAAATCCATTATTATTTTGGAAACCACATCATCCAAAAGCTAAAATAGAATTAACAGAAAATGTTATTATAAGAGTTAGACCAATGATGTATACCATACAAGATACACAAGAGTTTAAGACTCAGATAAAAGAATTACTTAATCAAAAATTAATCAGACCTAGTAATGGACCCCATAGTAGTCCAGCATTTATGGTCATGAAACATTCTGAACAAAAAAGAGGAAAAGCTAGAATGGTGATAAATTATAAAGAATTAAACAAATATACTAAATTTGACGGATACTTTTTACCCAATAAAGAGGTACTAATAAATCTTGCAAAAGGAAAACAATATTATTCTAAATTTGATTGCAAATCAGGATTTTGGCAAGTAAAAATGGAAGAAGATAGTATTCAATATACAGCATTTAGTACACCTCAAGGTAAGTATGAATGGATGGTTATGCCATTTGGTTTAAAAAATGCACCACAAATATATCAAAGAAGAATGGATAACATATTTAGAAAATTCAATGAATTCTTAATTGTCTATGTAGATGATATATTAATATGTTCTAATAATAGAGAAGAACATAGAAACCATTTAATTAAATTTATAAATGAATGCAAAAAAGAAGGAATTGTTCTTTCAAAAAATAAAGTTATAATAGAAAAACAAGAAATTGATTTTCTTGGATTATCAATAGATAAAAGAGGGATAAAATTACAAACCCATATATCTAAAAAGATAGAAAGTTTTCCAAACAAATTAGAATCAAAAAAACAAATACTAAAGGATGGAGTGATGAACATACAGAAATTGTCAAATCACTAAAAGAAGAATGTAAAAATTTGCCAAAATTAAGATTACCGATGAAAAAGATAATCTGATAGTTAATACTGATGCCTCGGATAAGTATTGGGCAGCAATATTAAAAACAGATCTTAATGAAATTTGTAGATATTCAAGTGGAACGTTTAATCAAGCAGAAATAAATTATACCACTCATGAGAAAGAACTGTTAGCAATCATCAGAGGAATAAAGAAGTTTTCATTGTTTTTATTATCTAAGAAATTCATTGTTGAAACTGATAATTCTCAAGTTGCAGGTTTAGTAAAAAATAAATTACCACCAGAACCTCAATATAGAAGGCTCCATAGATGGCAAGCCTATTTGGCATTTTATAATTTTAATATAGTTTATATTAAAGGTGTTAATAATTATCTTGCGGACTTTTTAAGCAGGAATATTGAATTTGCAGATGGATAATATCAAAAGATCCCTAATAGATGCCAAAAAGCGAATGAACTTCCTCATGGAGGAAGCTGAAGATATAAAGCTTGGAATTGAACAACTTGCAGAAACTCTCCAAGGAAGTTTCAAGCAATTGATGGAAATCTCAACATTTCATCACAATTATACTAAAGAATTGAGCGATAACATAATTGAGATTGAATACATTCTGTTGGACAAACTAAACTAAAAGAAATATACGAAGATATTGACTATGCAATCCTAAATAGAATAGAATTTAATTCTGTTGAAACAGCAAAAAATATAAATACGGTTCATAAAATTATAGAAGAATACGAAAATATAGAAGAAGA
The DNA here is from genome assembly GCA_963555705.1 of Ligustrum vulgare. Lineage (NCBI taxonomy): Eukaryota > Viridiplantae > Streptophyta > Magnoliopsida > Lamiales > Oleaceae > Ligustrum > Ligustrum vulgare. The sequence continues at coordinate 37,215,047 of OY743188.1, forward strand.
AGTATCAGAAGGAATAATGTTAGGATATATAAATAAAAATGATCATCCTAAAATTTTTGAAAAATTATTACAATATAGAACATTTTTAGAAGAACTTAAAAGAATAAAAAATATAAATATAACCAGAAACACTGAATTAAATCAACCTGACTAAGTTTGGGGATATACCCTGCAAATTAAACAGTCCTTTTCATTAAGGATAATTTTGACATTTCAACTGAGGGATCTATTTTACTAAACTTATTACATACCAAACCTATTTAACTAAAAACCCCTTTACGCTTTAAGCTTGCATAGCTTATTTTCGCAACAAAAATCCTCTAATTTGAAAAATGTAGAGTTGGACAGAAATATAACTAATACATATTTGGTAGACTCGACAATAGTCTCTTTGGATTTGAGGAGGAAATAAAAAAAAAAAAAAAACTCCTTGAATCTTGCATTACATGCTCACCTAGCATCTCTTAATGGCAATACTCCACTTGAAAAATTTGTATTAAAAACTGTTGGGTATTTGACCCAAAATTCAACAATGAAGACTAATTAATTAGGTAAGAATGGTTGGTGAAGAACTTGTTAGGTATTGAACCAACAATTTGTTGAAAATAAACTTGTTTGGCCCAAAATCTTATTGAGTCCAAGTCCAACATTTTATGTGATCCAATTATCCCAATGCATGGAAGTTTCTTGTAGTAGGTAAGATTGAATAAGAATCACTAGATTGAAGTTGGTAAGATTAATTGTAGATTGTTGGATGGTAGTTGGTATGATCAAATATTGATCGTCGGATGTATCTTTGTTTTTAATATTTGTATGGTTAGGATTGATTTGTATTTCCTATAAATAGCCCTCCTCATTCTCATTTGAAAATATCAAGTGAGTGAAAGAAGAACAAGAAGCATATCTTCTTTGAGAGTGTGAAGAGTAAGTTGTAATATTTGAGTTTGAGTGTTTTAGTTAATAAAAGTGTGTTTTTGAGTGAAATCGATCCAACAAAGTGGTATCAGAGCGAGGTTATAGGAAAAGGAAAAATATCGTCATTGAATATCAAATCGAAGCTCTCAAAGAGAGGAAAGTAGCGGTGCAAAAATCGGCCAAATCTGAAGTCGTTTGAGCCCCAAATCATTCCACAAAGTTGCTGTCCCGGAACCGAGTTGACTCATTCAGTGCACTGAGTCATACTGAGTCAGACCCAGTTCAAACCGAGTTCAACCGAGTCAGACACTACCCCGACGTTTTCCAGCATTCCGGATCCGTCGGTGTGATCAGAATTTCCAAATTCAGTTTCTATAAATGGCGAATAATGGTATGTCTTCCTTTCAAGTACCTACACTAAAAAACAACAACTATGATAATTGGAGTATCAAAATGAAAGCTCTTTTGGGTGCACACGATGTTTGGGAAGTCGTAGAGAAAGGTTTCAGTGAGCCCGAAGATGAAACTACTCAAACTCAAGTGCAAAAGGATTCATTGAAAGATTCAAGGAAAAGAGACAAGAAGGCTCTCTTTCTCATCTATCAAGCATTAGATGATGATGGTTTCGAGAAAATCTCAAGCGCAAAAACTTCCGAGGAAGCATGGAATAAATTACAAACATCCTACAAAGGAGCTGAACAAGTGAAGAAGGTTCGTCTTCAAACACTAAGAGGTGAATTCGAATCCTTGCATATGAAAGCATCCGAGTCGATTTCCGAATATTTTTCTAGAGTCTTAACCGTTTCTAATCAATTAAAAAGAAACGGTGAGAAACTAGAAGATATAAGGATCCTAGAAAAGATACTCCGCTCACTTGACCCAAAGTTCGAGTACATTGTCGTGACTATAGAAGAAACTAAAGATTTAGAAGAAATGACGATCGAGCAATTACAAGGATCATTGCAGGCTTATGAAGAAAAGCATAAGAAAAGGAAAGGAATCAATGAAAAACTGCTCAACACACAACTCAAAGAGAAAGAAGAAATCAGAGGCTACAACAGAAATCAACATAGTCGAGGAAGAGGCCGAGACCGAGGACGAGGTAGAGGTCATAGTCGTGGACGAGGTTGGAATTACAATAACAACAATTTCAACAGTAATTACGAAAGAGGAGAAAGTTCGACAAGAGGTCGTGGAAGAGGCAATTCAAACTCAAGGTACGATAAATCTCAAGTTCAATGTTACAATTGCAAACAGTATGGCCATTATGCAGCAAACTGTTGGAATCCAAAAAATGGAGTCGAAGAGAAGGCTAACTATGTTGAAACAAAAGAAGAGGTTGATGGAACAATGCTATTTGCACACAAAGACAGTGACGGAGGCCAAGGAAGTATTTGGTACCTAGATACTGGTGCAAGCAATCACATGTGTGGAAAAGGAAGCATGTTTGCAGAACTCAATGAAAGAGTAAGTGGCAATGTTTCGTTTGGAGATCACTCTAAAATACCAGTCAAGGGAAAAGGTAACATCCTTATTCGCACTAAAGCTGGAAGACATCAAATGATTTCAAGTGTCTACCATGTGCCAAATATGAAAAGCAATGTCTTAAGCCTAGGTCAGCTATTAGAGAAAGGCTATAATTTTTACTCCAAAGATTATAGTATTTTTGTAGTAGATGACCAAGGAAAATTGATAACCAAAGTGAAAATGTCGAAGGATAGATTATTTCCTTTGAATATTGAAAATGATGTTGCAAAGTGTCTTAAAACTTGTTACAAAGATGCATCATGGCTTTGGCATCTTCGATTTGGGCATCTAAATTTTGGAGGATTGGAGCTATTATCCAAGAAGAACATGGTGAGAGGCTTACCTTATATAAATCATCCAAATGAATTGTGCAAAGGATGCTTACTTGGGAAACAGTCCAGGAAGAGTTTTCCAAAGCAGTCAGAATTAAGAGCCAAGAAGCCACTCGAGCTCATCCATACCGATGTATGCGGTCCAATCAAGCCAAGTTCTTGTGGTAACAGTAATTATTTCCTTCTCTTTATAGATGATTTTTCAAGAAAAACCTGGGTATATTTCTTAAAACAGAAATCAGAAGTTTTTGAAGCATTCAAGAAGTTCAAAACTGCAGTAGAAAAAGAAAGTGGTTACCAGATTAAAGCCATGCGATCAGACCGAGGAGGAGAATACACTTCCAAAGAATTCCAAGAGTTTTTTGAAGCAAATGGAATCAGACATCCACTGACCGTTCCAAGATCACCCCAACAGAACGGTGTTGCAGAAAGGAAGAACAGAACCATCCTTGACATGGTACGAAGCATGCTCAAAAGCAAGGGACTACCAAAGGAGTTTTGGGCAGAAGCAGTTTCATGTGCAGTTTATTTGTCCAACCGATCTCCAACAAGGAGTGTATGGGGAAAGACACCACAAGAAGCATGGAGTGGAAGGAAGCCTGGAATATCACATCTACGAGTATTTGGAAGTATTGCATACAGACATGTACCGGATGAGATACGGAGAAAACTTGACGACAAAAGTGAGAAACTTATCTTTATTGGCTATGATACACAGTCAAAGGGCTACAAGCTATACAATCAAAGAAATAAGAAAGTTATCATTAGTCGAGATGTGGAGTTCGATGAAGAAAACAATTGGGATTGGAGTACCCAAAAAGAAGACTACAACTTCTTTCCTCACTTTGAAGAAGAGCACGAGGAGGAACCAATCATAGAGCAAGAGCAAGCAGTAGGAGAGCCAAGTACACCACCTACATCACCTACAGTAACTGAAGATAGAAATTCTCCACCATCTTTCTTAAATGAAAGAAATGAAGAACGCACAAGAAATCTCCAAGATATATATGAGGTAACCGAGAGGCTTGATAATCTTACTCTTTTCTGTCTCTTTGCTGAATGTGAACCAGTGAAATTTGAAGAAGCTGTACAAGAAAAGAAGTGGAGAAATGCGATGGATGAAGAAATCAATTCCATCAAGAAGAATGATACATGGGAACTTGCATCTCTTCCAAGAAGTCACCAAGAAATAGGTGTCAAATGGGTGTACAAGACGAAGAAGAATGCTAGTGGAGAAATTGAACGATACAAGGCAAGACTTGTAGCAAAAGGATATAGTCAAAGAGCTGGAATTGACTATGATGAGGTATTCGCTCCTGTTGCTCGATTAGAAACTATAAGACTAATAATTTCTTTGGCTGCTCAGAACAAATGGAAGATTCATCAGATGGATGTAAAGTCTGCCTTCCTAAATGGAGTCCTTGAAGAAGAAGTGTACATTCAACAACCACCAGGTTATGAAGTGAAAGATCAAGAAGACAAAGTCTTAAAATTGAAGAAAGCCCTTTACGGGTTGAAGCAAGCACCAAGAGCATGGAATAGTCGAATCGACAAGTACTTCCAGGAGAATGGCTTCACCAAAAGTCCATATGAACATGCTCTCTATATCAAGAATAAAGATACAGATATTTTGATCGTGTGCTTGTACGTGGATGATCTTATATTTACTGGAAGCAGTCCAAGCTTGTTTGACGAATTCAAGAAAGCAATGGCTAAGGAGTTTGAGATGACAGACATTGGGCTTATGGCATACTATCTTGGCATTGAAGTCAAACAAAAAGAGGAAGGTATCTTCATCTCCCAAGAAAGCTATGCGAAGGAGATACTCAAGAAGTTAAAAATGGATGATTGCAATCCGATAAGCACCCCAGTAGAATGTGGAGTCAAAATGTCCAAGCATGAGGAAGGTGAAAGAGTAAATCCAACATTATTCAAAAGTTTGGTTGGAAGTCTACGTTATTTGACTTGTACAAGGCCAGATATCCTGTATTCAGTTGGATTGGTTAGTCGCTACATGGAATCTCCAACAACTACTCATTTCAAAGCTGCAAAGAGAATTCTTCGCTATTTGAAAGGTACAACTGATCTTGGCTTGTTTTATTCAGTTTCTAATGAGTATAAACTTGTTGGATATAGTGATAGTGACTGGGGTGGAGATATAGATGATAGAAAGAGCACTACAGGGTTCGTGTTCTTTACGGGTGACACTGCTTTTACTTGGATGTCAAAGAAGCAACCAATTGTCACTCTCTCAACCTGTGAAGCTGAATATGTAGCTGTAACCTCGTGTGTTTGCCATGCAGTTTGGCTAAGAAATTTGCTGAAAGATTTAAACATATCTCAAGGAGATCCAATCAAGATTTGTGTTGATAACAAGTCAGCAATTGCCTTAGCAAAGAATCCAGTATTCCATGATAGAAGTAAACATATCGACACGCGCTACCACTACATAAGGGAATGCATTGCAAGGAAAGATGTGCAGCTACAGTATGTGAAGTCTCATGATCAGATTGCTGATATTTTCACCAAGTCCCTGAAGTATGAAGATTTCACCAGATTGAGAAATTCTCTTGGAGTTATAAAACAAGTTTAAAGGGGGATGTTGAAAATAAACTTGTTTGGCCCAAAATCTTATTGAGTCCAAGTCCAACATTTTATGTGATCCAATTAGCCCAATGCATGGAAGTTTCTTGTAGTAGGCAAGATTGAATAAGAATCACTAGATTGAAGTTGGTAAGATTAATTGTAGATTGTTGGATGGTAGTTGGTATGATCAAATATTGATCGTCGGATGTATCTTTGTTTTTAATATTTGTATGGTTAGGATTGATTTGTATTTCCTATAAATAGCCCTCCTCATTCTCATTTGAAAATATCAAGTGAGTGAAAGAAGAACAAGAAGCATAGCTTCTTTGAGAGTGTGAAGAGTAAGTTGTAATATTTGAGTTTGAGTGTTTTAGTTAATAAAAGTGTGTTTTTGAGTGAAATCGATCCAACACAATTCAACATGAAGACTAATTAATTAGGTAAGAATGGTTTGTGAAGAGTTAGGTGAGATAAGTTGGTAAGATTGGTTGGTGAAAGAATTTGTTATTTCCAATCCGTCCCTAATCTTTGCCTATAAATAGAGATCTTATTGTTGAAGAGAAGAGCACCACAAGCACAATTGGAGAGTGCCAAATATTGTGAGTCAGTGATCAAAGAGAGAAAATTGTGAGCCTAGCATATTGTGAAGTTTCTTGTAACTCTTTGTAGTGTAAGTCAAAGGGTAGAAATTATATGTGGTAAAGCTCGTTTGTTGTATTTTCTCTGTGGTCTGTGGGATTAGGTTGGTGAGTGAAAGTCTATATATTTGTAACAATTTAATATATAGTGAAAAGCTTTGGCGAGGGTCCGTGGACGTATGCAAGTTGCCGAACCACGTAAATTTCTGTGTTCGTATTTATTTTCTTGTTTACTTATTTTACTTTGAACATCGAAAGATCCTGTGGGAAAAGTAAAGTGGGAATCGACGTGTCGAAAATTCCCAACAAAAACGTCAGCAAACTCATCCAATACCGTTTTAGCTGTCACGAGGATCATATAAACTGCAGAAGTTTATTTCCTAAAGAAAGAAGTCACTACATTCTTGCACCTCTCCGAGTAAAAAATGAATCAAAAAACTCTCTATTATAGTGTGAGTCGATTAAAAAATACTATCATTTTGTCCTTCAAAGTTCACAGATGATAAGTGCATTTTGTGCACTTATTTAGACTCTAGAACTAAGCAAATTCATTAGTCAACTCGAATTCGAGACATTTGATTGGATTGAACTGAATCAAAACCATGTTATTGCATTATCGACCTAGTTACATACGATATATGGAAGTGGAAGACCAAAAATGAGAAGAGACCAAGGGCCAAGTGGAGGTGAATAAGGAGTTGAAGGACAAAAATGAATTAAATTTAAAGATGAAGCTAGGAGTGTCATACGATTAAAATTGGAGGACTAACGCGGATGAATTAAAAGCTACCAGAAGCGATCACCCTGGCTAGCACTGCCAAGTGACCGTCCAAGGTTGCTTTTGAAAGGCAGAACTAGATTGATGAAAACCAAGCGATCGCTTGACTTATGTCCAAGCGATCATTTGGGCAAATGCGGGGCTAGATTTTTTTTTTTCATTTTTAAGCTCAAACTCTGCTAAATTTTGGGGTTGGATTTGAGTTTCTTCTCCTAATATAAATATCAGAGACACGAAAATCTAAAGGATATAGATCTTCAAGGAGCATACTTTGGGATTAAAGAAAAAGAGAACTTCAAGATTTGCACAAGATTTCATCATATGAAGAATCAAAGTCTTATTTCCTGGTGATGAAATCAATAAATTCTTGTTGTTTCATTCCAATCATGATGTTAGGCTAATTTTTGAGAAATTGTTCTCAATCAAATAACTCAAAATTAATAAAATAGAATCAAAATGAATTCTAGGCTTAGTACTACATTCACACATATAATCAGAAATCCATTCAAAACGATTTGCAATTAGTTGATTTTATTCATAGAAATTTTATTAACAAAGTTTACTTTTATTTTAAAATCTATTTGAAGATTTCGTGTTCCGGTTAAGAGTAGACACTTAGAAATAATTTATCACAACCTCTGTGTGAACGATATACGGACTTACAATCCACTTTTTTACTTATTCGATCCGTCCATTTGCGGTATGAATCATATGATAATCACCCAACAGCAGACGTCCAAAATCATTTTTTATGTATGCTCGCTCATGTTTACCTGCTTCTAAGTTGTAATACTTTCTTCTTTTTGATGAAGCTTTCCATCACGGGTGGCTTTAATTGAAAGAGAATTGTAAACCTCTTTTTGATAACACTGTTTGGTTTATAAATTTGTTTATTTATGATTTTGAGGTAAAAAATAATTGTTAAAAATTGAAGAAAGAAAATGTGTGTGGTTAAAAAATAGTTTGAAAAATTATATTATTTATAAACATGTTTATAAATAAAAAAGATTCCGTTTGATAACGGAGGTTGAAATTTATAAATTTGGAAAGGGTACATAGATACATTCATCACTGTTTCAAAAAAATGTCAAAGAAAAAAAAAAAAATGAGGACTCCTTAACATGCATTGGGATCATCACCTGAAGTACATGTGTGCTTCAAATGTAGTGAAAAAGTGGATTAGAGATCTGATTTGTTTATAAAGATGCTCGAAAATAGTCTCTAAACCTTGAAATATCAATATTTAGTCATTATTTTTCATCGAAATCAATTTCACGAGTCTAACCTATTGGGAGATACAAATCAAATAAAATTGACAGATAATTGAAGATTGATATCAAATTAAAATATGAGGATATATAATGATACATTGAAATCTCAAATTGATCAAGATTGATGATTATGTTGATTATGATGATGTGCTTAAATTTAGGGATTATTATTCCATTTTGACATATTGAGTTGTACAATAAATTGATGGTTTTTGTTTGAATAAAATAACAACTCTTATTTCTATTATCTTTAGAATTTCTTTATCTGAAAAAATCTTCAAAGACGCAACTCATACAATAAGGAATAGACAAGATTTGCAAAAAAAAAACGCGAATTCAAAACACCACAACAGGTGACATATCTTTACAAGGATGAAGATCTAAAACAACTTTCATTTTTTCACACCAAACTATGCCTCCAGCCCCGACATAATTTGCGGAAGGATATTGGGAGATACAAATCAAAGAAGATTGATAGATGATTAAAGATTGATATCAAATTAAAATATGAGGATATATGAAAATACTTAGAAATCTCAAATTGATCAAGATTGATGATTATGTTGATAATGATGATGTGCTTAAATTTAGAGATTATTATTCCATTTTGACATATTGAGTTGTACTATAAATTGATGATTTTTCTATGAATAAAATAACAACTCAAATTCCTATCTTCTTTAGAATTTCGAACTTGTTTGGTAAAGATAGAAGTTTCAACACAATTTTTCAAACTTAGTTTCAACAATTTATTTTTAGTCAAGCCCACAAATTTTAACTTTTCAAACATTTTTAAACCACACATCTATAAAAAAATAAAAATAAAATTACAAAAATCAAAATTTTTCACGTTACCAAACAAGCTCTTCCTCTTAAATTGTTAGTGAGGTCTCCCGCTTTTGGTTAGAACAAAAATGGTACATTAAGGATTAATATGCACCAGCCTAACCTTAACCATACTTCAATCTTCATAATAATGAGAAAAGACATAAACGAAGAAAAAGGAATCACGAATAAAGGTCTTCCAAACCAAAACCTTTAGTAAATTTAGAAAGTTTAACGTGCATGTAATATTCAGGACACGTTCGAATGAAAATTTAATGGTGTGGGAAGAAGAGGACTAGCATGACGGAGAAGAGCCTGTGAAGTTAGCCAAGATGACTGCCTGGAGAACCCACATTAATATTAATATACACTTGCTAATACTTTTTTTTTTCTGATTAATTTATGAGGCTAATCACACCATGTATACTAGAGAGAGAAATGCAGGCAAGTCATTCTTGGCTACTAAACAAGCCTCTTCTCTTCATGTAAGCCCACTCTTCCTCATTTCTACTGACTGATCGATTTGGAATAATTGCTTCCATTTAGTCCATATTTATAGCCTGCAGTTTTCGATTCTTATATTCTTTCATAGTATTATTATTGACCTTTGGCTAAATGCCTCATCCATGATTTGTAAATAATATTGCAGTCCATGCTGGAATATATTCCTATGAAATATTTGAAGAACCTGGAAATGGAATGTCAATGAATGAAAAATTTATGGTCTGAATTATTTCTAAAGTCTTGCAAGCATAAAAATTTGAATTAAAAAGAGTGAGATTCTAAAAAGAATACTCTACATAAATACGGAACAAGTAGTTGCAATTGATTGCTAATCAAATGTATGCCACCTTGACCTTTAGTATAACAAATAAAATTCTACAAAAAATCTACTTGAACAACATTTTTGAACAACTATTTGAACAACCCCATACCCCATCTGAAAGGGTTATTCAAATTCTATTACTAGCCAAGCCATTGAGTCAATGTCAGGTTTTTGTGTGCGCGATAAATTGTCCATCGATTTCGAATGCGATTCTTTTGGGAAAACGTGAAGAAACACACGAAATTAAAACAGAAATATTGAAAATAGCTAAATTCAAAAAACAATAAATAATAGACGATAGGAATCTAACCAAAACCTCATGACGCAAGAACCTAAAATGTAGAATGTTAAATCAGTACGATGCGGAAACAAGAACTAGAATTGTCGAATGCTAAAAGAATTGTCTCATTCCTTGATAAGTTCTAGGATAAAACCACAAAGATTATGAATCTTTGATAAGTTCTTGATGTTCTATGATGAAAAATGAAAAAGGGAATCATCACATTTTTAAGAGAAACACTCAATTCAATAATTAATATAATCAAAGTCTAATTGTCTTACAATGATAAAGATAAACATAACTAACTTTAACATAGCCGCTAATGAATTCTAAATTACGCAATTAATAAACTTAAAAACAGAAAATAGAATAAAATTCACGAAACCTTACAGCAAAACAACCGCGTGATCACGTGGGCATGAGGTTCGTGATCGCGTGGAAAGGTGCTGGAGCATTCTACTTAATTAAAAAAGTTCGCGTTATCGCCGATCATTTCTCAGCGCACGATCGCGTGGCTTTTCTTGTGGCCTTAATGGTCGATCTTTTAAAGTGAATTGACTTAACTTGATTCTTAACTTGAATCCAACACGAAAATTTCTTTTTTTAAGTTATTGAGATTGTTGCTGCATCGTCGGAAACTTGTTCTCTCTTTTGATTTCCTTCCTCGGATCACATCAATTTCTTTGACAAAGATGATCATATAGGACCAATTCGTGAGTGAGAGAGAGAGAGAGAGAGAGAGAGAGAGAGAGAGAGAGAGAGAGAGAGAGAGATTCAAATGTAAATTAAGCACGATGATCCAAGTGAACACATGGATAACATGCAGTATAGGGGTGTCCAATAGTTTAAAGGAATGCATGTATCATATAGTTAGATCGTAAAATATTGTTGGAAATCAAGTTGTCCCAGGAAGTCTCGGAATAAAATGTTATTTCATGATATGAATACTCGATAGGGTCTTAAAAAAAAAAAAAAAAGGAATATTTGAGAAACTTTAGCTATCCAATAAGAATATGCAAATGGAAACGAATCAAAATATCAACCTACTTGACCTTCAACAAATTCAAAAATCAATTTTCCTAAAGATCAAACTTTATTCTTGTTCACATAAACGAGAATGATATATAAATAATGCATATCAATGTGTTGGCAACAAGTTTCACCAAGCTCAATTATTTTTTCGAACGCTAAGATAGAATTTAATTTATTGTGTGACAACGCAATACAAATACTTCGTTTGGTGATGTGGAACGTGTATATTTATTTCTTTATTTCATTATAGGTTCATGACTGTTGGAGTTCGTAAAATTGTGTGCCGATGATGAAAATTTCACTCTATTTTCAGTGACTAAAAATTCTTTTAACTCGAGAATAAATCCAAAGTTACATCCATCAGTATTGTTTCCAATAATGTGTAACGAAAACGATCACCTACTCACGGTGGGTATGTGTTAATGTGCTCACAGTGAATGTGATACTGACTCGTATCCAGTATTTTAAAATTTCTGGATATGTGTCAGCATCACTCACACGATGGACACACTAACACTTGTCCACCGTAGATAAGTGATCGGGACTGTAAAATGTAAATGTCCCTTAACATTCATTTATTAATAGATCACTAGTAGCGCATAAATGCTCCACGTCTAGTAAAAACTAGCTTATGTATTTGGTATGTCCATGAAATTATAAGCATGCTCGCAAGTGGTCCCTTAACTGTAAATGTCGTTGTGTACGTAGTAACTCAATTTTCCTTTCCTTTCCTTTATTTATTTTTTCTTCTTTTACAAAAATAAAAAATAATTATGGTTTATTAAAAATCATTCTTTGCTACTAAACAAGCTCTTTTCTTGACTTCATGTAAGCCTTATCTTTCTCATTACTATATATATATCTGGATAATAATTGTTTCCTTTTGGTCTGAATTTATAGCCAATAGACTGCATCAGATTCTCATATGGGTAAAGCTACTTTGCCCGAAAAATCTGACCAAAAAATTGTGGGTTATTTATTTTGGAGTTGATGTGATAATTAAATAAATAAATTATTGTCATGTAGTTGTTCTCATATTTTTGCATAGTATTGTTATTTGTTGACTCATGGCTAAAACACCTCATCCATATCTTCTGCGTGCAGGAAGCCGTGCTCGAATATATTCCTCTATAGTATTTGACGGAACATGATTTGTGTCTACCTCATTTTCTTTTATCCGACCCATGGAAATGGAAATAGAAATAGAAATAGAAATGGAATGTTAATGTATGTATCAGAAAACTTTAGGTTGTGTTTAATTTGTGTCATTTTTCATGTAAATTTTTCACTTTAATTATTTGATACACTACATTTTCTTTAGAATTGAATTTCTTGATACAACATTTTAAAGGATTTTTTGAGCTATTTTTCATGAAAAATTGATTCTAGTGGATTGATAATTTTTATTTTACATTAAAGTTGAAAAATCTTAAAAAACTTTTTCATGAAAAATAAAAGTTATCGAATACGACTTTATTGTTCTCAATGATAGTACGTTTTCTTACTTTTCTGGAACCTACTTGACCTAAAATCAATTCAAATAAGGCATTTCCTAAAAGTCAAATATTATTATTCTCTGTCACAATCAGTTACCTTTTGTGCTTGCATAGTTTTTTTTTAACCCTCAATTTGCAGACTAAATAGCGATGATTTTTTCTTCGCTAAAATTTTGTATTATCCAATTATATTTATTATACAATTACTGTTAACCTTAGGTCCATTGCACAATTATCTTATAAATTCAAGAAAATACACGAGTAAGTGGATCAGGTCAAAATATAATAAATAAAATAATGATCAAATAATTTTATTAGTCAGAGACGACTTTGTCGTCATTAAAAGTCATCTCTAATGTGGTCAACACAATAGAGACGACATTGTCATCGCTGTAGAGGCCAACACAATAGAGACGACAAATGTCGTCACTAATGAGCATCAATCATGGGTCCAGAGCGACAAAATTTGGACATTCAACAACGACTCATGTCATCGTTGATGGGCGATATTCTCATATTATGGGTTGAAATTTTGATTCATTTCCATTAGCATCTTCTGACTGGATAGTTAGCTTTTCAAAATTTCATTTTTTCCCTCAAGACTAGGGGTGGACGTGATTCGGTTTGGTTCTGATTCCAAAAGAATCAAACCAAACCGATGATTTTTAATTAATGGAACCAATTGATTTTTTAAAGATATGGAATCAAACCGGAATCAAACCACTCGATTCTGGTTTGATCTGGTTTGGTTCCAAGACCATTACTTGAATTTTAAATAATAAATGCAAATTAAAACATGTTTATATCCGCTTCTTCATTAGAATCCATCTACATCATTACTAAATAGAAAATGAAATATTTAGTTAACAAAACAAAAATTTTAAAAAAGTAACATGTTATTATGAGTCAAAGAATAAGAAACTTTCCTAAATGAAGCTTTCCGACCAGTTGAAACTTAAAGAATCAAACATAAATGCCGTTTAGACTTACAGTTATAGTTTACGATGAAGTTCCGAGTCTCATTCTATTATGTCATCGTGTGAGTTAGTGATGGAATTTGCAATTTGAGTTTGAGTTAACTCTTGAGAATTGATGAATTGAGCCGATGTTTATATATACATAAATTTTAGAAAATAAACATCAACGCCGTCGATGATGACTAAGGAGTGCAACGATTGCTGTGTTATAGGAGTGCAAGTAAAGCAGTGTGAATGCGTGTCTATAATTGAAAAGAAGAAAAATGAATTAGAATTAGAATTTAGATTTATGATTTAAAATTTATCTAATAGGAAATGAGATAAAATAAATGGTAAATAACATTTTTGTACATTTCACATTTATAATTTCATATTTGAATTTTTTGGTGAGATGAATATCCACTAATTTATAAAAAAATATATATTTATAAAAATTGAGCTTGGTTCTTGGTTCTGGTTCTGGAAAGAGAACCGGAACCAGAACCGAAATCAAATGGTTCTTGATTCTAAGAATTATACAATTTTTTTTTAATTTTTTTTATGTATAACCGAACCAAATCGCTTGGTTTGATTTGGTCGATCTGGTTCGATTATTTTGTCCACCCCTACTCAAGACTATCAAATATTCATTTGAAATAACATATTTTTTGGCCCGAGGCTTCCTTTGATATAACTTGATTTCCAACAATATTTTGCGATCTGACTATATGATAAGTGTGTTCCTTTAAACTATTGGATGCCCCTCTTCAAATATCTCATATGAATATATTCTATCATGGACTGCTGTATTTTGAAATCATGGGTCAACAATATTATGGAAGAATATAAGAATCGAAAAACTGTAGGCTATAAATACGGACTAAATGGAAGCAACAGTTAGTAGAAAGAATAATTATAGCTAGAGTGACATTTTTAAGTGACATTATATGTTGGATATATATTGGACGGTGAAAATAATTATCTCACCACTTACTATTTAATAATCCAATGTATGTGCGTTGATGAGTGCATTTTATGCACTTATTTACGTGCTTAAATTAGGATCTTATATAGTTATTTGAGAATAATTGCTACTAATTTATCTATCATTTGTACATATTTCAGTTTTATTTCGAAATCAAGAGAATTGAGCAATTAGAGGAAAGAATAAGCAAAAGGGGAGGAAATTGAACCAAAATTGAGCAAAGCAAGAGTGCTGGATGCAGAACATGGATAAAGAAGGAAAATCGTGGAAGAAAAGATGAAATCGAAAATTTTCAAAAGTATAAGGATCAAATTGTTTCAATCAGAAGATGGGGACTTGAGGAGAAATAAAGGATGAGGACCAAGTTGCAAAATTTAAAAGATAAAAATTGCAGCCAGAAATATAACCGTGCGGTCGCACGGTTGAATAAGGCGTGCGGCCGCACGAACAAAAAAAAACAGGCTACTGAAGGTTGGCTTTTCGAGGCTGCGATCGCGCACTTTTGAACCGTGCGGTCGCACGGTAGTCCCGACTGACCCACTGGTGGGCTTTTCAAGCGAATTCTGGTTTAATTCATCCCTTTTCGCCTAGGTCAGAGGGGAGGCATATATATAGAATAGGACACACGAACCTAGGGAGGGATTCTTGACCGAAGACACCAAGAAGCACATCAAAGTTTTGGAGAGCGGCTTTGTGGAAGATTCATCCTCACTTTCTTGTGTTTTTCATATTATAGGTAATGGAGTTCCTTTATATTTGTGATTTAGATTAACAATGTATCTAGGCTAATCTTCTATTGTGCTGGAATTATGATGAAGTCTTAGATATTTATTTTATGTGTTGGTTTATTTAATTTCATGACAATTGGTATTTTGAGTAATTGATTCGTTTTAGTTTCATCTATAATTTTGATGCATGAATTATATGATGTTTGTGGTGAATTTCTATGATCGAAAGAGGGGAATTTCACTAGACTTGAATCAATGGCCATAGGGTTCGATAGTGATAGAAATATACCACTATGCCATATGTGATCTTTTCATGTTCTTGTTTGTTTAATGATTTCCTAAATATTAGCATTCATCATAGAAATATAGGTGGATCGTAATTAAGAAAATGTTTAATTCTTGTTCGAAAGAGAGTTTTAGGCATTATAGGAACATTGATCGTCAATAATATACCTTGTCATGGATTATTTGAATCAAAGTGTGAAATATCAATACTAAGATGGATTCTAAATCTTAGCACTTCATTCACATATATTTGTTAAACAAATCTTGAAATTTCCATTTACTTATTTATTTGATCAATAATTTTAGATTTCTTTGGTATTCTAATCTAATCATTTAGGATCCATTATAAATCACTGCAGATTCATTTGTTTCGGTTAAGGTTAATAATTTAAGAGAATAGATATACTCAATCCTTGTGGGAACGACATTCGGACTCAAATCCATTGTATTACTTGTTCGATACCGTACACTTGCGGTAAGATTGAAAATTAGACGATCATGCGTTATGTCACAATGTCAATTAAAAATGTTTCCCTAAAATTACTCTAGTGGAATTGATGAAGAGAGGTCTTACATGAAGAAAAGGGCTTGTTTAGTAGCCAAGAATAGCTTGTCTCTGCATTTCTCTCTAATATACACGGTGT
This sequence comes from Ligustrum vulgare, assembly GCA_963555705.1. Classification (NCBI taxonomy): domain Eukaryota; kingdom Viridiplantae; phylum Streptophyta; class Magnoliopsida; order Lamiales; family Oleaceae; genus Ligustrum; species Ligustrum vulgare. The sequence goes on from OY743188.1 coordinate 37,231,151, forward strand.
GATTAGCCTCATAAATTAATCAGGAAAAAAAAAATTATTAGCAAGTGTATATTAATATTAATGTGGGTTCTTCTTTCCAGATTTATAAAGTTCAATTAGAAGGGAATTCTTTTCTAATTAACGCCACCTTTGACGGAAAGCTTTATCCAAAAGAAGAAAAGGGACAACAACTTAGAAGCGGGTTAAAAAAAAAAAAATTCAACTTTGGACATCTGCCTTCTATTTATGTACATATATGAACTTCGAAGGATAAAACGATACTATTTTTTAATCGATGTACACAATCACAGAGAAAGTGCATTGATTCAATTTTGACTCTGAGATGTGCAAGAATGTAGTGAGTTCTTTTATTACCAAATATACTTCAGTTGTTTCTGCGATGCTCTCAACAACTCAAATGGTATTGGATGAGTTTGCACTGTTGGCAGCAATCTGTTGTTCTATACATTGCATCACTTTCAAAATCAGTTAAATGTCAATTTTCAACAACAATTCATTTTATTTTGATGTTTGAATATATATTTTTTTATAATTATAATTATAATTATTCTTATTTAATTATTTAGGCTGTAATTGTAGAGAAAAAAGAGATCCAGACACAACAAGTCAGTTACAGTGGGACAGAGATCGACGAGCACGACGTCATACGCGAGGTGCTCGGAGAGCGGCGAGGTCCTGTCCATGGAATTGGCCGAAGAGTAAAAGGAGTTTCCCAATATCCGGGCTCTACAATGTCAGAAGCTGGAAATTGATCTGATTAGTTTCCCACCGAGGTTGTAGAGCTACGGAAGACTGTTGCTACTCAAGGTTCTCAGTTAACCAGCACTTTAGTGACTATTGATAATCTCAAAGCCATGAGCTCTCCAACTTAGTACCTAGATTTTAGATGCGACCCCATTCTCCTGCAGGTGATGATCTAGATGAGTTCTTTGGTGATCCTTAGGATCTCATTTTGAGTATTTGTAAAATAATTTTGATTTCAAGGATTTTAATGTGATTTATGGACTTTCATATTTGAAAATGAGCCAACTACTTAACTTGTCCAAATATGAGCATGTAGTGTCCCGCTTGATGAGTAGAGTCGAACTCGATATTGAACAATTCGAATGACACACTTGACCATTTAAAATCGCTACATGTCTAATGCCCGATGCACTAAGCATTATCCTAAAAACTTTGCTGAATTCACGATTGTTGATGACATTGGATATTCGGTTTACCGACGTCGTGACTATGGAATGACTGTGAACAAGAACGTTATAGAGCTTTATAACCAGTATGTTGTTCCTCATAATCGATATCTGCCGATGAAGTATACTTCTCATATCAACGTAGAATGGTGCAACCAAACTCCATCCATTAAAGATACTGGGTTTTTTACCAATTTTTGTGTCAATATATTATATTTTGTCAATGGAATATACCAGTGCATCGCACGGGTGTAAAACTAGTTTTGATAAAAATAATACCTTTTGATTATTTTGCAGACGGATCTGAGAATCTTAATTCCTTCAATCTACTTGCACACCACAGTTGTTCAATTGTCCAGCATCCAAAGGTGACCACACGAGAAAATAAGAATTCAAGGTTAGAGTTTCTCTCTTCTTGTACTAGTAAGAGAATAATGAATTAGGGTTAACTTTTTCAAACCCTAGTTGTTTATTAATAGTGCAAATTACATACATTCATATTTTTATATTCAAAAGTTTTAGAATCAGTTATTTGCAAAATAATTATACAAATCAGGTATGATTAAAAATATAAAAACTCGATGCTGAAGGTTTCTGGAACAAGTCAATAACAAACAATTGGTGCAATTCAGTGGTTCAGTTAGACACAAATTCCTTCTCGAATCAGTAATCACTACCAAATCGTCACACGGAGGTTTATGGCGGGAAAGTGGATGATTTTAGTGGCTACTATATCGATTCAGGCGTTTACATGTACGGATTTCAATTTCTCAGCGTATTGGTTGGAGATGAAGGCAGTAATAGGGATATCACAAGTGCAATTGAACTATTTGGCGACGGCGCAGGATCTCAGCAAGGCATTGTTTTCTCCTCAGGGCTAGCATTGATGTATCTTCCTTTCTCGGGATGGTTATCTTTTTAGCTGCAACAATGGGATTGATGGGTATGTTGAAATATGTTGAAATAACCTCAAGCAATATTTCAAGTTCCTCTACATTATCCTCCTCACGACTCATTAGTGCACTTTGATAAGTGTGTTTTACACACTTATTTTGCTTTTAAATCGACAATTTAATTGACAAATTGAGCGAATTTCTACTTATAAATTGTGTTTATCTTGTACAATTATGTACAACCTCAATTGGAAAGAAAATGGACAAGATTGGAGAGAAATTGAGCGAAAAAGGAGCAATTTTGATGTTCAAGGACTTAATTGAAAGAAATCAAAAGTTCGGGGACTCAATTGCAACATCTCAGAAAGTTGGAGGACTAAAGATGCAAATATTTCAGGGCATAGTTGTAATAAAAGTCAAAATTCGAGGACTAAATTGAAAAAGACCAGAAGTTGGAGGACCCAATTGCAAATCATGGAAGGACGGAGTTGCCAGGTGAACCACGCGATCGCGTGTCTCGACCAGGTCGCGTTCGTGAAATCAGGCCAAAAATCAACCAGAGAGTTTTCAGCCTAACCACGCGATCGCGAGGCATTCAACCACGAGATCGCGTGGTCATAATTTTGAAAAATATTTTGGGCCGACCTGGTGCGACCCGGTTCGGCCCAAATACTGAGAACGCGGATTTACGCGAAAATGGAGGGTTTTTAGGGCACTTTTTGGCTAGAGTTCATAACTTTTGATCCCAATTTTCACCCTCAAACCCTAGCCTCTTTCTCCCATTTTCTTCTTTTTTCTTCTTTTTTCTTTTCTTTTCTTTTCTTTTCTTTTCTTTGTTTTTGATTTAGTTTGTAGTTTGGTTTAATTTTCAAGTTGCTAGCACCCATTGGATCAAAGAAGTAAGAAGTAAAGTGGAAATACAAAACAAAGTTTAAAGATTCTTGGAGCAAAAATCAAGGGAATTGTTGTATTTCATTTTTCTTATATTTTTATCTTTAATTTCTATATTTTGTGATATATTTTCATAAACCTTATCTTTTGTGGAATATTTATATAATGGGCTAGTTGTTTTATATTGGGATGATTGATGTAGCTTAACTTAGTTTAAGTAATTTTAATGTTTGTTTATTAATTTTGAGCTTATTTCATGTGTGTTTGTTATTGAGATTATTCCATGTGTTTGATTGATCACCAAATATATGTTTTGTGAAGTGTATGATAATCGAGAGATATTATGCATTTTAGACCAAATAACAAATGCTCTAGGTTCTTGTTAAGGATAGAGATATACCTTAAATCCTAGATGATCCATTGAGTTATTTTCACAAATAGTTAATGCAATTGATTGGGCTTTACTCGACATAGAGATATAGTAGGTTAAACCAATTGATTATAGTTAATTTCACTCGAGAGAGATAATTAGCTAAACTTGGAAAATCGGGTCTAACATTGTAAATGAGTAATTTATTAATTTGCATGTGTTTAGAAATTACTTAAGCAAGAGTTAAGTGAAATCATGAATCCCAACAATTTTATCTTTCATTTTCCTTGTCTTAATTTGGTTTCAAATGAGTTTCTTTAATTTAGAATTTTCCAAAACCAACTTTTAATTGTGTATTTATTTTTATTGTTAGAATTAAATTAATTAAAGTTGTATAATCTAAAGTAAACATTCCTCGTGGGATCGACAATCCGGACTCAAAAAGTCCACTTTATTACTTATACGAAACTCGTGCGCTTGCGGTACACTATTTGAGCGAACAAGTTTTCGGCGCCATTGCCGAGGAATGATTTTACTTTAATTATTACTTAAGTTAATTTTAATTTTAACAATTTGTAATTATTTTAATTTTATATTTTATTTTGTTACCTTTGGTTAACCACCACTATTCTAACATTTCTTGTATTTGGTTTTCTTTCTATGTATATTTGATTCTAACATTGGCAAAATAGGAAAGCATTTGCAATGAACAATCTCAAAATGGGTGATGAATACATGCTTGAAGATTATTCAAGTTGTGAAATTTGTTACAAGATGCATTGTAATGGACAATGTTTGTTTTCGGGCAATAGTTTGATTACGTCAAAGTGACACATTGAATGTAAGTTACATGCTCTTGGGAGATTGTGTACCGGATGATTGGGATGAGGACATCACTCTTGTGGGAGATGGTCCTCCATTATTGATTGAGAAGGTACTTGCAAAGTATTACAATGAACTTGCCAAATTGGATGAATATGATATGCTTATGGGGGATGTCATGTATTGGGAAGAATTTCGAATGTGGGGGGTATAATCCACTCTTGGGGATTAATAGGAAAAACTTGCCATTGCCCATGGATTTAAATTTTGGATCGGTCATTCAATCTAAGGAGACATCAACTAATGGAGATGAGCTTGAAGAGAATAATAATTTAATCACAAAAGAATCACTTGGAGAAGTGACAATTAATGAGGAAGAGATCAAATCAAATTCTCTCAACTTCATTGATTGTCCAATAATAGAATTTGTGATTAAGCAACTTGAGGAGGAGCAAGTCTACATTGTTGAGTTTGAATTGGATAGAATAGGCAAGTCCCATGACATTGGATAGAAAAGGCAAGTCCCATGACATTGGAAGGGGCAAGGTGCAAGTATTTCAAATCAATGAAGAGTGAGGCAAATCCAAAAGAAGCAAAATGAGCAAGGCATCAAAAGCTATATTTAGAGTGCCATGAAGTGCTTATGTGGAGAGTCGAGCTAATGACTTTAAAATAAGCGCTTAATGAGAGGCAACCCATTCTCTATCATTTACTTGCTTTATGTCTATTTAATTTTTGCATTTTATTTACTTTCTTACAAATAAGTTGGTTAGGCCCCAAGTCTTTATCTTCCACATTTATTTTCTTCAAGTTGGGTAGTGTGAAATAGCTCCAATGCATTCTCATTTAATTCTAACATATACTCATATCAAACTTTCAAAGTTAAAATTTGCTTAAAACTCATTTTTAAATCACTTGGTTCATATTGTCTTTTATCTTCAAGTGTGATTTAATATTGATGTGGATGGGCAAATTGTATTGGATTTATGAGTTAGAATTGAGATGTTGAATGTGATTTAAATTTTTGGGCCATTCACCACTTAATATCAACTCTTTTCTTGTGTTTTCATAGGATGCTCACAAGGTGTTCGATGAAATGCCTCATTGGAGAAATTTGTGTTCAATTGATTGGAGGTTTCAACACAAGTTTGGGGGTGGATTGTTGGTGATTGCAATGAGAGTTTCACTTGCCCAAGACTACTTATTAGTGCCCCACCACTTCTTGGGATGTCTAGTAACTTCTTTCCTCTTACTTTGATTTTATTTTACACATTGAGGACAATGTGCATTTCAATTTTGGGGGTGATTTATTATTTTGTATTGACATGTTAGATAGCCTTGCCGGCCAGGATTACTTAGATATTTAAAATTGTTATTAATTCATGATTTATGACCAATATGCTACTTGTGTCTACTTTTACAAAATGCTTATCCATGCAAGATCATATTTATCTTGAGCACAATAGTCATGATTGATTGTTGGTGAAGTTTGGGAATTGTTGAAGGGTGAAGAGCTTAATGGAGTAGAAGAACTAGATTGTGAGCTTGTATTTTTAATTTTTATCAACCTATCAAATGTTTCCCAATACTCTAAATCTTTTGATCCTAATGTAAGACAAGTTTGGGGGTGGTCGACCCGGTGAAAGAGACGGTCTAGACGTGTGGTGATTCCATGCATGTTGGAAATAAATTTTGTGTGGAGTGTATTTCGTCAAGTATAAGCTAAGTAATGACCGTATGCTAGAGTTCTAAGCTCATTTTAATTTTTTCATTGCATTTCCCTTTCTCGAAGCCTTTTTGACTCGAGTAATTAAGCCCGTAATAGTATCTTGAAACTTGGTGCCTTAAGTTTGAAACTTGGAAGTCGCCGGCCTAAAGCTCGCTATATGGGTCAATTAGAAAGGTTAATGAGTAGGGTACACACACACTTTGAAAAAAAAAAAAGAGCACTTCATTATTGCATAAAAAAAGAACACTTCGTTATTGCATTTGCTTAATAAGTCTACCTCACTTCGTAGCCTTTTTTACTCGAGTTATTAAGTCCGCAGGGGTATTTTGAAACCTGGTACCCTTTGATCTTAAAACAATCGAGGAATTTCCGACCTAAAGCTCGCTACATGGGTCAATTAGAAAGCTTAAGGGAGTGGGGAAGACACGAGCATTCATCACGTTAGTTTTCAGAAATCATGCATTTGTACTTGCATAAGGGCTTTTAGATTAATAGTGGGTTTGAATTGCTTAGTATAAGCTTGAATGTCGAAGCACTCATTTAGTGGAGAGTCAGTGCATTTCTAGATTGTCGAAATTTCCAGTAAAACACAACCAAACTAGAGTGGAAATAGAATGGAAATAGAAACACCCATATCTGCAAGTAGCCAACGTAACCACGCAATCTCAGTAGTAGTGGAGGCCATAGCGAGATTATCTGCTTCATTCGATGAGCGAGAAACTACTGTTTGCTTCTTACTTTTCCATGAGATAAGAGAATCACCCAAAAACACATAGAAGCCAGTAGTGGACTTACGATCAGTTGGGTTCCCAGTCCAATCTGCATCAGAGTAAGCTTAAAGCTCTAAGGAGGAGGTCGATGGGAATAAAATACTCTGAAAGCATTTATGCATTTATTTAATGTATGAGCTATTATGTGTAGATACCAGGCTATTATTCCTAATTTCATGATGAGCCGAATTAGGTTAATAGGTAATTCAATATATAAAGTCGGCTATGGTCCCTGAATCATACGTACTATTCATTCTATCTGACATCCCGTCATAAGAGGGAAAATAATGACTACGTGTTGATTTGAAAGATCCAGCCGTCAGAATCGATGACAGTGAACCATATCTGATTAAAGTACGCTTCCGCTTCAGCTGTTTGATTCTTGATAATTCAACATGATGGTTATGAATTATAGATAAACAATTATTTATCTGTAATAAATATACCTAACAAGTGGTATCAAGGCTAGTTATCATGTTGATTATCAAATCTATGTTCAATTATATGATTTGGATTGAGAAATTTTGTAAATTTGTCTACTGCCGTTGAAGTATATGGATTATAATTTGATTTGGTTAAAAGTTTGGATTAAAATATGGATTCGGTAGAAAATTTCTGTTGAATTTGATGGTTGATTTTGAAATTGTGTATGCATATGGTATAGTTTCCTCCATTTAGTTTCTGTATGTATACGTTCAGCATGTGAATCTGGGTTTGAACTTATACTATCAACATATGGTATACTAGATTAAGAATTATTTTTTGTATGGATTAATATGATTTCGGGTTGGGTATATTGACTGCAAATTGGGTTTCTCTGTTTTGGATATGATTTTTCGGTGTTGAATACGAATGGATACCATCTAGGTTTTGCTTTTGGGATTAAGAATCAGAAATTTGAGAATGGGGTTAAATCTATTTTGGTGAAATTTAGAATTTGAATTCGTTGTTGATCATTTTGTGTATGCTGGTCGAAATCGGATGATAGCGGTATAGGCGATTGCACCACCGCCACAAGTACTGCGCACACAGGCTGCCGCTGCTAAGCGGTGCTGTGTGCCGGAAAGCAATGCCATTGCAGGACTGAGGCGTGTTGTGCGCTGCACCGGGACTGGCGTTGTAATGACCCGGGTTCCACTGAACGGGCTGTCCTGACCGTTAGATGACGGCGTACTGTCCCCACTGTACCAATACGAGTCTTTTCAGCATGCTTTGTTCTCACTTGCACGCTCCCCGAGAAAACTTCCCAGGAGGTCACCCATTCCAGAATTTCTCCAAGCCAAGCAAGCTTAACTTTGGAGAAATTCTGGGATGGGTGACCTCCTGGGAAGTTGTCTCGGGGAGCGTGTGAGTGAGGATAAAGTATGCTGAAAAGACTCGTATTGGTACAGTGGGGACAGTACGCCGTCATTTAACGGCCGGGACAGCCTGTTAAGTGGGACCCGGGTCGTTACAAATGGTATCAGAGCCGATCGCCAGCCGAAAATCGGGAACTAAGTGTTACGCCATAGGGCGGGAGCCACCTCTAGAATCTCAGCGCCTGGCAACAGATCCTCAGATGGGTTAAGCGCGACGAGGATGTCACAAGTCTAACAAGGGGTGATTGTAATACCCCAACTAAGAAAGCTTAAGAGAATTGATAGATACTACTCATACCAACAAGGTGCACCTTTTTTTCCGGAAGTCCATCGTTAGAAACTCCACAATTAAGCGTGCTTGACTTGGAGAAATTCTGGGATGGGTGACCTCCTGGGAAGTTTTCTCGAGGAGCTTGCGAGTGAGGATAAAGCATGCTGAAAAGACTCGTATTGGTACAATGGGGACAGTATGCCGAAGAAAGCTTAAGAGAATTGATAGGTACTACTCATACCAACAAGGTGCACATTCTTTTCCGGAAGTCCATCGTTAGAAACTCCACAGTTAAGCGTGCTTGACTTGGAGAAATTCTAGGATGGGTGACCTCCTGGGAAGTTTTCTCGGGGAGCGTGCGAGTGAGGACAAAGCATGCTGAAAAGAATCGTATTGGTACAGTGGGGACAGTACGCCGTCATCTAACGGTCGGGACAGTCCGTTAAGTGGGACCCGGGTCGTTACAGGCGATGTTACAGGCGAGCAACGCCGAGAGTCGCAAGGGGGGGGGGTCTCTCTTCCGAATTTGGAGGCAATGGCAGCTGCAGCTAGGGTTTGCAAACCCTAGAAGTTGCGATTCAGATTTTGGGACAGGGACTTTTGGCCAGAAATTTGGTGATTTCAGGGATTCATTGTGCAATTTCTGATTTTTGGGGTTATTGCACAATCAGATTTTCTAATCTTATTAAGGAATTAAAGTTGATCCCTGAAAGTTCTGGAATTTATAATTATGCCCCTAAGGTTATAGATTATTAAATCTGGAATTATTAAAGTTCTGGATTATATAATTCAGTCATTAAAGTTTTGAAATTTCCTACTTTGGCTCCTACAGTTTGAAAATTTCCGGATTCATCCCCTAATGTTTGAAAATTATCAAAATTTGTCCCTAAAGCTTGAATTTTTTTCTAAATCAGCTCCTGAAGTTCTGAAATACACTAAATTGGTCCTTAAAGTTTGAAGATTTTCTAAATTCAGTCCTTAAGGTTTTAAATTTTCTAAATTGGCTCTTCAAGTTTGAGAATTTTTGAAAATCAGCCATTAAAGATTGAAAATTTCCTATTTTGGCTCCTAAAGTTTGATTTTCTTTCAAATTGGGACCTAAAGTTTGGAATTCTCCTAAATTGGCCAATAAGGTTTTGGGAAAAATTTCAATTGTGTCATTCATGCTTAAATTTTTTTCATAATCGGCCACCAAAAGTTTAAGAATATTGCAATTTGATCCTCCCAACTTAAGGATTGCTTTATTCTAAAATTTTAAATTCTATAATTCAAATCCTAAGGTCAAATATATATATATATATATATATATATATATGCAAATAAGCGGATTTCAATTTCAAATTTGGTACTACAGACTCTTTTGAGAGATATAATATTCGAAAGCGAGTTAGTTGAAACAACATATTGTCAAAGCAACCTCTCTTGTGGGTACTAATTAACTTAGATTATTAGAAGGTATTTGTGTGTTTTATTCATGGAGATGTTGATCGGCCCAAAGGAAGGTCAATGTTTGGTTCGAGTTTCATATGCACCTGTAGTGATAAACGCGTGGTAATTATTTGGTTTAACGTGTGATCAATAAATCGGTCTAAAGAAAGGTTTATTGGTTGACATGTCTTATTTCCAGTATTTGATCATTACACTAAGAGAAAATTAGGTGTTTGTGTGTTATTCATGCGTCTATTGATCGGCCCAAAAGAAGGTCAATGTTTGGCTCGAATTTCACTTGAACTTGTGGTGATAAACACGTGACGGTTATTTGGTTTAACGTGTGATTAATAAATCGGTCGAAAGAAAAGTTTATTGGTTGACATATCTTATTGTCAGTGTTTGATCACTACACCAAGAGTACCATTTACAAGTCAATGTTTCTATCTAAAGACTAAATATTGATGTTGTGCTATATATCTTGTGATGGGCCCTACCATTATTTGAAATTATGATTTGCATAATAAGGTACTTATATGACCTATTTTGTTTAAGTGTTCGCTCTTCGATTTCAAATTCTGCTACTAGTATCTGTGCTAGTGTAAATCTCAATTCTCATGTTTATGGGGACAAACTTCAAGGATTGGAAAGAGAACATCAATATTGTTCTTGGCCGAATGGATCTAGACTATGCACTAAGGATTGAGCAATTAGCTCCTCTGACGGATGAAAGTTCATATAATCAAAGGAGGAACTTTGAGAAGTAAGATTGCTCAAGTCGCATGAGTCTAATGATCATTAAGCGCGGTATTCCGGAAGCCTTTAGAGTCACAGTATTTGAGGGGGTAAATAATTCTAAGGAATTCCTTGCCGAAATTAAGAAACGTTTTGCAAAATACGATAAGGCTGAAACAAGTATACTTATGCAAAGTTTGATTTCAATAAAGTATAAAGGCAATATGAACATAAGGGAGTACGTCATGTAGATGTCTCATACTGCTTCAAAACTTAAGGCACTAAAACTCGACTTGTCTGATGACTTGCTCGTACATTTGGTATTGATATCGCAACCTGCACAATTCAGTCAAGTTAAGGTATACTGTCAAAAGGAGAAATGGACTCTCTATGAGCTCATTTCATAATGCGCAAGCTTCTTGCACAATTCAGTCAATTTAAGGCCAGTTGTAACTATTAAAGGGAGAAATGAACTCTAAATGAGCTCATTTTATTTTGTGTGCAAGAGGAAGAAAAGTTGAAGTAAGACAGAACTAAAAGTGTTGACATGGAAAACACCTCTAAAGATAAGGTCAAGAAAACAAATAAAGAATATAAAGTTGCTAAGGGTCCAAACCAAAAGAAACCACATAAAAACACTGAGGGTTGTTTCTTTTGCTAGAAATCTAGACATTTGAAGAAATATCGTATATAGTACCAACTAAAGCTGTTGCTAAAACACCTTAAGATCTTTAGACATGCAAAAAGCCTAGTCTAAAACATTTTCACATTTGGGGTTGTCCAACTAAGGCTAGGCTTTATAGGCCACATAAAAAAATTGGACTCCAAAGACAATAAGCATCTTCTTTATTGGTTTTTATGAGCGATCGAGGGGCTATAAATTTTATGATCCCATACTTAAGTCAATTTTTGAAACTGGAACTGCAACATTTTTTGAGGATGTTGAGTTTGGGGAAGAAATAAGGTTAGAGATATTGTATTTAAGGAAGAAGTTGAGGAATGATCTGTTTCGATTCCTACTATTGCTTTTGAAATGTGCAAGTTTCTATGCATGTCATTGATCAAGAAGCATATCTGGAATCTTGACTAGACAATGTTGAAGAATCTCCCATCCAAAATAAGGTAAATTCCAGAGGTACAAACTCAACAACCAACCAAAGTTATTAAGGAGATTCATGAGAGAAGGGAAAAATATTAATCCGGATAATTTAATAGTATTTCTCCAAGAACATGAGGAAATGATGGAATGGTGAAAGATTGTCCAATCAATTTCCATCAGGCCATGCAGGGTTCTAACTCTCAAAAGTGGATTGATGCCATGAATAAAGAGTATAAGCATATGCAAGATAATAAAGTTTGGGATCTTGTCCCATTACCAGAAGGTGCGAGCTCATTGGTCTTAAATGAATTTTTTAAACTAAGAGGGATTTGATAGGCAATGTGGAAAGATATAAGGTTCGTCTTATAACTAAGGGTTTTACACAAAATGATGGCATTGACTATAAAGAGACTTTCTCTTCGATTTCAGTGAAAGAATCTTTCAAGAAAGTTAGGTTGTTACACATTTTCATCTTGAGTTACATCAAATGGATGCTAAGACGGCGTTTCTCAATGGAGACATTATGGGACGATTCATATTTTGCAACTAGAAAGCTTTGTGTCAAGAGACCCATAGCATATGGCTTGCAAATTAAAGAAATCCATCTATGAGCTCAAGCAAGGTTTCCTGTTAGAGGTAATACAAATTTCATAAATTAATTATCTCGTTTGGTTTTTAAATTAATGTTGTTGATGATTGTGTGTATTACAAGTTCAGTGGGAGTAAGTATATTTTTCTGGTTTTGTATGTTGATAACATATTGCTTGCCACCAATGATATAGGCATGTCACATAAAATTCTGAGATTTTTTATCAAGGAATCTTTAGATGAAAGATCTTGGTGACGTCTCTTTTTTATTAGGGATTCAGATACACCGGGCTTGCTCTCGGGTATTCTTGGATTATCACAAAAAGGGCTATATCGATAAAGCATTTAAGAAGTTTGGCATGCAAGACAATAAACCAGGGGACACCCCTATCGCTAAGAGAGACAAATTTAGTCTCAACCAATGCCCAAAAAGTTATCTTAAAGTTAAGAAAATGCAAAAGATCCCTTATGCTTCAGCTATTGGGAGTCTAATGTATACTCAGGTTTGTACGCGTCCGGACATTGCGTACATTATTGGGATACTAATGAGATATTTAAGTAGCCCTGTGATGGATCATTGGAAAGCAGCCAAAAGGGTTATAAGGTATTTAAAGAGAACACAAGCTTACATTCTCACATACAGAAAATCTGATCAGTTGGAGATCATATGGTATTATGATTCCCATTTTGCTAGATGCCAAAATAGTATGAGATCCATATCAGGCTACATCTATCTGCTAGTTGGAGGAGCTATTTTCTAGAAGGAGTGCTTAGCAGACACTTATAGCTTTTTCCACATGGCATCAGAATTTGTATTATTTTTTAGGCATCTAATCATGGGATATAGCTACGAAATTTTGTCACTGGGCTGCGTATTCTACACAGTATAGAAAGACTACTAAAGTTATACTGTGACAATAACTCAGCAGTTTTATATTCCAGTAGCAACATGAGCTCAACTAAGTCAAAATACATTGACATAAGTTCTTGATTGTGAAGGATACAGTTCAGAGTGGACAAGTGTCAATAAAAGCACATTAGGACAAACTCCATAATTGCGGATTCGCTTACTAAGTTATTACCACCCAAGGTCTTTCATGAGCAAACTGTTCATAAGGGTGTTATATTTCTTGAGGATATTTGATTTCAGTGAGAGTTTGTATTTTGGGTGCTTTTACATTAGACACATTTATTGTCCTTTTGGAAATGGTTTAAGGTTAAAGTTATTTACAAGTATAAGGTTTCGGGTTTATTATCTCTAAACTTGTTTTAGGATGATCTCACTAAGGTATAGGGTTGGACCAGTTGGAAATATGCATGTTAAAGATCATATTACATGTAATTTCCACGATACACATCCATACTTGATCCATGTCATTCAATTATATCGATATATGTGACCATTGATGGGTTTAGTTACGATAAAGTAGTGAAAGCCGCTTTGATCCTATGTTGATATGATTGATGGATTGGATTGTTTGGGGATGCATTCAGTAATGATAGCAAAATTCTGAGTACTTATAAGGTTATGATTAATACACAATTGTAACGTTACACATATAGCCCAAGTGGGAGATTGTAAGGTTTTAATCAATTGTGTGGGCTATTGTGTGAATTATTGTGTACTGAATCAAAGGCTATTAATTTTGGTTAAGTATATTCAAAGTGATCTAATAAGGATTTGGTATATTGGGCTTTTATGCATCTAATTAATGTATGGGCTATTATATGTAGATACCAGACCATTTTATTCCTAATTTCATGATGGGTCGAATTTGGTTAACAGGAAATTCAGTATATAAAGTCGGTTATAGTCCCTGAATTATACGTACTGTTCATTCTATCTAACATTCCATCATAAGAGAAAAAATAAGAACTACGTGTTGATTTGGAAGATCCAACTGTCAGAATCGATCATCGTGAACCATGTTGGATGAAGGTACGCTCCGCTTCAGTTATTTCATTCTTGATAATTCAGCATGATGATTTTGGATTATAGATAAATAATTATCTGTAAAAAAATTTCTAACACCCCTCTCTACCAAGGTGTGGTTAGAGTATAGTGGAGCAACAAAGGAGTGCCGGAATTGAGTCGAACTAGAATAAAGGGCAACGTTGGGAACCAGTCGTCTTGGAGGAGTTGAGACTTGAGATCTTCCATTGCTTCTTCCTTTCATACTTTCCTCCTTAGTGATATTGTTGTTTCATTCCCTCTCTACCAAGGTGTGGTTTGTGTATAGTGGAGCAACAAAGGAGTTCCGGAATTGAGTCGAACTAGATGAGTTTGATGTTTGTTTAGAGTTTGAAATTGAGCCCGGATTGGTGCATCGAATGTCCAACAATTTCAACAATCCCTCTTGGCTTAGGTCTCTACCATTTAACAAAATTGAAGACGGTTCTTGCAGCTAATGAACAGAAATTGCAGAAAGTAAGAGCATATCTAAGGGTTCAGACCAAATTTGGGATAGTGAATGGGAGTAGGTTGGAGAAGGATTATCATCCCAAATTTGGGAACCCCTCGGAGATGGTCTAATAGAATATGATAATGTCTCAGATTCTTACCGTAATCCTGTGTTTTCAAATGACAAAAAAGGCATGGTGTAAACAAAAAATGTGACTTAAACAGCTCACGCTTCTTGTACAAATTCTACAGTTCACTATTGACATCTCATTTGATGGTTTTAACTTTTAACTGACTTCTAGTGGTGGAATGTGACTCAAGCAAAGAAGAATAAGTGTGTTTGGTATTGTTTAAAAAGAGTTTTTTTTTTAAATGAATAATGATTTTTTGGAGAATGGATGGTTGACATTTAATTGAAAAGTAAAATATTGTAGGCAGGGACGGAGCTAGGGTTTAGCTTGAGTGGGGGCCAAAATTTACGAAAACCGAGATTCTCATGGACGGAGCAGGCAGCAGCGCTCCCCAGTCCCAGGCGCAGCAGTACTGCAGTAGGCCGCAGCGCTCCAGCCTCCCAGTCCCAGTCCCCAGACCCCCAGTCCCAGGCGCAGCAGGCAGCAACACAGCAGTCGCCAGTTGGAGCAGTGGTCAGTGGAGGTCCGGAAGAGGCGCCCGCGATTCAGGCAGCGGACGGCGTCAGTCGGTGAAGCAGTGAGGAGAGGAGGTGCAGTGAGTGGACTGTGGACGGAGTCAAATTCACGCACGACGGCAGGCAGCGCAGGCGAGCAGAGCAGGAGAGAATGGAGGTGCCGGGTGCGATTCAGCAAATTTTTTTGGTCTTCCTCTCCTTCAGGCTTCTGGTCTGGATCTTAAGCACAAACTTCATTTTTTTTTTTTTTGGCCGGCCCAAACCAAAATTGGGCTCATTTTTTTTCAAAACCCAGTGGGGGCCCCCACTGGGCCTAGCATAGCTCCGTCCCTGATTGTAGGCTTCTTTTTAATTGATGATCGAGATTGAATACTGTAGAAAAAAAGAGAAAATTTTAAAGAAAAACAAACAAGGGCTAAATTTAGAAAAGAAGTAGTTAAGAGATTTTCTATTTTAAAATCAAATTCTCTTACTTACATGATTCTTCATTCTGTAAGCAGCAAGATGTCTGCTGCATCCTGTTGTTTTTTTTTTGAACTAAAATAGGACAATGATCATTTTGTACAATCTTAACTATAAACAAATTTAATGGTGTGGGAAGAAGAGGACTAGCATGATGGAGAAGAGCCTGTGAAGTTAGCCAACATGACTGCCTGCAGAACCCACATTAATATTAATATACACTTGCTAATACCTTTTTTTCTGATTAATTCATGTGGCTAATTAATCACACTGTGTATATTAGGGGAGAAATGCAGGCAAGTCATTCTTGGCTACTAAACAAGCCTCTTCACTTCATGTAAGCCCTCTCTTCCTCATTTCTACTAACTGATCGATTTGGAATAATTGTCTCCATTTAGTCTGTAGTTATAGTCTACAGCTTTTGATTCTTATTATTCTTTCATAATATTGTTGACCTTTGGCTAAATGCCTCATCCATGGTTTCTAAGCATCTGTTTGTTAAAAGTTTTTTTGTTTAAAAACATGTTTTTATATTTTTTAGGTAAAATGTGTGGTTAAAAAATAACGAGAGAAAATATTTATATTTAAAAAGTGATTTAAAAAATTGTTTAGAAAAAAATAGGTTTGCCAAACGGAGGCTAATTAATGGGGTCCATGCTGGAATATATTCCTATGAAATATTTGAAGCAAATAGTTGTAATTGACTGCTAATTAGTAAAATTTATACCACAGGTAGCCTAAAAGTCAAATTTTATTACTAGTCTCAAGCCATTTAGTCAATCGCAAGTTTTTGTTTGCAAGTTAAATACTCTGTCTTTGACGAAGAAAAATGTATTTGAACAACTTGAGCGTAAATTAAGCGCGATGATCCAAGTGAACAGATGGTTTAACATGCAGCAGCGGCGTCAAATATTTTAAAGGAACGCACTAATTATAAGACAGTGGATGGGTTTAATTGAAAATATTTTCAAGGAAAATGTCGTATCAAGAAAAATGTTTTTCATCCTTTTGTATTTGATTGAAAAATTTGCTTGGAAAATATTTTCTTGGTACAAGTATATAATGTACAACTTAGATCATTTTCTTGAAAAATATTTTCTCATCATTTTGGTAAGAAAATTTGTATGAAAAAGACAAATATTTTCATTTGCCTTTTCATGTTGAATCAAACATAGATCATAAAATATTGTTTGAAATCTAGTTATGAAAGGAAGCCTCGGAAAAGAATGTTAGGTTCCATTTCATTTGATAGGCATAATTTTTTTGTGGAAGATTCATTTTTTATGCTATTTTCCGATTTTTGAGGCGTTTGATTACCATAATTTTTTATATAATTCATTTCTTAGCTTTCATTGATTTTCGAAATTTTTCTTGTTTTGGTGGAATTAATTTTTCTACCACTTTGGTGAGAATTGATTTTCCATCTTAGGTGAAAAATCATTTTCGTCTCGTTTGATCTTTATTGTTGTTATTAATTAATTAATTTTTTTCAAGAAATTAACATTATTATTATCAAATACAAACATATGAAAAAAAAAAATTAATTAAAATAGAAAAATTATGTTTCATTTTCTATGGAAAATAAAGTCAATTATACAACAAAACTTGAGAATTTCTTCACTTTTTTCCATCCAGAAAATAAAACAATAAAACACATTTTGTTGGAAATTACACACAAATTCCTCCTCTAATTAACCCCACGTGAATTTTGATGTTCAAGAAATAATTGAGCTAGTAAGAAAATAAAACAACGCAAAATTTACGGACCGCCAAAGCTTTTCACTACATAATAAGTTTTTACGACCAAACCCCCAAATATTGTAAGAAAAATAACCAAGTTCTTCAACATCTACCCATTTATACTTCTTTGTACAACCCACAAAGAATTAAAAAAAAAAAAATCAAGATGTTAGACTACATTTTTCTCTCACAATACTCTCTAGTAAATGTATTCTACGCCAAAAAAGACCAACACGTATTTGTAGAGAATATATGCAGCGCACTTCTCCTAAAATTCACGTCACTGACACCTCCAATTCAGATTGAGAGATTTCTTTTCTTGGTTAACTGCTCTACTTGCAATAATAGTTGTATCTGATTGCTCCAGTAGGAAACGTAAACCACTAAAAAACAAAATCTAACAATATGTAGAGGAAAGCACTACTGGGAATTAATTACCTTAATTCAATTAGGACACGTCAATCATCAATTGGAAAAGTCACAATTCAACTTCAGAATTTCAATCCTACTCTATATCAGATATTGATAAGTAGTTGAATTTAAAATTTTTTTTCTTCAATTACAATTTAAGTCCTCCAATTTTTGACAGTTTGAGGCAATTAATCAACACATTCAACTTCCAATTCACATGAATAAATTCCTAGGAATTCAATTTCTTGAAATTAATTTTCTTTTCACCCAAATTTCACTCTCGTAATCAGTTGAACCCTTATTTCAAATGAATATTTGATATGGTCTTGAGGAGGGGAAGGGGAGGGAAGTAATAATATCCTCAAGGAAATGGAAACAGAAAAGAATCAAAATCTCAACCTACTTGACCAGCCACAAATGCAAATATCAAATTTCCTAAAGATCGAACTTTTCTAGTTCACATAAATGAGATTGATATATAATATTTTTCAACGAATGCATGTCAGTCGTGTTTGCAACAAGTTTCACCAAGCTCGATTATTTTTCTAAGGCGCTAAAGTTAGAATTTTATTGTGACAAGGATATTAATACTTTTTTGTTGATAAATCAGGAAAATAAACATAAATCAAAAACTCAAATAAGTAAAATATTCTCGTATATTACAAATTCAAATTAGGTAACAAAACATCACATAAAACTCAACGATGTAAATGGAGGTCATTGAATATATATAAAAAATTTCATTAGACTAACTATGCCCTATTTTTATTTTTTATTTTTTCCTGGATCTTAAGTTGGTGTTATGTTATTCACTTCATCTATTATTGTCAACTAGTTGTCTACTCGTACGATACACGAAATATGTAATTTTTAAATCATAATTTTAAAAATATCTTGATTCAATCATATTAAATAAAAAAAAAACATAATTTAAATAAAATTTTTATACAAAATGTTATTGAATTTGAAACTTTAAAAAAGACAAAACCATTCAAAATAAAAATACTACATGTACACTAAGTATACTGTGTCACTCAAAATTTGGCACTTGTTTAATTTTTTATATAATTTTTTTTTTTTTTTACTTTTTTTTTAACGTTTTTCTCTGAAAATTTTCCCACATCATCACCTATTTCCCTTTTAATATGTTATAATTTTTTATTAATTATATTTTTTTAATGTGTTGTTTACATATATTTTATTTAAAATCCAATATATTAATTAATATTTCTTTTTTTTAAGCATGCCAATTTTTTTTCAAAATGATGAAATGATTAAGCCTTCGTTTGGTAATAATGTTTGATTTATAAACTTGTTTATTTATGATTTTGGGGTAAAAAATAGTTGCTGAAATTGGAAAGAGAAAATATGTGAGGTTAAAAAATTGATAGAAAATTCAAAAATTCTATTTATTTATTTATTTTCAAAATATATTAATTCAATTTTTTCATTTCTAACTTAACAAATTTATATAGCATATATTTATTTATTTTAATATATATTAATCCAAAATTTTCATTTTCAATGTAACACATTTACATATATATGATATGACATTTATTTATATTCAAATATATTAATCCAATTTTTTCATTTGCTACATAACACATGTTATTGAATTTGAAACTTAAAAAAAAAAAAAAAAATCAAAATAAAAAATTCAATATGTACACTCAGAGTACCGTGCCACTCAAAATTTGGCACTTAATTAAATTTTTTTTTAAAAAAATTTTTTTTGACTTTTATTTACGTTTTTCTCTAAAAGTTTTCCCACCTTACCACTTATTTTCCTTTTAATATGTTATAATTTTTAATTAACTTTATTTTTTAATACGTTGGTTACATATATTTTATTCGAAATTCAATATATTAATTAATATATTTTATTTTTCTTATTTTTTAAACATACCAATTTTTGTCAAAATGATTAAATTTTCTACCAATTCATCATTGGTGGTAAAAAGTTGACGGCAAATAATTAATTATTTTTGTAATATGCTTATTGAAAACCTACTCAGTTATTGACATATTAGGAAATAAAACTTCAATGATTTTATTTTTTATTTTCAAAATATATTGATTCAAAATTTTCATTTCTAATTTAACAAATTTATATAGCATGTATTTATTTATTTTCAAGTATATTAATCCAAAATTTTCATTTTCAATTTAACACATTTACATAGATATGACATTTATTTATGCTCAAATATATTAATACAATTTTTTCATTTCCTACGTAACACATTTACATAGATATCACATTTATTTATGTTCTAATATATTAATCCAATTTTTTTATTTCCTACATAACATATTTACATAGATATCACATTATATATGTTCAAATATATTAATCTAATTTTTCATTTTCAATGTAACACATTAACACATATTACATTTATTACAACTCTTACTAAATATGTAATAAATAATAATTTTTCCTACAAAAAAAATCAAAATAAAAAATTCTATATGTACACTCAGAGTACTGTGCCACTCAAAATTTGGCACTTAATTAAATTTTTTTTTAATTTTTTTGACTTTTATTTACGTTTTTCTCTAAAAATTTTCCCACCTTACCACTTATTTTCCTTTTAATATGTTATAATATTTATTTAACTTTATTTTTTAATATGTTTGTTACATATAATTTATTCGAAATTCAATATATTAATTAATATATTTTATTTTCCTTATTTTTTTAAACATACCAATTTTTGTCAAAATGATTAAATTTTCTACCAATTCATCATTGGTGGTAAAAAGTTGACGGCAAATAATTAATTATTTTTGTAATATGCTTATTGAAGAACCTACTCACTTATTGACATATTAGAAAGTAAAACTTCAATGATTTTATTTTTTATTTTCAAAATATATTGATTCAAAATTTTCATTTCTAATTTAACAAATTTATATAGCATGTGTTTATTTATTTTCAAGTATATTAATCCAAAATTTTCATTTTCAATGTAACACATTTACATAGATATGACATTTATTTATGCTCAAATATATTAATACAATTTCTTCACTTCCTACGTAACACATTTACATAAATATCACATTTATTTATGTTCTAATATATTAATCCAATTTTTTTATTTCCTACATAACACATTTACATAGATATCACATTATATATGTTCAAATATATTAATATAATTTTTCATTTTCAATGTAACACATTAACACATATTACATTTATTACAACTCTTACTAAATATGTAATAAATAATAATTTTCCTTACAAAAATCTTTATCTTTTATTTATTTATTTATATATAAAAGTAGAAGTGAGGAGAGAGAGTCATTCACCTCACTCCTAATTTTATATATAATAATAATAATAATAATAATAATAATAATAATAATAATAATAATAATAATACTAGTGAATCATCCCGTGCGATGCACAGGAAGAAACGTCAAGATAAAAATAATCCTATTCAAAATTCAATGAATCCTTAAACAAAATAAATAACATTCACAAATAAGATATAAGTTCATCATTTATTGTTTCATGTATAAATATCAACCTTTTAGGGAGAACTCATATATGCGAAAATGATTGTACCTGACTCTTATTAATAGTCATGGCATATGACACTATCAATGAAAATTGTTAATTTTTTTTTTAAATCTAATAAGTATCCTAGTATTCGAATGACTCAACAATATCCTTGGAATAAAGAACTTATCTCCTGCATTACTGTCAGAAAGAATTTGACCTTCTAGAATATGATCGTCAAGTTTTGTTACGATTATTCTTATTCACTCTCTCCTCGAACCAAAATCCGCCTTGCAAAATGACACTTAAATGTAGGATCTCCAATTTCATGTATTCTGAGTATTCAAACAATAAATGAAAAGGTTAATAATAGAGACCATGCATATAAAAGATAAAATTCAATATTTTGATCATTGACAATGAAAAACAACATGTATAATAATAATAATAATAATAATAATAATAATAATAATAATAATAATAATAATAATAATAATAATAATAGTTTCGAGGTTGATAAAGATATTGCATCAAATTTATGATATTTTAGGTTTTCAATATTTATACAACGTAATTATTTTCTGATTGAAATTATAATTTAGTATTGATCATCTCAATTTTTAGTCAAGTAAATTGGAAGACAAATTATAAATTGTTGTGAAAAAATATCATAAAATTTGAATTAAAATATAGCAAAGAATATCTTGGCATGGTTAATTACTTTTTGAAATTTAGGACAAAAATCATTAATAACTATATCATTTCAAACAATATAAATAAATTTGTTAACCGTTAATGTTAAAAAATGTGATATGAGACTTTTTGGAATAAAAAATTAATTAAGAATTAAATGTAATTGTCGTTGAAATAATTTTGATAAATAATGCAATATATGAAAGAACTTTAATATGTATATGTAATAAATAACTAAAAAATATGATTTACTTATAAAAATTTCAATACAACGTGATTTATAAAAATACGAATGTGTATAAATTTTCGATATAATTTTAATTGAGAATTTGATATTGGATTTGTATGACTGAACCAAATATTTATCCATACAATTAAAACCAATAAAATATCACAATTATTATAAAAAATTAATTACGTATTAAATGTAATTATCTATAAAAATATATAATAATACACTATAAAAAAGAGCTTTTAGATGTACTAAATAACTAAAAATAAGATTATTTATAAAAAAAATTATACGTATGATGTGATTTATAATTTAGCACTACATCCGTCCCTTAAAGATTAAGGACAAAATGGAATATAAAATATTAAGGACAAAAATTATACTCATTTTCACACAGATTAAGGACAAAATGGAATATAAAATATTAACTTCACTCTCAAAAAATAAAGTGGACTATCTTTTTGGGACGGACGAAAAAGAAATAGTAGACTATCTTTGTAGGACAGAGTGAGTATTATCTAGTAATAAAATTTTGACATAATTTTTAACTGAAAATTTTACTTTAAATTTGTATAAATGAACACAAATATTTATTTGTAAGATTGAAAACATTAAAAGAATGCATTTTTTTTATGAAAAGAGAGATTTCGACACAAAAAAAAAAAATCAAATATAAATAAGTAAAACCAAACAAATTATCGTTCTTATATCATAAAAAATAAAAAACAGCTTCTCGATAAAAGCAAATTTTTAAAAAAAACTATAGTTTCTTGTTTTTATTATTTTTTATACAGTGTGATATACAATTTCATCAAATATATATATATATATATATATATATATATATATATATATATATATATATATATATATATATATATATATTGACCCATGAATAATATGTTTTTTCTTCACTCAACTGCCGAAACCATTAACATATCTATCTAATCCAAAACTATTCTAAATAACCCAATATTAGTTAACACATTGCAACCCTAACAGAGAAATTTAGAACATAATATAAATAGACTATTAAGAAATCCTCATATTCAAGTGTATCGTTGTTGTGATGAGGAAGAAATCTGTGTTTTCCTAGAAAAATTCTTAACAATGATCTTGTAGATTCATTATTAGTCCAAAATAATTTTGCATTTTATATTGTTTACAATATTATTGTTTTAATATTTTTTCTTTTTTGTCAGAAACTCAAATCTATTTCAATGACTCAAAATATCACAAGTCTTGAAGAAGAGAGTAGTGCCAATCTTTTTTACTTTTTCAAAAAATAATTTACGATTTTTTATTTTCAATTGGTTTGTAATATTAATAACTAATAAGAATTACCATCGCACCAGAAATTTTGAATCATGGAACGTGATAAATAAAAGGTGGAGTGGAGGGATCATATTAAACAATATACATTTTTTCAAAAAAATAACTATTTAATTGAATCTTTTATTATTGTGTATATCTTCATGATAATTATATATAGAAGAAATGAAAGATGTTGTACATCGGGAAATGGAAAAAAAAAGGATATATAAAATAAAAATGAATAAACAGATTTTGAAAAAGGGGAAAAAATAAAACAAATTCTGAAAAACGAAAAAATGAAAAAAATAATAATTGACTTTCCAGTGTAATTAGGCGGCGAAAAATAGAAGCAATGTAAAAACCCAATAAATATTGAAGACTGTAAGTAGATGTCAGAGATTTTGAAAATGATAAATAAATATTGAATGCCCAACTATTTTTGAAGTTGGTGTTGAAGTTGATTATTTGGTGGGGGATATGAGCAGTGTGAACATGATAAATATTGAAGTCCTCAAAAATTGGAAAAATAAATAAATAAATAAAATCTGCATATAGCACAAGAGTTTTGGAGGAAAATTGTGTTGTTGACTACCATTGACTCAACTACTTTAATATATTACATAGATTACATATATATATAAATGATGATGATGATGATGATGATGATGATGATGATGATAATAATAATAATAATAATATAAAGACACTTCTACTTTTATATATATAAAAATAAAGATAAAGATAAAGATTTTGGGAAAACAGAAGTTAACATCATAAAATCTAGTTTCATCATCTATTTCAACATTGATTTCTATCTATTTATACTTTGTAATTTGAAATGATTATAAACACCTTCCAAAATGTATGTCACATTTGGATTCAAGGAGCTTGTGAGCAATACCTTTCTCCTGATCATGTTGTTCGGAGTAGAGATCATAGATCGTGTATTTTAACGGTGTCATAGCACTATCAGAATCGAATATTAATTCAACTAACATATTTCAAGAAATTAGTTTCCTATTCGAACCCGTTCTTGATTTGATCCTAGACACATATTAAATACATCATATAAAATCGATGATCTAAATATGTTACTTGAAGTAGTGACATGCAATACACTTAGAAATTAGGAGACTATAATAAGAATGACGGGCTGTGACTGTCTTTCTATGCAGAAACTTTTGAATGATTTTATTATTGCTAGGGTTTTTTTTTTTTGGCTAGATTTTTAATATTCAAGATGGTTGTGAGAAAAAGTACAACAATGTGGCTGTAGTTTAGTGGTAAGAATTCCACGTTGTGGCCGTGGAGACCTGGGCTCGAATCCCAGCAGCCACATTATTATTATCTTTTAAATCTTAAAATAGCCAAATTTAGGATACTGTTTTCTCAAGTACAGGCATCCAGCGTTAAATAAGCGTGAAACGACGCCGCACGCAAAATCTCTCTCTCTCTCTCTCTCCGTATAAATGTAAAATCTATTGTACATACTGTATACTTTTATATACACCTTATCACATCAAGTGAAGCTCCCACAAACTAGCCGTTACAAACTCATCTCTCTATATTATACGAATTTTCATTTTCTCTCTAACGAATCCTAAATAGCTGTAAATGGCGATTTCCATGGAATCTCTATCTCCTTTTTCTCTCAAACAGGTTTGTTTACTCTTTCATTTAATTTAACCCTTTTGTTGAAGTTCTAATCCAATTTCCTCTGATTTCTTTGTACCATTCTTGTTTTTTAAAGGGATCACCGAGCTTGATGGGATCTTCTTCCCCAATCTTCAGTCCTTCTTCTGACAGGCGATTCTGGAGCACTCTACGCAGCCGGGTTGACTCGCTTCTCGAGAATCGGAAGCCTACAGACCAATCCTCGCCTGTTCAAATGGTTAGATGTTTATTCTTAATTTTCGAAATAATTTTTCCCCCGGTTTGATGATTGGTTTTTATGGGTTTTGTCAAAATTGTGTAGAACGATGAAGCAATGAAGCGGCAGAAGAGATTGAAGGAGGACTCGATGCTTTTGCTCAGAGGGTTTGACTCTGTTTCTCAGTCTCTGTCTCTGCTTTCTCACAATCTCGAGAATGCTCTACAGGTAACAAAAGATCAGTATCATTTTAAATTTAAATTTAAATTTTTTGGTTTTGGTTTTAATTAAAAGATCCTCTGTTTCTCAGGGAGCCAAAGATCTTGCTAGACCTCCCACATTGACTGAAATACTTCATGCCACACTGGAAAAAGCCAGAAGTGAAGAGTACAAATCCGAAATAGAAAATAAAGAAGAAGATGAAGCAGCAAAAGAGAGTGAAGAAATCAACAGAGGATCGAAAAGGAAGTTGGATTCTCCAGAATGTACTCAAAGTCAGACAGAGGATTCCCAAAAGGAAAATGCAGATAGCCCAAAAGAACTGGGGCAGCTCAAGAAAGCCAAAAATGTTAGAATCTTTTACTCTTTATTATAATTGATGATAACTGATTATTACAGGAGATTTTATTTTTTCTGACAGATTGTCATTTTGTTTAAAGCTAGCAATTTCGATGGCAACAAAAGCGGCTGGCTTTGCGAGAGAACTGAAAATGATTAAGTCAGATTTAGGGTTTATGCAAGAGAGATGCAGTCTTTTAGAGGAAGAGAACAGGAAACTTCGTGATGGATTTGGTAAAGGCATCCAGCCGGAGGAAGATGACTTGGTAATTATTATTATTTACTCTCTTTTAGTACTTTCTTTTAACACCCTAGACTAGATTTCACAGACACTTTGACTGATCCAGCATTTCGGATATCGACACTCGTAGGACAGTCTCCAATATATTTCGGAGCTTTATCTATGCATCAAAATAAAAAAAGGGAAGGAGAGCAACGTCGACAATGAAAAAAAGAATAAATCTGACTTACAAATTTGTTTTTATTTAATATATGCTCATTTTATGCAATAAATATATAATAAATTAAAAAAAATTAAAAAAAAATAATCTCAACGTGTCGTGTTCTAACTTTTTGAAAAAATAAGTGTAACGTGTCCGTGTCCGTGTCAGTGCAAACCTGTTAACAACACCTTGTACTTTCATTCGAACTTCTTTGCAGGTAAGGCTACAATTGGAGGCACTTCTTGCTGAGAAATCTAGATTAGCAAATGAAAATGCAAACTTGAAAAGGGAAAACAAATGCCTTAACGAGCTTGTGGAGTACCATCAGCTCACTTCACATGATCTCTCTGCATCTTATGAGAATTTAATTAGGGGAATGTGCTTAGATTTTTCATCTCCGGCCGAGGATGATGATGAAGATACTAATGGAGATTGCACAGAAGAACGGTTGCGAACTGATATATTAGGTGTCTCCAAATCGTTGAATGAGTGCTATGATGAAGAGCAAGATCAATAGAGTTCTGCTTGTTAAATTTTCTCGAGGTTTCTTTTCCCGATCTGTAATATTAGTAATATTTAAATTTTATGTTAATCCGTGTCAAGAACATGTCTCCTAATCATCGAATGGATGATATGTTTTTCAATAAATTTATATGTTAATCCGTATATATGTTTTTCTAGATAAATTAGTTTTTAATTCTAACTTCAATGATTATTATGATTTGTGCCAAATAGGTGCATGCTGTGATCTATTTTAGGCAATGTGGTTCAACATTTCTGCAGAAGATTTTTCCATCCAAGAACAAATGAGTTACTGATTCTCCCTTTACTCGTAATAGCAATCATGTCCTAACGATTTTTCATGACATTCTTATGTTTTTCATTGGCAACATATTTTTTATACTTATGTTTTCAATTTCATTATATTTTAACAAATAAATGAATTGAAAAGTACGAAAATTATTTTTTAACTCATTTTAATGCATGGAAACATATTATTTTGACATAAATTTTCGTCAATGATGAAAATATATTTCCCCTCTACATAAAAGAGGGAATAAAATTTACTATTCACTTTTGTCCCATGACTTTTCACACGTCAATAACTGGTTCCGAAACAGTAAATTAGCTAGCATATCGTTTGTACAGTAAGTCGGTGCACAAAATATCTCTTATATTTTCTCCTTAAGCTTTCAAGCTATTCATGAACCAGTCTCCCAATATTAACGTGCTCTTTTCTTCACACACAATTTCTTTACTTCTCATTTTGTCAGAAGTCGTTTCCTAATTTCCGCCATTGTTCTTTGTCAAATGAATTTTTTTTCAACACAGTTTCTTATCTTCATCTTCATTCAGTCACTGTCATTGTTTATGCTCCAACAAATCCATGAATCAACCCCTTTTCGTGTCGCATCGTCCATATATCTACCCGAACTCAGCTATTACAACTTTTATTTCACCTATTCTTATTTTCTATCATGAGCTAGAGGGTTTTTGTTATTGTTCACTCGAGCTCCTTTCGGCTTCTTGGCGACGATCTTGTGCTATTTCCTTCGGCCTAGATAGTGGGCTTTGATCCCTATTACTAGATCCAGCTTATCTGAAAGGTATCTTCACCTACCGGAGGAGTTCTCCCTACTTCAAAATCAACTGGGCTTTGTAATTTTGACTTCTTCTTGGTTTTGGCTGCCTCATTTTCGAACCTCCAACTTGGACTCAGGACTCTACATGTTTTCGGAACTATTTTTGATTTTGTCTGCAAGTTTGGAGGCAAGAAAAGGTACCGCTTTTTATTCTATATCGCGATCTGGAGTTTTTTTTTTTAAACTGATAACCCAAGTTCCCTTCGACCTCTTACAAATTTCTGCTTATCAATTTTTTGTTTTTGCATCAGAAGAGTTTTTATGGATGCATGTTACAGATCAAAGTCAACAAAAAGGAGGAATTGGTCTTCATTAACTTGAGTTACTACGTCTCAAAGAACAAGACAAACAGCAAGGTCTAGGCCATTAGAATAAATTATAACTTTTTTTGTTTTTTGATAATCAATTCCATGTACCCCCAATATATCACGTGTTAAATTTTCCATTCAAAGAAACAAATAAAGTAATTTTTCATATCGATTGGTTTCATAATATAATTTTTTATTTCTCTGAGTTCTATACTTTTATCTGTTCTCTAATTGTGTTTTGTTATCAACTTTGAGAATTACTGATGTATCAATTGCTGCTTTTGGTTCTCGTGCTCATCTTGAGGAAAAAAATCTAAACACAGTTGTCATTATTTTTATAATAACAATTTAAATTTAAGTTAATTTGCCTGTACAATAGTGATATGTATATACGAAAAAGGTTATAAACGAATTGTTAATTAATTCGAACATCAGTATGTCTCTGTTTTCAATTTGTTTTGTTGTATGAAATTTCTTCTCGCGTTGTTAAAGCTTTATATTTAATTTCCACTACATCCAGATTTAGCACTAAATCCACTTGAAATTCTTTACCCTTTTCTAAAAGTAACACATCAGATGCCATTGATATTGGCCTTTTGAATTTTTCTTTAGTTTGATATTATGGTCATAACATGGAAATGTATGCATCTGCTTAATAGGTCTACTTGTTACATTTTACTCGATAGGTAAGTGCATATTCATCATTTGCAAAAGTTGCAACTGGTCTTGGTTTAGAGTAGAGGAGGAGAATGGATCCTGCTACAAATTAGTCCCTGTTTACAAACTGCACCAGAGATTTCATTGGTACTTGTGATTACATATTCTGTTAAGTTATGTAAGAGCTTTTTGACATATTTTATGTTCAATGTTTGCATTGATAATTTTACATTGCTTTTTTTGCTTAATTTGTTATTTGCTTTTTTGTTGCTTAATTTGTTATTTGTTATTTTCATTTAATTTCCTCTAATTATTTCATTTTTATGTTACATTCTCAACCTTGTAGATTGCTGATATTCAGTTATGGTGAATATATGATACTTATTAAGAGCTTTTGTACTTTCAGCTAATTCCTTAACTGTGTAGTCTATTCGAGCTCTTGGATGAAGATAGCTTGCGAAAGGATACCGCACTTCCTTATCCAGGGTGGTCTTCAGATCATATAGCACTCTTAGTTGGATTTCGGTGCAATCCTAGAACTAGACGTTGACAATAGGAAAATAATTCTCTTTTAATGGTATACCAAAAGCTTTTTTATATAGCATTATTTACTATTTGCCATCCCCCTTGGTTTTGTTAGTATAAATAAATCTGATGAAGGTTTGGCTTGACAATCTATTTAGATATGTCTATAGATTTTAATTGAGAACTAAGAGTCAACAACTAGTCAGACAAGGTGCTATATTAGATAACCTTATTCTCAAATCTTCATGTAGTTGGGAATTTCAACTTCCTTTTGACAAATTTTGTTGGAGATGACAATCATAAATCATATATTGTTATGACCTGGTCAGTGCAAAAAAATTAGATTAGCCTTAAGAGTTTCCAATAACTATGGAGGTCACACAGAAATGAAAAATTTGAGACACCTATTTCTCAATTCTACTGTTGTATAATTCAGTGCACAATGATCATTACATAGGATTGCAACTAAATACACTTTTTATATGCATTTAGTTACTTCACAATCGAAATCCATTTCAGCTTCATTCCTTTGTTCTTTGGTGGTTACAGAGGAAGAACGTGGCATGGGAGAAGAAAGACAACATGAAAGAAAAAGGATGGCAAGGAAAGAGACGAAAGGTTGGTGAAAGAACCAAAAATTATGGTCAGGGATTTTGATGTCTTTGATCTTGCATTATTTCTCCAAACAACTACTCATACTTCTTTATTCGTCTTCTCCTTTCTTATTTTTTGTTTCTATTTATTTCTTAAGTGGTCGTTTTATCATTTGGTTGATTGGTTGTTTTTATTTTCTGTATGTGCTCTGTTAAATTGGTTTTGTTGAGGATTTTGGGATTTTGTAGTCTAACTGCTATTATTAATGACTAACTCTAACTTCGAATATGTATATAGCTAGATTTTATCTGTCTTGAAGATAATGGAGGACAAAGGGAAGGGAAAGAAAAAGACTGGGTTGGAGTGGAGATTTTCGAAGTTATATACTGGACAAGGGGAGACTTCCCCGTTATAACTAAGCAGAGTAAATTATGTTACTTTCTGTAGTATCTTAACACGATAACCT
The DNA here is from genome assembly GCA_963555705.1 of Ligustrum vulgare. Classification (NCBI taxonomy): domain Eukaryota; kingdom Viridiplantae; phylum Streptophyta; class Magnoliopsida; order Lamiales; family Oleaceae; genus Ligustrum; species Ligustrum vulgare. Next base: position 37,261,772 of record OY743188.1, read on the forward strand.
TCTGATTGTGGATTGGACTGAAGAAAATGGTGATTGGGCACAAGTGTGTCAGGATCATTGAATTGTTCTTTCCAAAGCAGTGAATGGAATCTTTGTTTTTACGGAACACAAATTAGATGTTTGACAAGGTAGTTTAACTATTTCTATAAACAAGGTATTTTCACATGTTCTTTGTTTTTTAAAATTATCAATTAAGAGCTTGTTTGGTAAAGGTAAAACTTTTACCACAACTTTTCAAACTCAATCTAAACCATCAATTCTTAGTCAAGCCCACCATATTTGGTTAGTTATTCAGTTGCTATCTTCATGGCTATCACTTGGTAAAATTGATGACAGATTTCAAAGCTATCTTGGAGCAAAGAAATATTTTGGAAGTGTTGCTCCTTCAATGGAAATTTTTTTCAAGCACTTGACAACCCCACACATTTTTGTTTCTGATATTCGGTATGTTGATTGGGTTGGATTTAAGAAAAGAAGAGTTCTTATTTCTTAGTTTTGCTTGGAAAAATTGAGTGATTTTTTATCTTTCATTTTCACTATGATAAAATTAATTTTTTGTAGGTGAGCTCCATTAAGATTGTTTGTAACAAGCAAAGAGGCTTTTATGAGAAATATGGATTTGTGAGATTTTTTTACAAATGTTGTTGTTTAAAAAGTCTTGCAAACCTATTCTTGCATTCCTGTGCACAGGATTGATCTTTTTTTTTTCGTTTGAATTGGGCTGCATTTAGTATGGAGTCTGAATTTGTACAGTTGGCTCAAAATGACCGACTTTGAAATAAACAAGCTGCTTCCGAATAAACAAAAAATATATAACATGTTTTCTTTCTAAGTGGGGAAGTACTTCAGTTATTTGTAGATATTTTTTTTTGGAAGCTAAGACTTTGTTGAACCAGACAGATGTGATGTTAGAATACGATGGAGAACTTCTCTTCAGATTATATTTAGCTAAAATGAAGAGGACATAGGTTCACATTCTAATTAGTAAAGCTCCATTTATTTTTTCATTTACAAGAGGGAAACACACTTTTCTGACAAGTTGTTTTTGTTTTATTCGTTTTTTTCCTTCACATTCACAGTTTCTTAGTATATAAATCAATGGTCAGATATACAGATGTTCCATCTCCTTTCATTTCAGCTGGAAGTTGTTACTACGGTAGCAACTTATGTACTTATGTTACTTTGCATTCTAGAATAGTTTTTCAAGCTTTACTTGTTGAAATTAATGACGATAAACTGATATCTATATGCAAATTATCTCATGTCTTTTGACAAAAAAATAATAAAAATCATTCTTTTGATATAGTGCGCAGAAGATGGTGAACTTTATTTGGACAAAGCTGCTGACACTTTGTAGGTAATCTATTTGTTGGGTGATAATGCACATCTTCTGAGTTCCAAAAGTTTTACTTGAAGTTTTGTACCAGGTTCAGAAGAGAAGGATATATGATGTAACAAATGTCCTCGAAGGAATTGGCCTTATTGAAAAGAAGCTTAAGAACAGGATCTTTTGGAAGTAAGTTCATTTTGCATTCAGAAAATATATGATGACATGCTTTACACTGCTTATATGAACTTCAACATCAATAGTAGTATTTGAAGTTTGGAACTGAAATGAGAATATAATTATTCGTTTGTGGACTTGATCCTTCAAGACATGAAGAAAAGTAGAATGATGCAACTCTTTTGCAGGTATGTGAAAGAAGAAATGATAACCTCATATTATTAGTGTTCCAGTACTTTTTTTTTTAATATTCTCTATGGAATTGACACATTTTTTATAGTGATTTCTCTATTCTCAACTGCCTATGTAATTGAAGATTTACTTCATAAACATCAAATTTTTATTTGTTCATATTTAGTGTGGCTTCAATAAGAAAAAAGATTAGCAATGTCATTTTTTCTTGCTTCCATCCACAGGCAGAATTTGAGAACCTTCCCATGGAAAAAAATAAGGATTAGATGAACAAACAAGGTTAAGAAGTTGTCATTTCTGTATTTTTATTGCAAACTTGTGCATGTTGATCTTTCAGAATGTCACAGAAAGATGCAAGAAAACTTGAGTGAAGATGAAAACAATTAAGAGGATAAATAACACATTTTTTTCTATTCATGCAAGAAAATCAAGAGGATAAATTGTAACTTTTATGTAGTCTTAATTAATTATTATATGATACTATACAGCCTTCTATGATTTACTGTGTCTCTTCAGATAATAATTCTTCATAGAAAAAACATACTATGATTATATTAGGATTCCGTTAATTCAATGACGCTAAATAATACAACAATTACACATTTCTCGTACGGAGTACGACTTTTCACTAGTATTAGTAGAAGATTGAAAATAAAAATTCATTGAAAAAAATAGGGAAACAATTGCTACAATGAGCAAAGATTGATGATCTTAACAACAATTATAATATTGTGTAACAATTAAAAATTGTTGTGACAACATAACTAGTTACCCTTTTCTTTACAATTATTCTAGAGAGATATTCATTTTGGACATTGGGTGATGAAGATGTGTATTAAATAATGAAATCATCACCAAATGAATCATCACCTAATGAAAAAATGACACATCACAATGTCACTTTAAAATGTCCAAAAAAAAAATGTCCCTCTAGAATTACTCTTTTCTTTATCACATTTTAAGTTTACTTAATAATGAAATTAAAGTTGTATTCATTCATTCGTTGAAATTAAAGTGTGAATATTGAGAAACATATGGTACACAATTTGTCCTGGAGATATAGTTTTATTGATTTTAACAAAAATTTCAAATGAAGGAAGGGAACGTAATGAGTGTTACCTCCACCATGCATTCTACAAGTTCAATAACTATTCTTCAATATAAATGTAATTGAAGTACTACTCCAAGGATACAATCTTTTAACAAAGCAAAATCGTCTATGTTTTCACGATCCAATATAGAACTTATCAATTTCAAGAATTGGAAATTACACTCACCCCTACTGTCACGACCCCAAAATTCAGGCCTTTTTTTTTCTGCTGATGGCTACTAGTAGCAACTTTTAGAAATAGGGCACATTTGATACATTTACTAAAAATTCTTTCTAAACTTGTTTAAAACCATTTTAGTTGTTCTAAACAATGAGTTTACCCTGTTAAACATTTTATGATCATCATCCTTACGTTGACTTTAACATTTTAATAACAACCGAGTCAAAATATTTTAAAAATGCCATAAGAATGTTATTTAACATCATGAAAAACTTTAAAATACAAGGCCCATTTATTTACATAAAAATCTACTTATACATCTCAAAATCGAGCCTCAAATAGTGTTAACTCTTAAATACTAGAAGAATAAAATTTTCATTCTAAAATAGTTTTAGGTACAAAATGGCTCAATCTTTCCTCTCTTTTGGTTACCAATAAATACTCTACATTCTCGGCCGCATTCTCCATAGGAAATTCAAACGTTCACTAAATAGATGTTTCATTGCCTATAAAAAGAAATACGAAACAACTATGAACCACATGGTTCAGTGAATAAAACTTGATGCATATAATAAGAGGTTAGTTTGAACATAAAGTGTATGAAGTCATATTGATGCAAACTGCGTAGCAATTGTAGCTACGCAACCCACAAAATATTGAAATCGACCCAAGAACGCCGAGAACCACGATTTATGGATCCAATTAAAATTAATTGAACCAAGCAACCAATACAATCACAGGGATATATTGACCTCTTGATCACAAGCAATATTAATTCTCACCGAGATTTGAACAAATAAGAATAACTCGCAAGTTCGAATTTTATTCAATGAAGAATAAATGTTGTTGAAAGCAATGTAGCCTCACAATAATAATATCAAAATTTTCTAACCTAATAATGAAAATTACATCCCTATAAATAGGGTCAAAACCTGGCTTAAGAGTTTTAATTATACTAGGAAAGAAATTTCTAAAAATAAGGAAAGAAATAAAAATATAAAATTACGCGTATTGACATTTACGGCCGTGACATTATTCTTTACGGCCGTAAGAAGCTTTCTGTTTAATAGTTACGGTCGTGAGACATAATTTACGGCCGTAAGTCCTTTTTTTTTTCTGAAAATCATAATTTTAACCCGAGGCTTCATTACGGCGGTGACACATGTGAGTTACGGCCGTAAGTCCAATTTCCGAAATTTCAGTTTTCAGTAGTGGACTGGTTACGACCGTAAGAATTATAGGTTACGGCCGTAAGTTTGGAAACTTCACAATTTTCTTCGACGGCTTGAATGAGGTTGATCCACTCGTCGTTTTGGCTTGGTTCCAACATGGAACTTGCTTCTTTTGATGACACGAACATTATTTTGGTCATTGTTTCTTGTACTAGCTTGTTCATCGCTTCGTTGGCCCTTTTCGTTTGCAATCGAGTCATTGATCCTCCTTTAACCATCAACGGATCTTTGCGCGGGCTTGTATTCGTGGTCTGGATCACATCACGTATAAACATTTATCATTCTCAGTGTTCTAAAAAGCGTGAAGCGTGACGAAGCGTGAAGTCCAAGAGTCAAGCTTTTGAAGATTATGCAGGAGTAAGGGTTAAAAATCATTTTTCAATTCCTAGATATTTGATTTAAATTTTAACCATACTTGAACAAGTAAAAAAAAAAAAGGAACAAAAAAAGAAAAAAAAAATTTGCAGCTGTGCGCGTAGATAAAAAAAATTTTAAAACGCTTTTTTCGCGCTTTTCTCCAAAGCGACGTGCGAGAGGCGCGCGTTTTAGAACACTGATCATATTTATTATTTTCTTGTCAAACTTTCGCATTTTCATGATTGCATATAAATCATACACTTTACTTCTTAACTTTAACTTTCATCATTTCCTAAAGTAATAATTTGAGCATTCGAATAGCAAACTTAGTTTACTAACCAACTCTAAAGATCATATTTAGTTCAATCATGATAACAAATTTCACAGATATTGATATCATACAAGCATCATTTACTTATTTTCTTACATTTGCTTCTTTTACTACTTTCTAATCTAAACATCAATTCTCATATAGTACAAGAAATCATAATCAATTCAATGTATCATTTGTAATCACTTCACAACATTTACTTCCATATAACTATGTTCAACTAATCAATTTTATATTTATGACATGAATGTCATGCATGAAGTGATATGCATGAGTGATAATGTTATTCACTTTCTCATGCTTTCTTTATTTCTTTACTTTTCTTTCCTATTTCTTTCTTCTTTGAAAAGTGATATGTATAGTGAGAATATTTTTCACTTTTTTCATTCTTTCATTGTCTTTTACTTTAAGGGCCCTTCCCATACTAGGGTCGTGCATCGTGCGCATCATATGTGTACCTAGACACAAGGTCACTATTTATAAATAGTTGGCGTGCTTTTACGCCTCCAAGTACAAAAGACTTGACCTTCTTTTCTTTGAGCTTGCTAGTATATATAAAAAAGAGAAACTTACCCCCCAAAGGGTGCCTTGTGAGATACTTACCTCCGAAGGGTACCTCATAGCCCATGACTAATTAGGAACTTTCTCCCTTGATGTAACGACCTAAATAGGGATATTCTTAATTTTTTATGATCATTTCTTGAAAACATCAATTTTCTCTTGAATGCTTATGTTAACTTATTTTAAGTTATGTTTATTGACATTTTCTATTTTTCTACATGTTGTAATTTAAGTTAATTTAATTTAATTACTTTACACGTGTGTTTAGTAATTTTTATTAAGTTTAATTAAATTACTAGTTGTTTACTTGAATTTGAAATTGCAATTATATTTATCTCTCATTTTCGTTGGAATAATTATATTGTGATATTTGGAGATAAATTGTGTTACTTATCTTTTATGATAAGTATTGAGAATTGTGATAATTGTATAGTTTGGCTAGAATTCTATCACTTATCACTTATGATAAGGATCAAGAATTGTGATAATATTTTACTTGGCTTAGAATTTTATCTTTATCACTTATTGTTCTTTATAAGTATTAAGATAATATTTTAGTCTTGTTAAAATAATCCTATTGGCAGAGTATCATCATGATTTCATTCTTGGTATCCAAGTTTATCTTTTATGGTAAGATTACATCAAGAAATATTGTGATTGGCCGAGTTTCTTGATGATTTATTTCTTAAAATCCAAGTTTATCACTTAAGATAAGATTTGCAAACAACCTTGATTATCTTACCTTATCATCACTTATTGTAAGATTTTTGGATTTATAATTATCTTACCTTATTATCAATTATGGTAAGATTCTTGATTTATCTTACTTTATCTTATTGTTCATCTTATTGCAGGAAATCAAGATTGAATGCAAGTAGGATTCTTGATGGATAACCAATCCGAATACACATAAATAAGAGAAACTTGAATTTTCCTTAAGACGTGTAGAATTCCAAAATACGTGTGGTGCACCAAAATACATGTCCACTACATTTTCTTAAGAAGTCAAGAAGCTAATATTTTCGTGTGGTGCTAATTAAATATGGCTTCTTCATTGTGTGACTTCTCGATGTGAATGAATATTCTAGAGATATAGAGCTTATTCATTCATGCCAAAAATCAATTAGAAAACTACAAATTGTGGTTCTCTGGGAGGAGGAATCAATCACGTAAAGAAGAAAAGACTTTCAGCGTGAGGATCAAATGAGAGGTTTGAATCATATTCGAACGGGAGTTCGAGGTTGCTGAAGAGTGTTGTACAATAAAAAAAAGCTACTGAAGAGTGGTGGGACGCCAACTCATATTACATGTCATAGAAGGATCAGAGAGTGATCTGTTTCTTAGATGTTTGATAAGTCTATGCGTAGATTTATCCTGTAGTTTAGATTGATCTGTATAAACTCTTTTCTTATATAGTGATTGATTTTTGTCCGCAGGGTGCGGGCACGTGGGTTTTCCCTGTTAGGGCTTTTCCCACGTTAAGCTCAAATATTGTGTTCTTATCTGTTTTACAATTCTGCATTATTTAATTAATCTATTCACGAATTAATATTCAAACGAATCTGGGTCACCAGGATTCATCTGGATCTACACTAAACAAAATTTGACGTTTTTATTAATTCGTTACTGTCCAGAGATATCTGTCACGATCTATTCATTAAATATAAAATTTAGACAACTTTAAATTTTCAATTGGTATCAAAGCGGGTTCACTTCTAGAAAGTGAGATCCTGTTGTCTAAAATGGTAAATTCTGCATCTCTTAGGCCTCCATTGTTAACTGGTAATAATTATGCATATTGAAAAATTCGCATGGAAATTTTTATTCAATCTATTGATGAACGTTGTTGGACATCTGTCCTTGATTGTTACACAGCACTCACTGTCACTGCTGGAGGTGTTGTTACAGCTGTAGCTAGAAAATTCATCCAAAAGTGAGGGTTTCTCACTTTGTAACAATCTGCCCAAAACTGGGAAATACTACTAGAAGCCTCTCGTTTTGCCTCTGTCAATGCTACTAGTATCCTCGACACAGCATAATTTCGTTTCTCTTCTCTTTTTCTTATCTTTTTCCCCCTTTTCTTCTCCTTTTTCCTTCCATTTTTCATCCAGCAGCCTGCTCATGGTCCTCTCTTGTGTCTCCACCGAAAAATGAATGAGAAATGGGGTTAAATCATTCTTAGAACAATTGTTTCAATCATCTTCAACTCTACTAAATTCAAACTTGATAAATCAATCCAAAACTCTAATTTAAACCTTAAACATGAAGGAAATATTTTCTTGCTTACCTTAAAAATTGAAATAGGGATTCAAAGAATCATTCCTTGCTCAATTCTCTCTATTTTCCACCGACTGGAAGAGGAGGAAGAGGCTGAAATTTCGTTCTTTATAGGCACATATATCTTATATATGAAAACAAGCCCTTATACTTCCATAAAAGCATGATTTGGTCCTTTTATAATTGGAACTAAGTCCCCAAACTTCTCTTTTCTATCATCCAAGCCCTATAATTTTTGATAAATAATTACTTCTCTCCTAAAATATGTTGATGTGCCAAACATGCCTTCAAGTGATAATATGGGAATGCCAAGTGTCCATTTTCCCATTATTTTAATACAAAAACTCCTAGATTTTTTCATCTCAAGTTGCAACCTTCGGGTCAATATGCGAAGGTCAAGACGAGCTCCGTTTTTACCAATCTTTATACCGTTGTAAAGTTCATACTTCAAGCTTCGGAACGGTCATTCATGCAAAGAAATTGGATCATTACGCCGCTCGTACCATTTGTCCAAAAATGGCTGTTCAACTGGATTTCCATAGCCAAATTTCTTGATTTTTCAGCACTTTTACGGTTTTACCATTTCAAGTAGGCAACTTTAACTTGATATTTGAAGCACTTCTCGACCTTAATTGTGATCAAACTTGATACCAATACTTAGATATCATCATGATCTATAAATTGGTATAACTTGTAATGGCCAAATATCACTTTATAATCCACAAAATGATTCCAAAGTCATGTTCATCACAATGGCAAAACTGTAATTAATAGGACTTTCTAAAATTTCCAGTTTCGTTCTCAACTATGAAATTCCATCCGATTGAGTTCAAACATCATATACAACTTTCTTTTATGCCAATTTAGTATCCAAAGTTACCAATAACGTCAATCTCTCCCATTTTCTTATAAATTTTATATATTATCTCGTCATACAACACGTGAAATTGTCTTTTCTCTAAGAAAAACTTGATTCTAACTATCTAAATAAATTATTTAGGGTACGAAATTTTCGGGTTATTACAGCTACTTTTAAAGATCCAAATTTATAAAGAATATCAAACTTGTAAAATCTTAAATATCAGGTTGTATTGAAATCTTAATAATTAAATAATATTACAAATTAAATTAATTACACCATAATTCAATTTCATCAATCCCCCATTCTCGTTTCTCTCCCTCGTTGTAATCTCTCTCGTCAATCTACAACCTCTCCTTCCCTTACTGGCGACGACCATGGAAGCGCAGTCGACCATCTAAGCGCTAAGCGTTGGCAAGGCGCAACTGCAGCAGGCTTGCTATGCAATGGACAGTAACCGCACGGCGGTGCCGCGAACTTACTTGCACTGTGCTTCTGCATAGTAAAGTGATCGAATCGGACATTTCTACGATGTGCGGTGATGTTGGTAGGAAGTGGTGTAGCCGAGGTGCAACTTGCAGTTACGACAGTGTAGTGAAAGTAGTGTGATGGTTTGTCTGTCGTTTGGTGGTGGGGGTGAAACTTGCCGTTCGATGTTGTGGTTGTGATGATAGCGTTGGCAACGGTGGTGATGGGCTTGGTGATTGGAGGAGGAGGTGGTGAAGGTGGCTGTTACCTTGTTATGTAATTATGACTTGTGATTTTTTTGCTTGTGACCTCACAAAATGGTGATCGGAGATTACATGACACATTCTTAAGAGAAGACAACTACTTCAATGGGAACTTGGCCCTGCTTTCTTTGGTTGGTAGTTCGATGAGATCATCATTCTGTTGCACTTGAGCAGGAGGGTGGAGCTTGGTGGTCGATATTGTGGTAGTGATGATGGCGACGACGGTGATCGGAGGTAGTGGTGGTGGTGGTGGCGGCGGCGGCGGGGGGTGGGACAACTGTGACCTATAATTATTTTTTGTTTGTGACCTAATCGTGTATGCGATATTTGTGTCTGTTACCTGAAATTATGTAATATCGTGACCTCGATATATATAATTAATAAAATACTTATAATTATTTAATTTAATAAATTTATATTAATTATGACCTAATTTTTGTAATTATACAAGTTTGATCTTATTTTGAAATTTGTATTTTAAAATACCTTATTTATGTATTTTTCCCTTTCAAGAATCTACTTACATCATTCAATTTAATCAACCTTATAGAAAGAAGTCCAATCTTGTATAGTCTAATTAAGCCTCTAACTTTCCCTTGAAGATTTGTAGCAAAAATCAGTTTATAACATTGTTCTTCTTGCCCTTGGTTGGCAAACCGGTACACATTTTATCCTTAGAATATATACAATATACTAATTCTAAAAGTCCTAGAAGGGAGAAATATTCTGGGAGTACATTTTCTTTATATATTTAAATTTCTTATTCATCTTTAGTCATAAAATTATTTATAATATTTTATTTTTTAAATCTAACAAACATTAGTTTTTTTTTTTTTTTTTTTTTAAATTCAAGCGGGTTAAATAGTAATTAATATGTAATATTATCTCTATCTATCTACTATACTATAAAAGAGGTGAAGGAATTTTACTGTTCATTTACTATAGCAAATTTACTGTTTTTTTAGTCATTTCTTCTGTCAGCATGATTTCATCAGAAGTATATGTGTATACAGACTTCCTTTTGCACTGTTTCACCTCTCCATGTCTCTCAAACCTTTCCTTCCATTTTTCAACCGCAAGTTCGTTGCTGTTAGCTTCTTCTGTGTCGATTTTTTTTCAAAATCGCCATAAAGTTCCACTCCAAACCTTGACAAATTTCCTGAACCCCAACATCCTTTTCCCATCCAAAAATCGGTGAAGCATCTTTACTTTCTTTGGACTTCATCCAATTCCTATTCGTGAAGGCTTAATCCTCTCATATGAAGCCCTCCGAAAAAAGTACATTTTGCAGTTGTATTTTATATTTATTCAGTGATTTTCGTCCAAATCCTTTTGCCCCTTTAAACTTTCCAAGTTTCTTGGTTTTTTTTTTTTTTTTTTTTTTTTTTAAATAACCTATCCTCAATTGCTAATTATGATGGAGATATATAATTAGTTTTTGTTTTTGTTTTTTCTTTACTAGTATCCTTCCCGTGCGTTGCACGAAAATTAAGCAATATTAACAATGTACGAAAGTGAAAATTAACATCAAGATTTGTGGTGCACGTAGGGATGGCAAAACGGCTTGTCGGCTCGAGCCGCTCGGACTCGGCTTGAAAAAAGCTCGGGCTAAGCTCAACTCGCGGCTACAGCCGAGCTTTTTTTTTTAAGAAACGGGCTTTGAATCGGCTCGGCTCGAGCCAAAAAAAACCTGCTAAAAAAGCTCGATAGAAGCTTGATCAATTAATTTCGACCACGAACTCGGCTCAACTTGCTATATATATACATTTTCAATAAAAATTTATGAATTTTTGCCATAAAAATAAAATAAAATAAAAAGCTCGGGTCGAGCCTTATTTTTAGGGACGAGCTTTAGCTCGGCTCGAGCCAAAAAAGCTCAACCCCTAAAAGCTCGAGCCAAACTCAAACCTTCATTTTCGGCTCGCGAGCCGACTCGGGTCGTTGACATCCCTAGGTGCACGAATGTGGAATTCAACTCAAAAGATCCTTAGCATGATTAATAATTTTTAATTTTTAAATGCAATGCATTTAATTGAGGATAATTAAATGCATATTTAATTATATGTCAATAAAAGAATTATTCGTGAAAATATAAATAAAATATATATAGTGAGTCTTTTTGTCTATATATGTTAATAAAATTAAGAAATAAAGTTTCACAATTTTTTATGGCCTATAATTATTTTTTTAATATTTTAATAAAATTGTAAACCGTTATATTGTTTTATCTCTTTACTGGAAAACGGGCCATGAATTAAGATTAAGATTACATATTTTTTGATTTCAAAATAACACAATAATTACTAAAATCGTATACCGCAAGTGCACAATTCGCGTTCAAGTAGTAAAATGGACTAGAGAAGTCCGGGTTATCGTACCCACGAGGATTGATTGATTTGTAACTAAAGTTATTGATTTCATTTTAAAAGAAAAGTCAAGTAACATAAAAAATTGGTTTGATGGTGAATACTAACTATTATAAAATTAAAACATGACAACATGGAAAAACTAGTTAATCAAAGCAAATAGACAACAATATGTAAAAGTTAGGGTTAAAACTAGTTATCCAAAATAAACTAATAATAAAAAGAACTTGGTGACTAAACTAAACTAGAAAACATGAAACAAGGTGAATTTAGTTTTTTTATAACTACACTAATTTCTTCTTTCATAAATCAAATAGTGGTAGTCAATTAATTAACCAAATTACATGGAAAATTCTAAATTAAACCTAACTTGTGTAGTACATTCCAATGACAACTTAAAATAGTAACAAACATTTAAAATTTACAAAAACCTAAAACAACATTCATAATCAAAAACATGTAAACATAAATACTCAAAATCTAGAAACTACAACAACATTCATAATCAAGAACATATAAACATAAATACCCAAAATCTAGAAACTACTTAAAATGTTTAAATGAAAATAAACTAGTCAACAATTTCAACACAATAACATTAACCCATAATAAACTAACAACAACATTTAACAAACAACATAAATATATGAATAATACTTAAAATAAAGATTTAAAACAAGATAATAAAGAAAACTCCCCTTTTTGTAAAGTTCTTGAAGTGAAAACCCAAGAATCCTTCACTTTGATCCAAATTTCTTCATCAACCATTAATATCTTCAACAACCCAAGTATAAAACATTAAATGCACTTAAAATATATAACATATATGATAGAAATTTGAGAAAATACCAAATATTAAAAACTTAAACTACAACAAGAAGATGAAGTGTAGAAGAAGAACACAAGAACATTAAAACATTAATTAAACATTGCATTAAATAAGGTAAAGGTTAAGAGAAAATACAAGAAAAATGAAAAAGAGGCAAGACTAACTTCGGGCTCTCCAAAAATCTGATTTTTTTCTATTTATACAACCCTAAAATCATCCAAAAACCCTAAAAAGTGACAAGATCCGCGTAAAACAGCCTAACTGGCCGAACCGGGTCGACCGGGTTGACCCAGTCCGGCCCGACAGTTTTTCTTTTTTTTATTTTTATTTTACAACCGCGCAATCGCGCGCGGTAAACATCGCGCGATCGCGCGGTGTTTTTTCTGCCAGCTTCCTAGTCTCGGGTCCGTTTTGCGGTCCAAGTCGCATTCGCGACCTTGTTCGAGCCACGCGATCGCGTGGCTCAGCTGGAGGATGTTTTTGCAGCTAAGTCCCTTCCGTAATTACCATTAGGTCCTCCATCTTTTAATCTCGAGCAATTTAGTCCCCATATTTTTAGATTTCATTCAAATATGTCCTTCTAAAATTGCACTTTTGGCCCTTCAGCTTTTGAAATCTTTCAATTTGGTCCCTTGGTTAATTGCGTGGATTGTCCAAAACTTCCCGGAAGTGACAAAATGGTCCCCAAACTTCCAATTTCACCGTAATTTGCACTTCTTTTGTGGTTTTTGGCCTCAAACTTGGATATTAACCTATTTAAATACAAAATATGCATAAATTAGTAGATATTTGCTCAAGATGTTCCAAAATATGCTAATTTAAAGGTATAAAAAGTGTATAAAAATGCACTTAACAAATACCCCCAAACTTAAACTCTTGTTCGTCTCGAGCAAGAATATCTACTAACACAAAAAGTAAATGAATGAATGATCAACAATGCTAGATAACTTGTAAATTATTTCTTGAGTGTAAAATTGCATGATTAATTCACAATTGTATTTTCAAAATAATACTACAAAACGAAATTGAGCTTATCTCATGTTTGATCGGTGTGTGTGTGCATAGTCACTTCCAATTATCACTAAAGTTCAAAGAAACATTGTAGGAGGGATAAATTTCAAAATAATACTATCCACCCTTAGTGGTCAATTTAATTCCTTACCCTCTCGTAACATTCATCCCCCCATATTATTTCTTTTCTCTCCCGAAATACATCCTAGGGGTGACTCTCAATTCACACATTTCTTTTTCCACTAAAGCTTGGTTATGACTTACCAGCAATCTCAACAATCTAGATATGCAGTGACTCTCCACTTGTAGCAACCAAGAATTTTTACGCGATTAATAATTATTTTAATAGAAAATCGTGTCGCTACTATTTCACCCATTTTTATTAAGTTAACGCAGCGACGTATTCGTATAGCCAAGTCAAGAAATAATCGAGATCGTTCGATTTTAAATTAAATTCCGAATTTCTAAAAATATCTCCATTTTCTTGATTTAAAGTATATTAAGTCCAAATACTTAATTCAATGTTATCCCAATATTTATTTATACAAAAATTACTTTTATTATTTAAATTAAGAAAATATATGCAAGCATGAGAGGTTCCATTATATGTAATCATGAAGAGCATAATATTTGTATAAAAAATGAAAAAGTATATGAATGATTTATATACTCCATTATATATAATCATGAAGAGCATAATATTTGTATAAATATGGAAAAGTATATGAATGATTTATATACTCCATTATATATAATCATGAAGAGCATAATATTTGTATAAATATGGAAAAGTATATGAATGATTTATATACTCCATTATATATAATCATGAAGAGCATAATATTTGTATAAATATGGAAAAGTATATGAATGATTGATAAGACTCCATTATATGTAATCATGAAGAGCATAATATTTGTATAAAAAATGGAAAAGTATATGAATGATTTATATACTCCATTATATATAATCATGAAGAGCATAATATTTGTATAAATATGGAAAAATATATGAATGATTGATAGACTCCATTATATATAATCATGAAGAGCATATTATTTGTATAAATATGGAAAAGTATATGAATGGTGCTTTACTTTAAGAAAATGATGTGTTAAAATTAATAGAATTGAATGATTATGTTTACAATATGCCAACTTTATACATCTATTTAAACCCATCTCTTTTACACACAACTCTACACATATACACTTATTTCCAACCTCTTGACAAAATCCACAAGTAAGAGAAATTCAAGGTGGTCAAGAAAGTTTTGGTCCATTTACTACTACACTTCATTTTAATCTTTTAAAAGGTAAGTATATCTTATGTTTTTATGAAAATTAAGTATGTTGTTATGAAATGTAAGTATATCTTATGTTTTTATGAAAATTAAGTATGTTGTTATGAAATGTAAGTATATCTTATGTTTTTATGAAAAGTAAGTATGTTTTTATGAAAGGTAAATACACCTTATGTTTTTATGAAAAGTAAGTATGTTTTTATGACAAGTAAGTATATCTTATATTTTTATGAAAAGTAAGTATGTTTTTATGAAAGGTAAATACACCTTATGTTTTTATGAAAAGTAAGTATGTTTTTATGACAAGTAAGTATATCTTATGTTTTTATGAAAATGTTTGGATCATTGCTATGAAATCAATCTCACAAGATTGTTATGGGTTCCATATGATATGTTTATGATTATGCTAAGGGGACCGGAGTTTAGTAGCGCTACACATAAGAATTCTTGCCATTTAAGTTCGGTAAAATTCTTGTGTCTCCCTATGTTTATGAGTATTTCGATCCTATCCTATGTTATGATGAAAATGATCCATATGCTTTCAAAAGAAAATTTATGCTTGGTATACTTACTGAGATTTTATAAATCTCACTCCACGATATTTACCATTTTCAGATAATTGAAGGTTCGAGGCGGTCAACATGGAAGTGGCAAAAGTGGTTAAGATTGATGAGATAATTATGTTGAACTTTATGTAAGAAAATTATGTTCTATTTTTATTCACAAATAAAATTATGGGATTCTAATTATTCTTTTGAATAATTTTACATTACTATTTAAGTCTCGATAATATGATATGAGTCACTTTTAGTGGCACTCGAATGGTCGAGAATTCGGGTCGTCACAGTTGGTATCAGAGCCAAGAGTTTTAAAAACGATTCTGTAGATTTTTGAAATTTTATTTCTTAAAAAAAAAACACTATTCACGTGAACAGTAAAACGACGTGCTATTCATGATGAACAGTGAACGAAATCACTATTCATTTAAAAAAAAAAATTTGAATTTTCACATGTCAAGTATGGTTATGATTTTGAAAAGTATGATGAAATTTGATGTGCGAATTTCAAGGACAAAATTCATTTTAAGCAAGGGAGTTTGTAATGTCCTGAAAATTTTATGGAATATAATTAGTTAGTGATATGATGTTTATATTGATGTCTTTGATAAATTTCTAGAAGTTCGGGGACTAAAGGAAAATAATATTTGACGATAAATTTTTATTTGGGTTAATTAGGCCCAATCTTATGTAAAGATGCGAAATGATTAATAATAATTTTTTTTTTAAAATATTTTAACTCATCACTCTACTATGTCACTCTCCACGTATTGACTCCTCGAACCAGGTATGTTATATGCTTTGCAAGTCATTTACGATTTTATTAAGACATGTTAAGTATGAAATATTCATATGTTATGAATCTTTAAGTGAAATATACATGTTGAGTATGATATGAATTGATAGAAGCCTAAATTTTAATTTATTCATTTTAATGTAGAATCATGAGACATAGAGGATATTGATATGAATTTTGGTTCATATTAAGCTTAGTAAGATTGACTCAATTAGAAATTAAGTTGGGTTGTAACTTTGGCCCAAAATATATGGAATAATATATTAAACAAACAAAATTGATAATGAATTGTACAATAATTTATCCCTTTATCACTACCTTTGTGTAAAAACAAGGGAAAAACTGTGGATGGTTATTAGTACTTCCTCTTCAAGTTTCAATTTTCGGTTCAATAATTTATCCCTTTATCACTACCTTTGCTTAAAAGCAAGGAAAAACTGTGGATGATTATTGGTACCACTCTTCAAGTTTCAATTTTGAAAAAAAAAAAAAAAAAAAATATGATTTACGAATGATTTTCAAAATAATCTTTGTCGTCAAGTTTAGAAATGATGAGCCCTAAATGGACTTTGCATAATTGATTTTAGACATGGCACTAAGTATGAGAAGTCAACAGAAAGGACTAGATAATATTTTCGAATTATTCATCGTTTAGATTAAACGAGAAATAGAAAGTCAGTTTTATGAAGTTATGATGAGATGTTGAGATTATAAGTGATATGATTTTATTGAGATTTTTATGAGAAGAATTATGAAGTTGGAGATTTAAAGTTTAGGCTCTTAATTATTGAGAAATAAGGACTTGATATGGTGATATTAGAAATTATGATTTGAAATTTCTATGTTGAGGAATTATGAATTGATTTTCTGGAATATTTATGATGATATTGAAGTTTGATGAAATTGTGATCAAATGTACAATTAGTTATTATTGTGAGTTATGAAGTATGCTTACGATTTGGATAAGTCCAAATTTCAAAGGAAAACTCTGCCTAGAATTTTATCGTTTGGAGTTAAGAGCATAGTATGGTATGCAATCACTAAGAGAATTGAAGTTAGACATACAAGTTCATTTACATCACAAACGAGATTTAGTAGATGATAACAGAGATATTATTATTTTCTCATAAGGAGAACACACAAGAGTCACCCTAGAAAGGAAATACATGAAAACACGCAAAAGCAAAAGAAAGCAACATGGGAAATTCCTCAAATTGAGAGATGTGTTTCCGGAGTAGCCGTATCCTACCACCTCTGACCTTTTGAGGAAATAAAGAAACCTTCAAAAAGGTGTGTTTCGAGAGTAAGAATACTCCGTAATCTACTACCTGGAACCTTTGAGGTACACACAAGATTTAAACATTAAGGAAAATCCTAGGAAATTAGAGGGGTGTCTCGAGAGTAAGAATACTCCGTACTCTACCCCCACCTATTCTAAGATTCATAAAGTTAAGTTTACATTAACCGGACTCCATTTTCGCTTGATTCCCCTTCCTTGCGACCAATCTATCTTAACCCCTGCTGGATCTTGTATTGAGATATATGACTGCAGCTTATCCAGTAGTTCATCAATAGTAGGAGCAGAAATAAGAAGCCTTCTGGAAAATGGAGAGATGAATCCCTGTTCCACAGCATAATCATGAAAGGTTAACAAGCCATCAAAGAAATTGTTAACATTCAAAAGCCCAATAGGCTTAGTATGGAGATCTAGTTGAGCCCATGAGGTAATGTTAAAGATTTCTTCTAAGGTACCAAAACCTCCGGGCAGGGCTATAAAGGCATCAGAACCATATAGCATACAAGTTATGCGTTCATGGATGGATAAGGTTTGAACTTCATGCCCTCGTGTTTTTCCTGCAACATCTACCAAAGGGACAGGTATGACACCGATTACTTTTGATTTCTCTGCAAGAGCAGATTGGGAAACACAACCCATTAGACCACTGCTACCACCCCCATACACAAGAGTGATACCTTTTTCCCCCAGTTTCTTTCCAAGATCTACGGCCGCTTCTAGATAACTGAAGCCTTTCCCCACTTTTGATCCACAAAATACACAAATAGTTTTGATCTGTCGAAGTTTTGGTGCTTCCATCTTTGATAGTATAGAAGAGAAAACTTACCAAGAAGATGTGATTTTGGGATGCCTGAACTATGAAATATGTTTGGCTATTTAAAGCCGGAAAAATTTACTGTTTTTGATTGATTCTGAAAAAGTAAAGATTTACTTTTGACAAAATCAGCCTACTTTTGACTATTTTATCAAAGCTTTCATCTTTCGGTGATTTATTTTCCAGCTTTATCAAACCTCGAGAAAGGAAAATATATTTTTACCAACCTTTATCAAAACGCGTGAAAGGAAACAGAAGAATATTTTAAATATGTATCAAGAGATTTACCTTATATCAATGCTGATTTGCCACAACCTCATTGTGTAAAACAGACTGGCAGATAGGATCTTTTGCAGTTATATTTTTGAGACTATAACGATTTTTGTCTTCGTTAAACTGAGCGTATAAGGAGAGAAGTTCACGTTGCACATAACCACTTGGGTGCGTCTCAAGAGTCAGTCGAATATCATCCAAAGACTCCTTACTCAGTCCACCCTTTATGAATTTGATTTTATCATCCCGATTAGTAGAAGAATATCCTACTGTTTTGCAACGAGTATCACAGTTCCAACGAGCACATTTGTAGCAACCATTCAGCCTTTTTGCTCTTCGTTTCTTTGCGAAGGTGCTTTTGCCTAAACCAGGCATGTGCTTTGGAAATGTCATAGGTAATTCACCAGATAATCGAACTTTTGCTTCGATCAACCAGCGAACATCTTCTGGAATACCATGAGCCATCAGCAACCTCAACCTTTCGAGCCTAATTCGATAAATTTTTCTCAGATCATTCATAGGAAGATTGGAATAATACTTGCGAATGTTTGAAAGGATGATATCCATTTTTGATGGATCTAACCTCTTCCCAACATGATCTATTTAAAGGTATAAAGGAACTAAGTGGATCCATCTGATATTGATTCCAGCAAGAAAGCGCGGAATAGAATAATGAAAAGAAGAGACAAGAATTAATGCGCTGTTTAATTTTATCGATAAAGGAAGATTTGATGATAAGATTTTGAGATACAGAATATTTTCTTGGATTTGGTACTGATATTTTAGGTATAATAATAAGTAATTAAGGTATGGTGTGATGATACGGGAATACGTGAAAGTGAAATAAGGACCGTATCGAATCAGAATTCATAAGTATGTACAAGTGAAAGAAATACCTTGCGGGAAATGTTGTGACAATTAAGTGAAGAATTTTAGTTATTTGGGAGCTAATTATTTATTTGAATTTTGCAGAACGTTTTGGTTACAAATATGGGAAAAGATAAGCTGATGATATTATGTTGATTGATGAATAATATGTTTGGATATATTACATAGGGGATATTCAGGTAACCATTTTATTTACTTTGGGATATTTGGTGATAAGAAGAAATGACTAATTATTATGGTATGATATGTTAGTAAAGATTTATTGAAATTTTAGAGATATTAATACGAATATTTGAGGTCACATGATACGATGATAAGTGACAGGTTACATGAGTACTACAAGACATGATGAAATATCACATACGATTGGGAATTTTCCTTTTGAGTCAGAATTTATGAGTAGACACATATGTCTATTATTGATAGAAAAGTCCATGTTTTTAAGAAAAACAAAGATATGCATTTAGTCAAAGTCCAGTGGGTTAAATATAGTAGCAATGATACTACCTAAGAGAAGAAGAGAAGAGATTCTGATTAAGTGTTCAGAAATCATAAGATCAAGTAAGTTTAATTTCGAGGACGAAATTATTTTAAGGGGGTAAGTTTGTAGCAACCAAGAATTTTTACGCGATTAATAATTATTTTAATAGAAAATCGTGTCGCTACTATTTCACCCATTTTTATTAAGTTAACGCAGCGACGTATTCGTATAGCCAAGTCAAGAAATAATCGAGATCGTTCGATTTTAAGTTAAATTCCGAATTTCTAAAAATATCTCCATTTTCTTGATTTAAAGTATATTAAGTCCAAATACTTAATTCAATGTTATCCCAATATTTATTTATACAAAAATTACTTTTATTATTTAAATTAAGAAAATATATGCAAGCATGAGAGGTTCCATTATATGTAATCATGAAGAGCATAATATTTGTATAAAAAATGAAAAAGTATATGAATGATTTATATACTCCATTATATATAATCATGAAGAGCATAATATTTGTATAAATATGGAAAAGTATATGAATGATTTATATACTCCATTATATATAATCATGAAGAGCATAATATTTGTATAAATATGGAAAAGTATATGAATGATTTATATACTCCATTATATATAATCATGAAGAGCATAATATTTGTATAAATATGGAAAAGTATATGAATGATTGATAAGACTCCATTATATGTAATCATGAAGAGCATAATATTTGTATAAAAAATGGAAAAGTATATGAATGATTTATATACTCCATTATATATAATCATGAAGAGCATAATATTTGTATAAATATGGAAAAATATATGAATGATTGATAGACTCCATTATATATAATCATGAAGAGCATATTATTTGTATAAATATGGAAAAGTATATGAATGGTGCTTTACTTTAAGAAAATGATGTGTTAAAATTAATAGAATTGAATGATTATGTTTACAATATGCCAACTTTATACATCTATTTAAACCCATCTCTTTTACACACAACTCTACACATATACACTTATTTCCAACCTCTTGACAAAATCCACAAGTAAGAGAAATTCAAGGTGGTCAAGAAAGTTTTGGTCCATTTACTACTACACTTCATTTTAATCTTTTAAAAGGTAAGTATATCTTATGTTTTTATGAAAATTAAGTATGTTGTTATGAAATGTAAGTATATCTTATGTTTTTATGAAAATTAAGTATGTTGTTATGAAATGTAAGTATATCTTATGTTTTTATGAAAAGTAAGTATGTTTTTATGAAAGGTAAATACACCTTATGTTTTTATGAAAAGTAAGTATGTTTTTATGACAAGTAAGTATATCTTATATTTTTATGAAAAGTAAGTATGTTTTTATGAAAGGTAAATACACCTTATGTTTTTATGAAAAGTAAGTATGTTTTTATGACAAGTAAGTATATCTTATGTTTTTATGAAAATGTTTGGATCATTGCTATGAAATCAATCTCACAAGATTGTTATGGGTTCCATATGATATGTTTATGATTATGCTAAGGGGACCGGAGTTTAGTAGCGCTACACATAAGAATTCTTGCCATTTAAGTTCGGTAAAATTCTTGTGTCTCCCTATGTTTATGAGTATTTCGATCCTATCCTATGTTATGATGAAAATGATCCATATGCTTTCAAAAGAAAATTTATGCTTGGTATACTTACTGAGATTTTATAAATCTCACTCCACGATATTTACCATTTTCAGATAATTGAAGGTTCGAGGCGGTCAACATGGAAGTGGCAAAAGTGGTTAAGATTGATGAGATAATTATGTTGAACTTTATGTAAGAAAATTATGTTCTATTTTTATTCACAAATAAAATTATGGGATTCTAATTATTCTTTTGAATAATTTTACATTACTATTTAAGTCTCGATAATATGATATGAGTCACTTTTAGTGGCACTCGAATGGTCGAGAATTCGGGTCGTCACACCACTAGATGAGTGTTTCAATATTAAAGTTTATACCAAGCAATTCAAACCCACTATTAATCTAAGCCCTTATGCAAATACAAATGCATGATTTCTACAAACTAATGTGATGATTGCTCGTGACTTCCTCACTCCCTTAAGCTTTCTAATTGACCCATGTAGCGAGCTTTTGGTCGGAAACTCCCCGATTGTTTTAAGATCAAAGGGTACCAGGTTTCAAAATACCCCTACGAACTTACTAACTCGAGTCAAAAAGACTACGAAGTGAGGTAGACTTATTAAGCAAATGCAATGATGATGATGTGCTTTTTTTTTTTTTACAAGTGATTGTGTGTACCCTACTCATTAAGCTTTCTAATTGACCCATGTAGCGAGCTTTAGGCCGATGAATCCCAAGTTTCAAACTTAAGGCACCAAGTTTCAAGATACTCCTACGGGCTTAATTACTCGAGTCAAAAAAGGCTACGAGATAGGGAAATGCAATAATTAAAATGGGCTTAGATCTCTAGCATTTGGTCATCACTTAGCTTATACTAACATCAACAACACTCCACACAAATTTAGATCAAGCATGCATGGAATCACTACACATCTAGACCGTCTCCTTTACCGGCTCGACCACCCCCAAACTTGTCTCACAAAGGATTAAGAGATTAAAAGCATTGAGAGGGATTTGGATAGGTTGATAAAAATTGAAGATACAAGCTCACAACCTAATTTTTCTACTTCACAAATTTTTCCAACCTTCAATGGATTCCAAATCTCAACAACAATTAGTTATGACTATTGTGCTCAAGAGAACTCGGGATCACTCATAGATAAGCAATTTATAAAAATAGGCACAAGTAGCATATTCGATCATGATTCATGAATTAATCAGCAATTTCAAACATCAAATCATTTGAGCCGACAAGGCTATCTAGCATGTCAATATCCACAACAAAATGAACAAAATCAAACGTCACAATATCTTAAGCCGACAAGGCTATCTAACATGATAAAATGCAAAATGAAGTCAACACCCCCAAACTTGAATTATACATTGTCCTCAATGTGAAAATAGAAACAATATGTAAAGAAGATAAGAGGTAGTGAAACTTCCCTGATTCAATGCTTGGTTGTGACGTTGAAATTGACCTAAGCTTTCATCGAATGTAGTTCACCCCCAAACTTGTTGAGGACCATGTCACTTAGGATTTGCAAAAAATTGTTACCTACAAAAGTTTGACAATTAATTAAAAAGGAAGTAAAGAAGTATAGTAAATAAATACAAGTAACTCAAAAGAGAAGAAATTTGGGTTGCCTCCCAAAAAGCGCTTGGTTAAAGTCATAAGCTCGACTTTTGGATTTTTTATTCGGGAGCATCGAGGAGAAATAATGCTTTTTCCTCAGGGGTTCCCCTTCCAAAAATGGTTTCAACCTTTTCCCGTTGACTTTGAAATGTCCCTTGTCGGGATGATAAAGATCAATAGCTCCATGGGGAAAGATTTGAGAAATTGTGAATGGCCCCCACCAACGGGATCGAAGCTTTCCGGGGAATAGTCGAAGTCGGGAGTTGAATAGAAGAACTTGTTGCCCAACTTTGAAGTCTCTCTTCACAATGTGTTTATCATGTCATTTCTTGATCCTCTCCTTATAGATGCGAGCACTTTCATATGAGTTGAGGCGAAATTCATCAAGTTCATTAAGTTGAAGCAACCTCTTCTCACCAATTAATTTTTCATCAAAGTTTAATGCCCGTGTAGCCCAAAATGCTCGATGCTCAAGTTCAACGGGGAGATTACATGATTTTCCAAAAACAAGACAAAATGGAGACATACCAATAGGAGTTTTGAATGCGGTGCGGTAAGCTCATAATGCATCATCTAGCTTCCTTTACCAATCTTTCCTTGATGTATTAACTGTCATCTCAAGAATTCTTTTCAACTCTCGATTTGACATCTCCACTTGGCCACTTGTTTGGGGATGGTTCACTCCATATTTTGACAAAAGTGAGTCAAGGAGGCGATTGCAAAAGTGTTTGCCTCCATCACTAATGATGAGTTGGGGGGTTCCAAAGCGTGTAAAAATGTTCTTTTTGAGAAAATTGACCACCACCCTAGCATCATTAGTGGGCAATGCCACCGCCTCTACCCATTTAGAAACATAATCCACCACCACCAAAATATATTGATTTGAGAACGAGGATGTAAATGGCCACATGAAATCAATTCCCCAAACATCAAAGATTTCCACTTCCAAGATTGAAGTCAATGGAATTTCATTACACCGAGAGATATTCCCACTCCTTTGGCATCTATCACATTTGGATACTAAGGTATAAGCATCCTTGAACAAAGTTGGCCAATGAGGTGATGAATGACACATATCAAGAATAGCTTCCATTTCATCCTCGGGAACACATCTTCTAATAATTTGGTCCGACCCCCTCTTGAATAAATATGGCTCATCTCAAAAATAATGTTTCACATCAGCAAAGAATTTCTTCTTTTGTTGATAAGAGAAATCCGGGGGAAGAATACCACTTACAAGGAAATTCACGAAATCCGCATACCATGGTGCTTCAAAAACTTAGAGAAGATGGTTGGCATGCAATAGTTGTTCATCCGGAAATGCTTCATTGATTTCCTCTACTCCCACTTCTTTAGGTTGATCCATCCTAGATAGATGATCGGCCACAAGATTATCCGCACCCTTTTTATCACGGATTTCCAAATCAAATTCTTGCAAGAGAAGGACCCATCTAATCAATCTTGGCTTCGCATCCTTCTTAGCAAGCAAGTATTTTAGAGCGGAGTGACCGGTATAGACAATTACCTTTGAGCCGATGAGATAAGATCGAAATTTGTCAAAGGCAAAGACCACGACAAGCATCTCTTTCTCGGTTGTGGCATAATTCAATTGAGCATCACTCAGTGTTCGGCTTGCATAGTAGATCACATGCAACAATTTACCTCTCCTTTGCCCCAAAACCGTTCCCACGGCATAATCACTAGTATCGCACATGAGCTCAAACGGTAAGCTCCAATCCGGGGCCACAATAATAGGAGCCGAGATAAGTCTCTCCTTAAGAGTGTTGAAAGCCAATAGACACTCTTGAGAGAAATGGAAAGTGTTGTTTTTCTCAAGTAGAGAACAAAGAGGCTTAGTGATTTTAGAAAAATCCTTAATGAATCTCCTATAGAAACCCGCATGCCCCCAAGAAACTCCTTATGCCTTTCACCGAAGTAGGAGGAGGCAATTTCTCAATAACTTGTATTTTGATTTATCAACCTCAATTCCCCCTTGTGAAATCCGATGGCCAAGTACAATGCCCTCTCTCACCATAAAATGACATTTCTCCCAATTAAGCACTACATTGGTTTCTTCACATCTTTTCAACACTAGATCAAGATTATCCAAGCATTCATTGAAAGAAGAACCAAAAACTGAAAAATCATCCATAAATACCTCGATGAATTTTTCCACCATGTCGGAGAAAATGGCCATCATACAATGTTGAAAAGTAGCCGGTGCATTGCAAAGACCAAACGGCATCCTTCTATAAGCAAAAGTCCCATATGAACATGTAAAGGTGGTCTTCTCTTGATCTTCGGGGGCTATTAAAATTTGATTGTAGACCGAGTATCCATCCAAGAAACAATAATGAGAATGCCCCGCCAACCTCTCAAGCATTTGGTCAATAAAGGGGAGAGGAAAGTGATCTTTTAGAGTGGCATTGTTCAATTTCCGGCAGTCAATGCACACTCTCCATCCCGTCACGGGTCTTGTAGAAATAAGCTCGTTTTTCTCATTTTCAACCACCGTGACACCTCCTTTCTTTGGAACACATTGGACGGGACTCACCCATGCACTATCCGAGATTGGATAGATAATTCCCGCATCCAACCACTTCAATACCTCAGCTTTCACTACTTCTTTCATGTTTGGATTTAGACGGCGTTAGTGCTCCACTGTTGGTTTGGAGTTATCCTCCATGAGGATTTTATGCATGCACAAGGTAGGGCTAATACCCTTGATATCTGCCATAGTCCACCCAATAGCCATTTTATGCATTTTCAACACCTCAAGTAGTTTTTCTTCCTCCACTTCATCCAACAAATTCGAGATAATAACGGGAAGAGTAGAAGAATCACCCAAGTAAGCATACCTCAAATGTGATGGAAGAGGTTTGAGCTCAAGAGTTGGGGCTTGTTGAACGGAGGGTAGTGAAGGAGAAGAGCTCTCTCCCAACTCTTCAAAATATGGCCTCTTCTTGAAGGGATAAAATTTGGGAGCATCCAAGTGTTGTGACATCCTTTCGATGTCCAAATCATCCTCTCCCTCGGTGGTTATGGAGTGAGCAATGCAAGTCTCAAGGGGATCCTTAGATGACCCATAGATGAATGATGTAGCCACCTCTTGATCAATGATGTCTACTCGGGAGCATAAATTTACCTCGACGGGGTACTTAATGGATTTCATAATGTCGAATGTGATTTGCTCATCTTGAACCCTCAATATCAATTTGCATCCTTGCACATCTATTAAAGCTCGACCGGTTGCTAGGAAGGGTCTTCCAAAGATGATTGGGATATCAAGGTCTTCCTCCATATCAAGAATGATAAAATCAGCAGGGAAGATGAATTTGTCCACCTTGATTAGCACATCCTCAACAATACCACGCGGATGCTTAATAGAGCGATCGGCCAATTGCAATGAAACTGTGGTTGACTTCACCTCTCCCATGCCCAATCTCCTGAAAATAGACAAAGGCATTAAATTAATACTAGCACCAAGATCACATAATGCTTTACCAAAAGTTAAATCACCAATAGTACAAGGAATAGTAAAACTCCCTGGATCTCTGATTTTTGGAGGCAATTTGTTTTGTAGTATGGCACTACATCCTTCCATGAGCATCACAGTTTCATGATCTTCTAGCCTCCTTTTGTTTGAAAGGATGTCTTTCATAAACTTTGCATATTTAGGCATTTGCGCTAATGCATCGGCAAATGGTATGTTGATGTGAAGTTTCTTGAAAACTTCAAGAAATTTACCAAATTGTGCATCCACCTTGTACTTTTGGAGTCTTTGAGGAAAAGGAATGTGAGGTACATAAGCTTTCACTGGAGTAGGAACCTTTGTTGAGGTCTCCCCACTTTCCTTCAATGTTGCATCATTTTCATTCGCCTCCTCAACATGCTCATTGCCTTTTTCTTTCACCTCGGGTTGTGCCACATGTTGCTTTACCGTGACTTCCGGTAATTGAATTCCACTTCTTGTAGTGATGGCTTGCACATTTTCCCTTGGATTGATCTCGGTATTGCTTGGCAAGGCTCCTTGTTGTCTCTCCGTCATCATTTTTGCCAATTTCCCAACTTGAGTCTCAAGATTTT
Source organism: Ligustrum vulgare (assembly GCA_963555705.1). Taxonomy (NCBI): domain Eukaryota; kingdom Viridiplantae; phylum Streptophyta; class Magnoliopsida; order Lamiales; family Oleaceae; genus Ligustrum; species Ligustrum vulgare. The sequence continues at coordinate 37,289,048 of OY743188.1, forward strand.
TGATAGAAGCCGCTTGATTTTGGAGAATAGTATTGGTCTTGTTCATAAATTGCATGAGTATCTCCTCAATGGAAGGCTTCTTCTCTTGGGGTGGTGGAGGTTGAACAAAACCGGGAGGCTTTACTTGATTTTGATTGTTGGACCAAGAAAAATTCGGATGATTCCTCCAACCCGGATTGTATGTGTTGGAGTAAGGATTGCCTTGTGGTCGGTTGAAATTTTGAGCATAATTCACTTGCTCATTTGAAGTAGAAGCCATTTTGAGTATGGGACATTCCTCAACCTTGTGTGTTGCTCCACATACATCACAAATTGAAATAGGAGGGTAGATTGCTTTTACCGTATGTTGAGAAGATAAATCATCACACTTCTTGAATAGAAGGTCCATCTTTGCCGACAAAGCCGCATATGCATCCACTTCATGAATTCCCGCGGCTTTCTTTGGTACCATGCGGTCGGTTGGCCAAGTAGAATTGTGGCTAGCCATCATCTCAAAGAGCTCAATTGCCTCATTAGGTGACTTTGTAGTGATGGCTCCATTGGAGGCCGAATCAACCGTCACTCGACTAGATGGATTCATCCCAAGATAGAAATATTGAACTTACATTTGCTTGGTGAACCCATGATTTGGACATTTCCTCAACATCTCCTTGAATCTTTCCCATGCCTCATTGAAACATTCGGTGTCAATTTGTCGAAATGTGGAGATATCACTCTTCAATTTAGCCACTTTTGATGGAGGAAAGTATTTTGTAGTGAACTTTTGAGCAAGATCAAAAGATACTTAGCATGATTAATAATTTTTAATTTTTAAATGCAATGCATTTAATTGAGCATAATTAAATGCATATTTAATTATATGTCAATAAAAGAATTATTCGTGAAAATATAAATAAAATATATATAGTGAGTCTTTTTGTCTATATATGTTAATAAAATTAAGAAATAAAGTTTCACAATTTTTTATGGCCTATAATTATTTTTTTAATATTTTAATAAAATTGTAAACCGTTATATTTTTTATCTCTTTACTGGAAAACGAGCCATGAATTAAGATTAAGATTACATATTTTTTTATTTCAAAATAACACAATAATTACTAAAATCGTATACCGCAAGTGCACGGTTCGCGTTCAATTAGTAAAGTGGACTAGAGAAGTCCGGGTTATCGTACCCACGAGGATTGATTGATTTGTAACTAAAGTTATTGATTTCATTTTAAAAGAAAAGTCAAGTAACATAAAAAGTTGGTTTGATGGTGAATACTAACTATCATAAAATTAAAACATGGCAACACGGAAAAACTAGTTAATCAAAGCAAATAGACAACAATATGTAAAAGTTAGGGTTAAAACTAATTATCCAAAATAAACTAATAATAAAAAGAACTTGGTGACTAAACTAAACTAGAAAACATGAAACAAGGTGAATTTAGTTTATTTATAACTACACTAATTTCTTCTTTCATAAATCAAATAGTGGTAATCAATTAATTAACCAAATTACATGGAAAATTCTAAATTAAACCTAACTTGTGTAGTACATTCCAATGACAACTTAAAATAGTAACAAACATTTAAAATTTACAAAAACCTAAAACAACATTCATAATCAAAAACATGTAAACATAAATACCCAAAATCTAGAAACTAAAACAACATTCATAATCAAGAACATATAAACATAAATACCAAAAATCTAGAAACTACTTAAAATGTTTAAATGAAAATAAACTAGTCAATAATTTCAACACAATAACATTAACTCATAATAAACTAACAACAACATTTAACAAACAACATAAATATATGAATAATACTTAAAATAAAGATTAAAAACAAGATAATAAAGAAAACTCCCCTTTTTGTAAAGTTCTTGAAGTGAAAACCCAAGAATCCTTCACTTTGAACCAAATTTCTTCATCAACCATTAATATCTTCAACAACCCAAGCATAAAACATTAAATGCACTTAAAATATATAACATTTATGGTAGAAATTTGAAAAAATACCAAATATTAAAAACTTAAACTACAACAAGAAGATGAAGTGTAGAAGAAGAACACAAGAACATTAAAACATTAATTAAACATTGCATTAAATAAGGTAAAGGTTAAGAGAAAATACAAGAAAAATGAAAAAGAGGCAAGACTTACTTCGGGCTCTCCAAAAATCTGATTTTTTTCTATTTATACAACCCTAAAATCATCCAAAAACCCTAAAAAGTGACAAGATCTGCGTAAAACAGCCTAACGGGCCGAACCGGGTCGGGCGGGTTGACCCGGTCCGGCCCGACAGTTTTTCTTTTTTATTTTACAACCGCACGATCGCGCGCGGTAAACATTGCGCGATCGCGCGGTGTTTTTTCTGCCAGCTTCCTAGTCTCGGGTCCGTTTTGCGGTCCAAGTCGCGTTCGCGACCTGGTTCGAGCCACGCGATCGCGTGGCTCAGCTGGAGGGTGTTTTTGCAGCTAAGTCCCTTCCGTAATTGCTATTAGGTCCTCCATCTTTTAATCTCGAGCAATTTAGTCCCCATATTTTCAAATTTCTTTCAAATACGTCATTCTAAAATTGCACTTTTGGCCCTTCAGCTTTTGAAATCTTTCAATTTGGTCCATTGGTTAATTGCGTGGCTTGTCCAAAACTTCCCGGAAGTGACAAGATGGTCCCCAAACTTCCAATTTCAGCGTAATTTGCACTTTTTTGTGGTTTTTGGCCTCAAACTTGAATATTAACCTATTTAAATACAAAATATGCATAAATTAGTAGATATTTGCTCTAGATGTTCCAAAATATGCTAATTTAAAGGTATAAAAAGTGTATAAAAATGCACTTAACACCTAATACCTGATATTGCCATATTAATTAATTGAAAATGATGCATTATTTAGACCTTGTTTTATTAAATCACAATGTTTGTTAGTATTTGTTAATTGCCTAGATGATGATGAAGTTCTTATTTTCACTCCATGATACGAAACACAACGCAAAATCTTCAACGCACAAGGTCGTGCATCGTACAATGCACCACTAGTATATAAATTATCACTTATCTATTAAACTAAAACACATAATATTAAATAAAGAAAAAATTCAAACAATACAAATCAATGCCCATCTCACCACGTCCGCCCACTCCACACCCCATCCGACCCACCAACCATACCCCACCCCTACTGAGTCACAGTTGGTCACACAAAATTACAATTACAAATTTAATTGCAAATTTCACCCCACCCCACTAGCGAAGTCACAGTTGGTCACACTCAGTCACATTTTAGTCACAATTACAAGTATAGTTGTAAATTTCATAGCAACCCCACTCCACCCAATCTCACCAGCAAAGTCATAGTTAGTCACACAAAGTTACAGTTCGGTCACAATTACAAATTTAGTTGCAAAATTCACCTCACACTACTCTACCCGGCATGCAAAGTCATAGTTGGTCACACAAAATCACAATTTGGTCATGCAAGGTCACAGTTCGGTCACACAAAGTTGTAGTTCGATCACACGGTGCTACAAATTGGTCACACAAGGTCACAGTTCGGTCATATAAAGTCACAGTTGAATCATACAAGGTCATAACTCGATCACACATAGTCATATTTGACACAAATGTAGGTCACATCACGTTCTTGTCCAATGGTCAGACAAAGTCACAATTGGTCACAATCTTTAATATAATTAGTCACAATCATCCATAATTGATCACATACTATTTATTTATTTGTCACAACTTACATGTTTCTTGATCACGATTATTCAATATTTTTATTATAATTACCTAATAATTGGTCTCATTACGTACTCCTCACAAGTCACACAAAGACATTTAATATTTATTTTGGTCTCAATTATCTAATAATTGATCACAATTACTTATAATAATTGGTCACAACTCCACCAGTGTCCCTCCACCATTATCAGCCACCAACACCTTCACCACCACGTCACTACACCACCTCTCTGCCACAGCCTGCAACCACCACACAACAAACGAGAATCACCACCGCTCACAACCACAACCACAGCCATAACCGCTACCACCATACAACCTCTGCCACCACCAACCACCACCACAAAAGGCAACCACATAACCAATAAAAAAAAATTAGAAGTGTGCGGTGCAATACAAATCGGTCCACACCACCCCGACCACCATACCATAGCCACCACAAAACTTGCACCAATCGGTAACACCCCAGATCCACCTCCAATCAACAACATAAACCACCGCATCAATATCACTGCCTCCACACCACTGTGTCCAAATGCACGTACAAACAAAATATAAACAAACATGCAACTCCAACAATCATCGGAGGCTTTGTGGGGTGGGGGCAGTGGCACCGCTGCTAGATAGAATCGCTGATGTTTCGACGTAAGCAGCAGGGGGGAAGGTGTTTTGGCGGTGACCTGAGTGCGAACGTAGGAAAGGAGAGTCGCCATCGACGATCGCCAATGAGATGGTAGCGAGAGAGAACCTGGCGTGAGAGAGATAGAGGAGTATGAATCTGTGTGATTAATTTTAAATTTTTTTATTAATAAACGTTAATGGATAATTAACGTCTGATTTTTAAAAATGAAAAATTTATCAACTTATTATTACAAAGTAAAGTGAACTTACACCATGTAATTTTTACACTTATTAAAATTAAGAATGAATAAAAATATTAGCATATGTTCGGTAATTTTGTCTATAAACTTATTTACGAACAACATATTTTTTACCCACTTTTTAACTATGCATATTTTTCGAACTCACTTTTTAACTATATACATTTTCGAAACCACTTTTCAACAACACATCTCAAAAACAAAACAAAAATATTATTGTTTATAAACAAAAACATAGCTTTCAAACGGATGTTTAAGTATTTTCTATAAAAATATTTACAAACAAAATATTTTTCATTCATGTTTATCTACACGGGGTAAATATGATATTACAAATTAAAATTGCATTAGTCAACATGAATTTAAATACGACATTAATATACACAAATTTTTATTTTATTATATTTTATTTTAGTTTTTTATTTCCAAAAGTTGTAAGTGCATTTTGGATGGAAAATGACATTTAGGCTGTGTTTGATACGGTCTTGTTTTCCAGGAAAATGTCAAATCATGGAAAATATTTTCCACCTTATGCATTTGTTGGGTGTTTGGTTGGAAAAATTTGCCTTAGAAATATTTTCTTAGGTACAATCATTTAAAGCACAACTACCTCATTTGCCTTTAAAATATTTTCTTACTTATTTGTTGAGAAAATATTTTCCAACTAAGGTGGAAAATTCTTTTGCGTCACGTTTGATCATTTTTATTATTGTTAATTGACTTATTTTTTTTCCCAGAAATTAACATTATTATTATCAAATACAAATTAGTGAAAAATAAAAAAAAAATTATTAAAATAGTTAAATTTTGATTATTTGTCATGAAAAATAATATCAATCAAACAACAAAATAAGGAAAATCTCCCACTTTTTCACCTGGAAAGTTAATCTAATCAAATACTTCCAATTAACATTTTTCAGGAAAATAATTTCCAGCCAAATCAATTCCTAGAAAATATTTTCCTACAATCTATTTTCCATCTTTTCTATCAAACACAGCCTTAATGTTTCTCTTTCCTCACTTCTATTTTCAGTATTTTGATATATATATATATATATTAAACTTCTCGTTGAGATCTTCAGTTTTACACATATATTACATATTTCTCATCTTCAAAATAATATAATATATAACTATCAAAATTATAATAATTATTACATAAAATCAGTATATAGAATTAAATGATATAATTTAAAATAAATAGGATATTGAGGAAAAGAAAAAAAATATAAAGTAAAATTTTTTTATCTTTGAGACGATTTTACGGACAATATATTTTCAGTTTGCTATCACTTTTTATTTTGTATTAAACTTCTCGTCGATTTGACACCCATACTACATATTTTATCGACTTCAATAATTATCAAAAGAATAATATTTAATGCAGAAAAATAGTTTATAAATAAATAGTATTATAGAACTTAAATGATAATTTAAAATGAATGTGATATTGAGGAAAAGTAAAAAAAAAATATAAAACCTTTTACATTTGATATTTGAGACGATTTTATGGACAATACATATTTACAGCTTGCTCTCACCTTTTAGCTTGTATTAAATTTCTGGTTCAGATCTTCTATTTGAAACTCATCTTAAATATTTTTCGACTTCAATATAATACAATAATTATTAGAAGAATAATAACTATTACAAAACAAAAAATAGGTTATACATTAAAATATATTTATAAAATATTGATGTCATTGTTAGCATAGCACGGATTCTAAAGTCATTAATGACACATGTACCATAATAATTGTTAAAATATTTATTACATTATTTTTTTATTTTGCATATTCTAACACAATAATTATTAAAATTAAAAAAAACTTAATTAATCTAAACTTTTAAAAAATTATTTAGATAGTAAATGTCAATTTACATAATTAAATGATAAACAATCATAGATTTCAATAATTTTTATGTATTATTGTTAACTTCATTGAAATTGCAAATTTATGTAATTTCTGCATTTGATTCTTGTATTAATTAACTTTTTTTTCTTTTTTCATTCAAAAAATCTATCACAATAATTATAAATTCATGTTTAATCTCAACTCAACAAATATTTATATTTAAACAATAAAATTATATTTTATGTACAAAATTAAGTAGTTAAAATAATAATTACAAAAAGCACCAACTATCATGATACAACAATTGGACAACGTGGGAGATCAAGAAATTATACCGAAAATCTTATACCATATAGTTTTTACACTTATTAAAATTAAGAATGAACAAAAATATTAGCATATGTTCAGTAATTTTGTCTATAAAATTATTTACAAACAACATATTTTTTTTACCCACTTTTTAACTAAACATATTTTTCGAACTTACTTTTAAACTATAAACATTTTTCAAAGCCACTTTTCAACAACGCATCTCAAAAACAAAACAACAATATTTTTGTTTATAAACAAAAACATAGCTTTCAAACAGAGGTTTAAGTATTTTCCATAAATTTATTTACAAATAAAACATTTTTCATCCATGTTTATCTACAGGGGTAAATACGACATTACAAATTAAAATTACATTAATCAACACGAGTTTAAATATGACATTAATATACACGGATTTTTATTTTATTATATTTTATTTTAATTTTTTATTTTCAAAAATTGTAAGTGCATTTTAAAAGGAAAAATGACATTTAATGTTTCTCCCGGCTGACTTCTATTTTGATAAATGTATAGATTTACATATTGTTATTATGAGAGTGTACTTAAATGAGCTAGTCATGTCTCGTGCTTGGTAGGGGAAACGAATGGACCAACTTGAGTTAATGCGCTTTTGAAGCAGGAGTTTAAAGATTAAGAAATGACACATTGACTAATTCTGAGTTATATACAATTATACATCGTTTTCTACATAGTACATATAGCTTTATATGCCTCTTAACTAATTTCTCAATGAAGCCTCTTGTAGTAGACTATACCTTCCATATTGTGAGGATGGAATCAATTTCAACTCAGTAGCAGACTAGGCATCAATTAAGAACACTTCTCTTTCTTTAAATGAAATAGAGTACGAGAGCAAGAGAGCCACACGAATGGTTATGGGATAGTAAACTTGGAAATATACGGGGCGGACCCAGGAATTTTTTCCAGTGCGGGCAGAAAAGATATTTTGTTTTTGTTTTTGGGAAAGGGGCTATTTTTTTAATTTCAACTAAAAAAGTGAGATAATGTATTAGTTTATTCTCATAAAAGTTGTTAAGATTATGTCAAAATGACATTATACAATTAGTTCTAAAGTTGAAGATTAATTGTGAAATTTTTACATAAAAAAAAGTAGAAGAAAATTGACAATTAAAATAGTTAAGTTGAGATTCAAACCCATATACATTGTAATCACCATGTATACATTTATCACTTTAGCTACATTACCATTTGTGTTGTAATCTTAAGTTTTATTTTTTAATAGTAAATATATACAAAAAAAATTTTAAAAAATAAAAATTCAGATTTTTATCGAGATCCAAAAGTTCAGGTGAGGTGTGGCCTGTGCCCGGCGTAAGGTGGATATACCTATGAAATGAACATCGATCTATAGCTTAAATTGGACGCTTCTAAAAAGTCAAACTCCATAATTAACTTTTCAAGAAAATGAGTCCTATATCAGGGTAGGGTATGAGTTCTCTGTATCCAGTAAATTTAGACAAAATATTGTAGAAACTAAGGCACTGTTCTCTTTGCTGTTTTGAGGTCATTTTCTGTTTTTATTTTCAAAAACGTTAAAAACGCGTTCTCTTTATCATTTTCGAAAACGCATTTTGGAAAACAAAAAAAAAATTTTGTACACAAAACGCAAAACGCCCGAAACCTCATTTTGGGCGTTTTGTGTGTATTTCGACAAAAAACGCGTTTTGGAATTTTTTTTTTTTCTTTTTTTTTTTTTTAAAATTATCTTAACTTTGAACTAAGCTTAATATAAAGTTTTATTTTTTTACTTTTTTTATTTTTTTAAGAATTATCCTAACTTGAAACTAAGCCTAAATAAAGAATTTTTTTTTTTTTTAGAGAATTATCCTAACTTGGAACTAAACTTAAATAAAGTTTTATTGAATTCAATATCAACATTACAAAAAAAAAAAAAAATTAAGTGAGAATTCTTGTTGTTATATTTCAAAAAATGCATTGATAAATGAATTCTGGTGATTTTGAAAGAACTTGCATTTTCTGGATTTTAATAGAACTAGAGATTTCTGAAATCCCGAATCTGACTAAGCTGTGTTAATATAGACTCTTAATGCTCACATTAGTGTGTTGCATGTAACCATGTTTTCAGTGTATTGTGAAAGGAAATTTGAGTATGAGTCAGTAGTATTCTGCAAACAAATTAATTAAAAATAGTTTAAGTAGTATTCTGCAAAATTTCAAATAGAACGTGTTTTCCAGCTTTTCATTTACTAAAACAGTTTTCAGAAACGACAAACCAAACGCGTTTTCAGCAAATTTGAAAACAAAAATGAAAACAGGAAATACAAAACATTTTCGAAAATGAAAATACAAAATAAAATACAAACAGAACGCTACCTAAAATACCTTAATCTTAATATATATATATATATATATATATATATATATATATATATATATATATATATTGTTATAAACTAGAGAGAAAAAGAAAGAGAATTAGAGACACCAATAAACTTGTGTATTCTATTATGAACCAGAGCCCCATATATATAGGGGAAGAAATGGATATACAAAGTAATTATAACTAGGGTTTTAGGGGTGCAACTGTCATTCACTAATACAATATAATATTTACAACACTCCCCCTTGAATGACATATAATATTACAAAATATCTGTCTCGTTAAAACTTTGTTTGATAAAACCCAATGGGACAAAAATATCAAACGAAGGAAAAAGAGTACAGTTGTTCTTGGAGTATTAAGATGAATGCTGCCTCGTTAAACCCTCTCCAGGAAAACCAATGGGACAAAACCTTGGCTAAGGAAAAAGAGTACAGCTACTCCCCCTAGTGTTGATCGTTGTAAATCATCGAGTTGATGTATCCCAATCTTGTGAACTGGTTTCTTGAATGTAGATGTTGATAGTATTTTTGTAGATAAATCGGCTTCATTGTCACTTGAGTGAATTTGTTGAAAATTCTGGAGTCTTTTGATGCTGCCTCGTTAAAACCTTGTCAGAAAAACCCAGTGGGAAAAAATCTGAACGAAGGAAAAAGAGTACAGCTACCCTCCCTGATTCAATATGTATTGAATCATCCATATAGTTACTCCCTCTGATTCAATCTCTATTGAATCATTCATATCTTGATCTCTTTAGGAGTTTCGTATAAGAGAGTATATCAATAGATATTGATGACAACTACCTCATTAAAAACCTTACCAGGAAAACCTCGTGGGACAAAACCTCGGCTAAGGAAAAAAGAGTGTAGCGTATATTAGCTCCCCCTCATGGGAACATTACAATTGTTTGGATATTGCATATAATTATTTCAAATATTAATCGGTGCAATATCGAATATCTTCACCAAGCATATATAAATGGAATATATCCCATATTATTTGTTCTTCGAATATAAATTCAATTATTCAATTGAACTTGAAGAACTATAAAATATTTCCAATCATTTGAACATGCTACATCGAGCCATGTTCTATAATCAATATTCATCAATGCATTTAATAAATTCTCAAATCTAGAAGTGACTTATTCACTTCAATGAACAATTAACTTATTCACTTCAGATGAATAATTAACCATGAATTTGTATCTTGAAAGTCAATTGCCTGAATTTTCAAATATAATTTTATACGACAATCACATTCAATTACAAATTGAATCTTTTCAAGGCATATTAAATATTCAGATCGCAAAGTATATGTATACTTTGATCAAACAAGTTTCTTAAAAACCTGAACTATATATTTCAAATATATTTAATCCTTCAAGGATTATACTGTATACTTCAGGCATCGTATATGTTTCACATTGCAATCGTCAAATTGCTACCACCAAATTTAAGTCTTGAAACTTTAGATAGGTAACGATTCCTATATTTCAAATAGATCTTCTCTAATTATTTCACCGCAATCCCAAAGTACCGAGGTATTGATTACCCTTTTTAATCTCACTCATTAGTACTTCAAAGAATACTCTCAACGTACCGAGTTGATGATCATACATTTTGATATCACTCATTGGTACATCAAAGAGCGCAAGCTAGTAATCAGAGTAAATCATTTTTCATTATATACATTTCTAATAATCATATATTTATAGGCACTTATTATGCATTTTCAGGAAAATAAAATATTGTATCTATGCCAAATCTTTGAAACATTCGTTGCGCAACAAGTCGTGTATTACGACTATACCTATAGGTATTTTATTGACTTTACACTTTTATGCGTTTGGACTTCAGGTCCCAAAACTTCAGGTTTTGTATTAAGTTTAATTTAGCCTGAATGCATACTTTTGCTAACTATTTTTATGTCGATTTTTTCCGACATAATTTCTTTTATTATCCTCGCTATCATTCAAATTATGATGCGGCTAGCTTCGCAATTTGCTTTTGCATAAGTGCTTTAAAAAGTGTGTCGACACAATTATCATCTCAATTTGATTTCTTTCCCCCACAAGACATAACTATAGAGATCTCAATTTTCAATATTTCAAGTACTTGAACCTCTTCTAGAGATTTACAATTAATTATGTCAATAAATACTCTCTCACGAGTATATGCCTCCTCAATAAGACCACTATAATCATTTGCTCTATTTTTATTTATTTGGGGATCTTTATTCGAATCAAATATCGTTACGCTTCAGGCGTGCTACATATCAATATAAGATAGAGCATGGAATTTTATTAATCTCTTATGCATCTTATAATTATGTTATCTTTGAACGTTTCGTTCATATTTTCAATCGAACTTCTGGTTCGTATTATTAATTGCGAGAATATATATAACATAATATGATGCATTTGTTTGATTTTAAGCTATTCCCCTCTAATGTTGAAAAAATTGTCCAATCAAATTGACAATAACTTTTTTTTCGACGTTGTAAAATATCACCCATTTGGGATATATGTTCAAACAACGCATTTTTCTCAACATTCTTTATTTCCCATATCAGTGCATTGTGGTGGATCAATTGCACTATTAAAAAATTATATGGAAAAATTAGGCTCTAACCATAAGCCAATTATAATAGGGAGAACTATGATATTGGCATGATGCGTAATAGAATTCCCTAAACAAAAAGGGAAGTATTTTGTTCTCAATTAAATTAATTGGAGGCGTTTAACAAACAAAAATGTTAAACTATTTATCGACATCCCAACTAACACTTCTTAAAATGTTGAGATTCGTGTCCACTGGCATTATAAAGACACATTCTTGATTATATAATCTGAAAATTATGCTCATAATTCATAATTTGAGCAATAATTTCGCAAACTTCAGGTTGCGAATACCATGCAATCATCTAGTACATGTATCAAATCTATTAGATAAAAATAATATTTAGATGATCAACATGGAGGATTATGGGTCCCCATTTATCACCCCAATTAATTTTCAGAAATATAGGGAATTTAATCCCTATTTTAGCTAGTGATAATGAAAACTTTCATGAAAGAGAACAAACATCAGATATGATTGAATTGAAGAATCTTCTGATTCTTCATTAAGTATCAATTTTAATTTCGCATCATTATTGATCCAGTGATGGTCCAACTGGTCATGCCAAACAATAAAATCAAATTGAACTTCTGGTTCAATATAAGATATAATTCAATGATTAAATCATATATTATTTAAGTAGTCAAACTAATCAATGTCATTATGACATAAGTTATATGTTTTCCTTCAAGGATAAACATGAACTCAAATGAGATATTTTTCGAAACATATGCTACTTCGAAAGCACGTTTTTATTGCTCATTCATAATCAATATGTCAATATTCTTCTGGAATATTGAAATTATAATATCATATTCTTCACATGAGCAATAAAATAATATTCTTCTAGAATATTAAAACGTAGCAATAACGCAATATTCTTCTGGAATATTGATTCGAATCTCATTCAATTATAAGAATAATTAATATCTATTGTGCTATTTAGGAGCAAAATAACAAATTATTCTTCTGGAATAATTATATTGCTAAAATTGCAATTCATCAAGAATAATAAGTCAATATTCTTCTGGAATATTGATATTAATGATTCATTCTACCTTTCAAGGTAACAATATTTGTACTCTACACGAGTGACGTTAAAATATTCTTCTGGAATATTTAACTAACGTGGGTTGTGTTTATTCGAAAACACCAACACTATATTCATTTAAAACATATTTTAAATTATGCTTCTTCAAGAGCATTGGATCAATATTTTCTGGGATATTGAAATTGTAATATACTGCCCGTGACAAGCAAGTAATATTCTTCTAGAATACTACTATTGTTGTCCTACTTCGTGAGCAACAATGATGTGATCTGGACATGGCATAGAAGGGTGAAGTCGAGCCATCGGCAATATGACAATTATCTACGTGCAAAACGGAGCAAGTTTCATGTTAGGATCGAGTCAAGAAGAGGGACGGATCAAGCCGAGCCGAGTAAGCGAAGTTTTTGGGGCAGAAAATCCATTACGGCCGTAATGGATGACCTTCACGGCCGTAACCTATATATTCACGACCGTAAATCATGTTATCACGGTCGTAATCAATTATCGAAGAAAAATGAAGAATTTGTGCAGAACGAGGCTTACGGCCGTAAGCCTGGAAGTTACGGCCGTAACATTCAAAAAAGGAAAACTTCACGGCCGTAAGAAATTAGTCACGGCCGTAAATAATAAATACAGTTTTGATCAGAAAGACCTTTACGGTCGTAAAAGAATTATTCACGGCCGTAAATGAGTAGCGGCCAGATTTTCCGGATTTTATAATTATTTTATTTCCTTTTTGATTTTTAGGTTATTTTCCTAATTTAGTGTTTTAGTTTAATTAGAATTCTATTTTGAGTAAATTAGCGGTTAGGTTATTTTGCTTATTTATATTCTTTACCATGATTGTAAACAGACCGAAAAAAGTTGAGTTTATGAATAATATTTGAGAGATGATTCTCCAAATTGAAAGGTTGAGTTTTTCCCTTTTGTTTCGAACTTATCAAAGATCAATTCTTTGTGGCGTTCATCCAACGAACTTATCAAGGAATTGACAAACCTTGTGGCGTTCACCAATCTTGGTTCTTCAATCCGCATCGTCGATTAATTGCGTCGTTATTGTCGGGTCAAGGTTTTATCGTCAATCTATCTTTAATTCCGTTATTTCTTTCTTGTTTTTTTGTTATTTTCGTGTCAGATCTGATCTAGATCTAGCCTAGGGTTTTAAATTTCGTTATTCCGCGTTTTCGACAAGATTTCCCGACTGGGATCTCATCAAACAACATGATACATTATTAAATCAGAATTCATGAATGAACATCTACAAATATTTAATCATCTTAAAGAATATTAATTACCTTATAAACACAATATGAATTTATATATAAAAATAAATTACCAAACATATATCAGGAAAAAGAATTTCCATATATAGAAGTTAACAAAATTGACTAAATCTTTTATTGGCTAAATCTTTTACCAATATGCAAAAGATACTAAACATGCACGTGAATTCCATATATAAAAATTATATATATATATATATATGGTAGAATCAAATCTAATAATGTATTTGAGAATTCAAAATAATGTAGTGATTTCCAATGACAAAATTGAAAGAGCTAAAAATAATAACAATAATAATTTGCTGGAACAAGGTATGCTTTAACGAATTTATTTCGATTCTTCCAAAAGAAATAATAAATCAATATTCTTCTAGAATATTGAAAATTATAATTCATGCTCTTCAGGAGCAATTAACATCATTCTAGGATATTAATTATAATGTTGTACTACTTCAGGAGTAACAACAAATTATTTATAATAGAAAATTTACAATTAATATTTTTCTGAAATATTAATCATCTGTTGTGCTACTTCAGCAGTAACAACACAATGAATTATAAATTTAAATCAATAATAACAATAATGCTTGTAATCGATAGATCTATAATTAATATTCTTCTGAAATATTAATATATATATTGTTGTGCTACTTCAGGAGTAAGAAAAAATTATTGTTAAAGATTTTACATATTTGCTCTTCTGGAGCAATTGAATAATAAATCTTTCAAAATTATGCTCTTCAGGAGCAATTACTATTCTTTACGAATATTATTATAAAAATTGTGCTACTTCAGGAGCAACCACAAATTATTATTCTAGAATAATTATAATTCCAAAATTTCGATTATTCAAGAATAATAAATCAATATTCTTTTGGAATATTGAAAATTTAATTTATGTTCTTCGGGAGCAAATAATATTTTTCTGGAATATTAATTATGATGTTGTGCTACTTCAGGAGCAACAACGAATAATAATCAATTCTATGATTAATATTCTTCTGGAATATTAATGTATTGTTGTGCTATTTCGAGAGTAACAACATAATGAATAATCAACTTAAAAAAATTAAACAACAAAATAATTATATACATTAAACACACATAAAAAAAGTTAATGTATGGAGCATGGAGCAGAACTTGACTTGCATCCAAGTCACAATTGTTATACGAGTACAAATTATTGGTTGGAGTATGGAGGCAGATGAAATTGGAACAATTATTGGAATTGAAGCAACCTCTTGGAATTGGAACAATTCAACCACGATCGGAACAAAAAAATTCATATGCTGTTAAATTGATTTCGACGCACATGATTTTACCTTCTAACTAATATTTTGGTATATGAGATTTTGAAAAGAAAATTCTAACTCAATTTGATAGAGACTCGTGCTGATAACGTATTATAAACTAGAGAGAAAAAGAAAGAGAAGTAGAGACACCAATAAACTTGTGTATTCTATTATGAACCAGAGCCCCATATATATATGGGAAGAAAAGGATATACAAAGTAATTATAACTAGGGTTTTAGGGGTACAACTGTCATTCACTAATACAATATAATATTTACAACATATATATATATATATTATATATATATATATTAAAGAAGAATAGTGTTCAATTCGTGTTCATAGATCTTTTCATTAAATATCTTTAATGTGGCCATCTTATAATATTTATAGAATCATCTATTCAGTCAAAATGAATTTTTGCGATCAACATATACTATTGAGGTGTAGACTTTTTTAATCCTTTTTTTTTTCTCACTAGAAGTCCTTAATTGAAGAGTGCAAATTTCTTGACATTTATATACTTAAAATAGTATTTTATACCCAACATTCAAGTCTGAAGAAGTATATACAAATTTTTTTGACCTTCAGGATAAGGTATGCACCTAAATTTGCAGTTTACATTTTCCTTAATGTGTATTGCTATTTTATTACGGTTTATGTTTGTTTGAATAGGTTGTAAAAATAAATAAGATTCTCAAGCCAAAGCCAAAAGTTGAGAAGCCTATAAAAGTTGAATATGAGACTGCTGCGAATAAATCAAATAACACGGATGCATCTTTTGGAGATGTGACTTCTCAAAAGGATAAAAAGGCCTGAGAATCAGAGTTTGTAACTGACAAAAAGGATGAATCGGACGTTCATGATGAATTGTGAAAACCACGTAGTGGCTTGTAGATTCATCTGCCTTGTGCTAGAAGAAGTATGTAACAATAATATAAAAAGTGGTAAAAGCACTAAGAATTTCCATGTGGTTAGGAAGCAAGGAGTCGAGCTCAGTGTTTGATGGACGTCTTTCTCTCGTCAACCTTGGTATTATGGATCCCTTTTCCTAGCGGGCTAAAAGAATACTTTTGGGTGTTTTTTGATACTTAATACGATGTAATATTTAACCCACTTTGATCTGTGGTTGCACATTCATGAGCCATTTTTCTCTGCTAAAGGAATTTGGGTTGGTCTTTTACTAATCTACGCTTCTAAATGATAACTAAGCTAAAATCATGTTGGTTTTCAATTAAATTGATGTGATTTCACAATGAATATAGTCAATAATGCAACTTTATTTGGCTAATCAATCACGTTAATCCAATATAACTTTAGTAATCTACATAGTAAGAATATATTATACTTTGTCAATGGAATATGTTCGTACATCGAATGAGTGTTAAATTAGTTTGATCTAAAAAAAATTGAGATATAGGAAAACTATTTACTCCGGTACAAATGATGCCTCTTCGTAAAATGTTGTAATTACCTGTCTCTAGACGACTTCATACCAAACATACATGTTATAATTGTCATCACAATATATTATACTTTGGCCTGTTTTGTGTTTCAATTTTCAGTTTCGAATTTATTTTCAGTTTTTTGTGTTGAATGTGTTTTTGAAAACCTTTTTGCTTTATCATTTAAAAAAATGGTTAACAGCACAAAACGTCCCAACCTTTGACATGTATTATGCAAAACATCTCAACGTTTTGATTTTTGACGCTGAACGTCCCAACCTTTACATTTTCTTGTTGGAGATGTTCTTTTTTTTTATATTTAACCATATTTCAACGTTAAATGAGGGGCATTTTTGTCCAATTCCATTTTTAATTCATTTCTTAAGGGTAATTGGCACAAAACGTCCCTACGTTTGACACTCATTGTGGAAAAAGTCCCTACGTTCATTTTTTTGGCGAATAACATCCTTACCTTTAGATTTTCTTGCAGATTAGTCCCCAAATTTTACTTTTCTTTCAATTTAGTCATTTCGTATTTGATTTAAAGGTCATTGTCTTCAAACGTGTATAACTTTTGATCTACAACTCCGAATTGCACTCCGTTTTTTTGCGTTAAACTCCAAATTCCACCATCTTTCTTATGATGTATCATGTGCTCATTTATTAAATATTTCGTTTTGACTTTTTGTATTGTAGATACTTATTTTGTTAGGGCATCATTGATTAACGTAAATTGATTTTTGTAAATTTTATTGAAACGGTGAAATTTTAATTTTAGTGTGTGTTCGACGGCCAGCGAAATTTATAAATTTGACTTTTTTATATTTTTTTAAGGTAAAATGTCTGGTTAAAAATTGGTAAGTTTAGCCCCTATTAATAAATGAGCACATGATACATCATAAAAAAGATGGTTGAATTTGGAGTTCAACGCAAAAAACGGAGTGCAATTCGGAGTTGTAGATCAAAAGTTATACACGTTTGAAGACAATGACCTTTAAATCAAATACGGAATGACTAAATTGAAAAAAAAAATTAAATTTTGGGGACTAATTTGCAAGAAAATCTAAAGGTATGGACGTTATTCGTCAAAAAAAAATGAACGTAGGGACTTTTTCCACAATGAGTGTCAAACGTATGGACGTTTTGTACCAATTACTTTTAAGAAATTAATTAAAAATGGAATTGGACAAAAATGCCCCTCATTTAACGTTGAAATATGGTTAAATATAACGAAAAGGACGTCTACAATAAGAAAATGTAAAGGTTGGGACGTTCAACATCAAAAATCAAAACGTTGGAATGTTTTGCACAATACATGTCAAAGGTATGGACGTTTTGTGCTATTAATCCTTAGAAAAATTATGTTTCAAAGAGAAAACTCGAAAACTCATTTGGTTTGAATTTTGAGATATACCATATTAAATTAAAAAAATTGGGCCAGAGTTCAAAAAATTTCGAAGGTGTACATAGGGTTTCGTCTTCAACTCCAACCCCAACCCCTGCCAACCTCGACAACCAATCTGTGCGAACCCAACACCCAGATAAATGCAATCGTCTGAGATAGCCACCCAGTGCTGGTTTAGCTCACCACCATCAGAGGTGGCCCTATAGGTGTGCAGGTGGTGCGACCGCACAGGACCTCAACACTACAGGGGCACCAAAAAAAAATTTATTAGCGGTACTCAGAGGAAAAAAAAAATTGATTATAGGGAGCACCACCAAAAAAAATTATGTTAATTTTCCTTCAAAAAAAATAATAAAAATTATGTTAATACAATTTTTTAAATTTTTTTTAGCTTATAATTTTGGAATAGTTTTATTATAAAGTAAGAAGGAAACATTTCACTTTCCATAATTGAGCCGTCTAGCTTCCTTTTCTCTATTCTAATTTCTTGTCTTCCGATTGCTTTCATTTTCCTTCCATTCCTACTATTAATTTACCGTTTAGTTACGTAATCTTCTCAAGGCCCAAATTCTAATCAATGATGTAGACTTCTTTGTTCATTGATTCATTTCATTTTCATTCGCTTTTGCATTTGCTCCACTTTTGAGTTCTTGATTCATGTACGAGAAAAAAGGTCAAATTTGAGTTTTATTTTTAAATTCTAGTTTAAATTAGATCGTATTAGTTATTATAATTTGTTCATTTTTCGTTTCTATATTCTAAATTACAATTTTACTCCACTTAATGTTGTTCTCCTTTATTTCTTGGTTTTAGATTGTTAAAGGCTGACGGCAATGCACTTGTTAAAAGATTCTACGACTTTATACTCTAATCAAGTGTTATACTACTACTTTTGTGATCTATTTTGGCAAATTATAGTTTTAACTTTTACAGTTGGCATAAAATTTGAAAATGCATCCTAGAAAACAAAAATCAGGATTTGAAAAAACGAAAGAAAAAAGAAAAAATGGAGGAGTTGATAGAATCTCAAAAAGGTGTTCTTGACCAATTTGTTATTAAAGAAGCCAACAATGTAGACCAAGTGCTTGAAAATGATAAAAATAAAAGTGAACGAATGGACTAAAATCTTATTTGCGTTCAACCAAGTCACAAGAAAGATTGAATGGATTAACTTTGATATCTATTCAACAAGATTTGCTAGAAAATACTGATTACAAAAGTTTAGTGAGTTTGCTTCTAGAAATGCGAGAAGAAATATTTTTACATGATTGTTGCATTTCGATGATTATTCGCAATTTTTGTTATTTTTTTTTATAGGGCTTGCTCACGTGGAGTTGTACGAAAGTGGTTAGTGGTTTGGACAATGTTTTACTGAAAAAAATGCATTTTCAGAAGTTTCAAAGGTACTTTTGGAATTTACTTGTACTTTTCTTTTAAATGAAAAGTAAAACATTAACAATTATTTAAATGTCACATTTTACAAAAAAATACTAGTATTGAAATATATAATTTAATATTTCTTAATATGTTTCTAAGTTAAATGAAGGGGCACTATTTTTAATTATAGCACAGGGCATCTAAAATTTCAGGGTCGGCTCTGTCCACCATCACCTGTACCAGCAACCTCCACATTCACCTCACCACTCATTCAAGAAAAGGAAACGATTGGGAAAATATTAAAGAAATAAAATATAGAGCAGCTGTTAAAAAATAAAATAAAAAAGAAAGCATCTTTCCGCTAGTGCTCGACATCCTGATTCTTATTAATCGACTCCTCTTGATTTTGGTACTTTTTGGTTTGAATCTAAGGATAGATTCTCCTATATCTACATTGGATCAGCATTATTCAACTCATTTTTCGCATAGACACTGATTTTTGAAGAAATATCCATTTTTTTATTCCCCGGGAACTTTTGTTTAGTTGCATGATTCTCAGTCTTATGAATATCATAACATTATATCAAAATAATTATTAATTGTTATTCATATTAATGGAGTTAGTTGTTGCTAATACTAAGCTCCTATTTTGTTTAGCTAATTTAAAAAATAAATAAACTAACTCAAAATTTATAATTAATATTAATCATACATTTCATGAGATTTTTATCAATTTTTTAATAACACATTTCATCGACTTTTATTAGAATCTACTAAAATTTTGATAATAGTGGCTGAAACTAGTGTATACTTTTAATACTCTTTTATTTTAAAAATGATGATGGAACTCGAAATAATTTTATCAAAATATAAATATATATAACATTTTAAATATGCTTGTGTGAAGGCTATGTTTGGCTCACGTTTATAAAAATTAATAATAATAAAAAAAATTATCTACACATTAAATCAACAAGTACTACCCATTTATATGCAATGTCGGTCATGTGAGTTGTGAAGCCTAAGGCAAATTACAAATTATGCACCTTGTAGCCGAAATGGGGAATTTTTTCTGTAAGGTGGGGGGAAGGGGTTAAATTTTCCTATGATCTAATTAACATAGAATTTTTTTTATAAAATTATTCATTTATGTCAAATGTAATTGAATTAATCATCACCAAAAAAATTAACTATATTAATAACCAACATATATAAAATAAAAAAACATCAAGACCGACAGAGTTACAATCGTATAAGACAATAAAGCTTTTGTCATATAAGTCGACAAGACCACAATCATTTTCAATTAGTTCCTCTAATTCTTTTCACTGGCTAATTTAGTTAGTTCCCCTTTCTCAGCCAATTTATTTAAATTGTTGTTATCGTTCATATTTTGTTGTTCAATAATCACCACATTCTCCACAATTTCCTTTAATTATTAGCTCAAAAAATTTAACTAATTGACAAATAATAAGGATTAAAGAATAAAGAATTAAATTATTAATTATTACCTTTTGAAATTCGAAGCACGACGGACAAATTAATTCAGTCCACTAATCCATCGAATTTGGTCGATTCAAACAAAAGAATTTCTCATCTTAGTCCACTAATCAATTCACTAATTCGTGGAAAGCATTGGTCGACTCAAAAAGAGGTAATAGATTATTTGATTTGAGAAAAAACAATAATAGAACACGAATGGAACAAAAAAGATACTCAAACAAAATATAGGGTATAAATAACCCACTGTTGCGATTTTTGTTTCAGGTTGCAGAATGGAAAACGAATGATTGAAGACGATGCAAAGTCACGATTAATTCATTCTATTTTTTTTTTTTTGGGCGTCCGATTAGAACATTGAGTATTTTGGTTAGCTGGTTAGGTGGGCAATTTATTTGACAGCATGTTTAAGCTGTTGGTATTATATATATATATATATATATATATATATATATATATATTATGTTTTAGGTAAATTGTGTTGTTGAAAATTGACAGTCTATTTAGGCTCACTTTAAATTATAGCATTGTTCGACGGTTAAAGAAGTGATTTCATTTGGTTTTTTTATGTTTTTAAATAAATTGTATTGTTGAAATTTGAAAAGAGAAAAGTGTATGATTAAAATGTTATTTGTAAAATTGTGTAATTTATAAATTAATTTATAAACCACAAATCTGATCACCTACAATCCAAGCGCATTACTCAATATTTTATTGACAGCCCCACTTTTTTTATTATTTTTTTTCTAGTAGAAAGGGCTGTCGCCTGACAGTCCTTAGTTTTTGTTTTTTTTTTTTTTTTTTGACCTTTTTTTTTAGATTAGTTTTTTTTTTTTTTTTTAAACTTTTTTTGACTTTTTTTTATCTTAATTTATTCTTGTAAGTGCCTCCATTTGGTAAATATACATTTTTTAGTTTATAAATCACACAATTTTTTAAACTACTTTTTAATCACACACATTTTCTCTCTTCAATTTTCAATCACTATTTTTTTACCTCAAAATCATAAATAAATCAATTTATAAATCAAACAGTATTAACTATTTTTTCATCTTTGTTAAACGGTAGCTAAACTTTTGTTTGACAACACCATCTGGCGGAATTAGAAACTTTATTCGGCTCGGGCGGACATTAATAAGAAAATTCCATTTATGGCGGACTTCTGTAAAATAACTTTATTTTTTGAGTGGCCCATAAAATGCAAAAAAAGTCTAACTAATTTTTTTCTCTGAATTCAGCACAGGTGGCGAACATACCTCGCTCGGAGGTAAATCCGCCCCTTATAACACTGTTTGATTTATAAACTGATTTATTTATGATTTTAAGATAAAAAGTAGTGGTTGAAAATTGGATAAACAAAGTGTGTGCAGTTAAAATGTGATTTGAGAAAATTGTGTATTTTATAAACTGTTTTATAAATCAGTTTATTTTATTTACCAAACAAATGCTAATATAAGAAGAGAAAAAAAATTAAAGATTTTTAAAAATAAACAAACTGGTTTATTTATGATTTGAAGTAAAAAGTAATAGTTGAAAATTGGACGAAAAAAATGTATGTGATTAAAAAGTGATTTGAAAAATTGTATAATTTATAAATTTATTTATAAACCAAAAAAGTACAATTACCAAATTGAGGAAAATTTAAACAAAAAAAAACATAATAATAGAATAAGAATAATATTACTATATATATATAAGATTGAATGTGCAATTGACAATATTTAAATTGCAATTAAACACTATTCATCCAATTTAAGCATTACTAATCCAATTAAACACTATATGAGCAACAATTGAATACACTCTTCATCCAATTAAAAACTATGCCAGGAAAATTGCCCGGATTTCTCATTAATTTAGACACTATTCATTCAATTAAACATTAAACACTATTCATCCAATTAAATATTATGCAGGCAATTGCCCGACTTTCCTATTAATTTAGGCACTATTCATTCAATTAAATTTAGTCACTATTCATCCAATTAAACACTACGCGGTCAACAATTGAATTTAATGCACTATTCAGTCACATGTCCAAAGATTACCTTGGATATCTTTATGGAGACCTTCTCATGTTCCTATTTTATCGTTTTGAGTTACTTATTTTTTTTTCTCGTTAAGTTAATTATGGAGGTTCAAATAAAGTCGTAATAGCAATATCTTAATATTGATGTGAAGATTTTGCGCAATACTTTGTTACATTATTTTCGAATTACTAAAACATAGCAAAAATTTTAGTCAATTAAAATAATCCATTAGCAATGTATTTCGTCTTTCATTAAATTTTTTCTTTCGTTTTCCTTTTTTTGTTTGCCTCAAATTATAGGTTATTTTTCTTATTAAGATTATATTAATATCTTAATTTTTTAATATACTCCTATTTAATATACATTGTTATCAACACATATGAACTTCTTATTATTTAATGTAGGGTAAATTAGGTAAAATGTAAGTAAAATTATAGTTCCAACATATAATAATTATGTTTTCTTAATCCGTGTAAATTGTATTTTAGATTAAAAACCTTAATCGGAAGTATATGATTTTTTATTTGAGAATTTTTGTTTGGAAAACTAAACTAATGATTAACTAAAAAGTAATGAAAATTTGGATTTAAAACTTATAAAAAAAAAAAAAAAAAGCTTGTTAGAATTTTGAATCCATTTTAACTCTTTCCACCATATTTTGACCAAATTATTTAAATACAATTCATGATTTTTGAAAATTCGTGTTCCTAAAATTATTTATGTCCTCTTTCGAGCTGTGCATAAAAACTTTTTCCTAAACATGAATTGACTATATTTCTATGATAATTCAAACATATAAAAAAACATGGTTGTTTGGTGAACGCTATGTAAGATTACACAAAGTATAAGGGTATATTTCTATCATATATCGAACTTTGTTGTAATTAATTAAGGTCTAATAATTTCCTACTCTTTCGAACATAGGAAATTATTACAAACTCATACAACTAGTGATCAATTAATTGCGTAATAATGAGAAAGACAAATTAATTGCATCTGCATAAATTAAATGAATATTCAAAATATGAATTCAAAAGTTAAAAATTCATTACAATTCTAACACTAACAACCTGGCCTAAAAACATGATGGAAAACAATTCACAAGAAGATTGAAAAGAAGTCATCTCGTTCATCTTCTTGATCCTTGGTCTTCAATATTGTTATTAGTGTCATGGATTCCTCAACAATTGAACAGCATTTTACATGAATTCAACAAGTTGGGAATCCCTAAAAACGTGTCTTACGTCTGGTATTTATAACTTGTCTCAAAACTTAGGTCAAAAGAGATGAAAATTCAATTGAAATCCGTGAAAAAACCCAGTTGAGTGGCCCAGATTTTGACCATGCGATCGCGCGGTAGAGATCCTTGCAATCGAGCTCTTATCACTTATACATTTCTGAGACTGTCATGTGATCAGGCACTTGAATCTTGTGCGATCGCGTGGTATTAACTATCCATACAATTTTCATCTTTCATCGTGCTACAAGTTGGTACCCATCTTTTTATTGCACACAAAGCTTCCAACTTTCGATTGATACAATTAGGTCCTTGAACTTTTGATTTCTTCCAATTTGATTCTTTCTTCGAATTTTCTTCTAATTAGCGCCTTGATTGACATCTCCAACTCTTCATTTTCATAGTTTAGCGCTTTTATCATCCAATTGACTTGTTTGTCACTTCAATTCTTTTGTTTTCTCGACTTTGGGACATTTCTGGAATATAAATAAATAATATTAAAATCAATAGCAAATATTCTCAAATGAACATATAAAATCCTATTTTTATGATAAAAATAAGTGTATAAAATACACTTATCAACAGCCTAACAGAGACTAAGGGTTTTATTGGCAAAGTTTTTCTAATACTAAAATAAGGTTGCGTTTGATAGCAAAGGTGGAATTTAGGTGGAAAGAAAATGAATTCCAGGGAGGAATTCAATTCCTGGGAATTTGAAATTTAATGTGTTTGATTGGTTTAATTTTCTAGGTGGAAAAAGTAGGGAATTTTTCAACTTTTGTTGTTTGATTGACATTATTTTCCATGGAAAGTAAAGTAAAATTTATATATTTTAATAATAATAAAAAAATTTCCTTACATTTGTACTTAATAATAATAATGTTAATTTTTAGAAAAAAAAATCAATTAATAACAAAAAAAATGATCAAACGTAATGAAAATTGTATCGAAAGCGCGTTCACTTTGTCCATTTTCAGCTGTTTTCAGCTCGTTTTGAGTTTTCGATTTTTGGAAATATCGAAAACGCGTTCACTTTGTCCATTTTCAGAAACGCGTTTTCCAAAACACCCAAAAAAATATAAAGGAAACTCAAAATGAGTTTATTGCGTTTTGGATATTTTGTGTTAAAAAGTCCAAAACGACCAAAACGCGCGTTTTGGATTTTTTTTTTTGTGTAAATGTGAGACATTTCCTTCACTTGAAGTTCTTATATTATTTTGCCATTATATATAAATCCATGTTAAGATTTTTTTTTCGTAATTTTTTATTTTTTATTATTATTATTATTTTGTTTTAAAAATGTGAGACACTTCCTTCACTTGAAATTTTTATGTTATTTTGTCATTATATATATAGATCCATGTTAAGATTTTTTTATTTTGTAAATTATTTTTATTTATTTATTTTTTTTTTGTAAAAGTGAGACACTTCCTTCACTTGAATTTCTTATATTATTTTGTCATTATATATAGATTCATATTAAGATTTTTATTTATTTATTTATTTTTTTTTTTTTTGGTAAAAGTGAGACACTTCATTCACTTGAAGTTCTTATATTATTTTGCCATTATATATAGATCCATTTTAAGATTTTATTTTTTGTACATTTTTTTTTATTTTTTATTATTATTTTTTTTTTTGTAAAAGTGAGACACTTCCTTCACTTGAAATTCTTATGTTATTTTGCCATTATATATAGATCCATGTTAAGATTTTTATTTTTTTTTGTAATTTATTATTATTATTATTATGGATAAATGTGAGACGCTTCATTTACTTGAAGTTCTTATGTTATTTTGCCATTATATATAAATCCATGTTAAGATTTTGTTGGTATAGGGTTAAATTTTTGTTTAACTGAAACAATATTAATGATGAATTTATTGACATAGAGATCTAACTGATTTATTAACATTAAAATTAATGTAATTTAACAAATAAACCATTTTTACATATAAAATATCACAAAATAAATATACTAAAAAATTACAAAGTAAACGCATTTTCAGTTTTCTAATTTTGAAAACAGTTTTTCAAAATTACAAAGAGAACATGTTTTCAGTAATTCCAAAACAAACAACCAAAATTCAAAATTCAAAACAAAATCCAAAACTCAAAATTCAAAATCGAAATACAAAGAGATCGGCCCTTAAGATTTTCCATGGAAAATAAAATCTCCTCCCCTCCTGAGAAAATGAATTCATCCAAAATAAGAAAAATACCGAATTTCGAGACAAGTGAAAAAATGAATTCCATGGAAAATTTAGGCAACCAAACAGCGCAAAGTTGAAAAATCACATGAAAAACAATATTTTCCATGGAAAATTTCACCTATCAAACACACCCAACTGTATTTGTGTTGTTTGTATAATTTTTCAGAAGCCTTTAATTAATTAGATAAAAATGTTTTACATGATGTTGACCTAATACGATTTACTCAAAAAGTTGCTTATGTGAGTACATTTTTATTTATTTATTTTTTAATTCTCACCTCTAAAACGCACTTTCGATGTGTAAATGTAATTGACTTTTATGGGGGCAACAATATGTCAATTAGCTATATATATATACAACTGTAATTGACTCTAAATTATCGATAAATTTTACAATAAATCGAGCAAAAGAAGGAAAACTATATACACGCATTACCAAAAGTGCTAGTGCCCTCGCTTTTGTTTCACAATGAAGCAAAGTGAAATGACAAAAATATAAAATTAAATAAATAAATAATATTAATAATAAAAGAATATATCTAATGGGCGCACAATTGATGTAAGCCCCCTACTCACCTATCTTGCTTATCTCCATTTGATAGATCACAACATGTGGGCGAATATTGACAGTTTGTTTCATTATCGTCGGCAACCAATCAGACTCCGGATTCTATCTTCTCATTTTCCAATTTGTTTAAAGCCTGATAGGGAAACGTAGCTTTCTTATCATTGCATAATTGCGATTATTAAATCAACTTTTGAATAATATTATCTTGATCGATTCATTTTCTTCCACTATGTTTAAGGCCACCTACTTAAATAAATATAATCGTGTTTTGTATTTTCGAGTGAGCTCTACACGAGTCATCAGAAAAATACAAGGTCCAATATGACTCAGAAGCATAACTTTTGCTAGGACGACAAATAATTGATCGTCCCAACACGAGCGTTAGTCTTGAACATTTTACTACACTTATAAAAGTAGAAAATATAGTTGTATGTGATTGAGTAAAATGAAACGCGTAAAGTGATTGGCGACTTTTACTTTAATTGTGAACTTGAGTTTTTACTGCAAAAATACTTGACAAAGAGAAATATAATTACGACATGAAACTCACCAAGCCATTAAATTGACTTTGTTTGCTTGCAAATAAGGCTCTTTTACAATTTATATACACTAATGCATAAGATGAGAAATTTTTAGTTAAAAAACTTTATCTATTGAAAGTATACTTGTACTACTTTTGTGGGCTTGGCATGACCTGGTCTATGACCAAACCTTAGTAATGAGCACAAGAACCATGCAAGATTTTTAAAAATCATATCCAAAATTCATATTGAATCATTTTGCATTAAAATAGATGAATTTCACATTAAAAATTAAATTAGCCACACAGAAATTCAAAATCATTTCAGCAAAAACAGTAAAACACCAAAAAAAAAAAAAAAATGTTGCTATTGGTGTTCTCCGAAAAAGGGTTCGAGAACAAATAGCAAAGTAAACATGGGTTTGGATATAGCAGGGAGGATATGATGCTCATTGTGGACATCATAATCCTTACACACATATGTTGTGAAATTGTCGTGTGGAACAAATGATTTTTTTATACCACATGGCAATCCCACACTACATGTGAGTAAGGATTATGGTGCCCATAATGGGCACTATATCCTTCCTTTTGGATATAGACCTTGATTGGGGGAAGAATGATGTGTTTTTATGTGATTTGAGTAATTTTTTATCGAATCTAAGTTTCGAAAATAGATGATGAGGGTTATGAAGGGGGAGGAGATCTGTCAAAACAACCCAGAAATGGTTAAAACAGTGAACAATTTAGACTCCACAACAACTCTTGAAAAGTTGGCGAAGGAACTTTCGAGAAACCAGACGGAAGAAAAACGCAAGAATATAGGTCTATCGAACGGACGATGGAGACAGGAAGCTTCAGGAAAGGGCAAATGAAACGTTCGGTTCACTAAGCAAGAGGAAAAAAAGGGAGAAGGAAAAAAAAAAGAAAAAAAAGTAAACGGCGTCATTTTGATAACGTAAGCGTGGCGTCAAGCAAAATCATATGAGTACAATAATTTTTTTTCTTTTTTACTGTTGCCAAATCAAATAAAAAGGAAAATAAATTCTGTTTTTTTTTTTTTTAGTTTGTTTTTGTTTTATTTTTAATTTTACTGTTGTCAAACCAAATAATTGACTTTAGGTGTGAAAGCAACCAATCAAAAATGAATACTAATCTTTGAAGACGCTCTTCTAATATAGGGAGAAAAGCAGGGAGAAAAGCATCTGCTCGGCTCCATTTAAATGGAATATAAATTATTTTTTTGAATTTTTTGTGTTTTTTAGGTAAGATGTGTAATTAAAAATTAGAAAAATAAAATCTTAATTGATTAAAAAGTGATATGAAAAATTGTGTAAATTAAATTTTTGAATATATATATATATATATATATATATATATATATATATATATATATATATATTTTGTCTTCTAGTCAAATTAATAGGCGCCGCCGAACGAATTAATAAGTGGGGTTAAAATAATGGAAAACTCCTGCACTGCAAGCGCAGGTCAACATTGTGATATAAGCGTTTTCAAGTTTTCCCATTAATGTTGGAGCAAGTGTAAGCTAGGTTATCCTAAATGTAGACTTCAGTTGAGCAACTTGAAATCTCTGACAATTGATCAAATCCTATCAATGGGCTATATAACATATACCAAAATATAACATGTAACATGTGCTTAAAAAGATAATAAGAAATTTACGAACGAGAAGATGTAAGGTATACGTTTAGCAAAACTTATTGAGATTATATATTTATCTAACATAAAAACATCTCCAATAGACTATTTGAGATACTCTTTATTTTGAAAAATCAATCCTTAAAATTTCACTATAATATGCTCTCCAACTTAACATCTTATCTTATCTTATTTTATTTATTTTATTATCTTATCTCATTATTAAAGGAAGAAGGTTGGAAATATTTTCCTCCCACGATTTCCCACTCAAATGACTTCTTTTTCCTCCCAAAAAAATGGTTTGAGCTTGAACACCGTACACTGCATATTTTTACTTCAATTAATTCCCTCCAATTTTATATCACAAAACACCTCTCCTTCCAATGATTGTATCTGGAACTGTGTGATTGGACTTTCACATTTTTGCTTGAGCACGAAAACTAGGCAAGTTGTAGATCAGTCCCGCTCCGTTGTTAGAAGTGGGCAACATTACGTTGTCCACCCACAAGTAAGAATGCGCCAGTGTCTGATACCTCTCCTCCCAATGACTGTATCTGGAACTGTGTGATTGGACTTTCACATTTTTGCTTGAGCACGAAAACTAGGCAAGTTGTAGATCAGTCCCGCTCCATTGTCAAAAATGGGCAACATTATGTTGGCCCCCCACCAGTGACAATGCGTCACGCTAGTAGGTGGCCAACATAACGTTGCTCACTTTTGACAACGGAGCGGGACTGATCTACAACTTGCCTAGTTTTCGTGCTCAAGCAAAAATGTGAAAGTCCAATCACACAGTTCTAGATACAGTCATTGGGAGGAGAGGTATCAGACACTTGGCGCATTCTCACTGGTGGGTGGGCAACATAATGTTGCCCACTTCTGGCAACATAGCAATTTCGAGTCGTAGATTTGTCCATTAATTGTGTAGTCATTTTGAGATCTAATTAGGTGATTTGATAATATTTTTTCAGAGTCATCTACAACTATGAATATTATGGTCAAGAATGAATAAAACTTTTAATCATTATTCATTTTAGTAGTCGTGTAAATGTTATATGGTATAAGATTTTCGGTATAATTTTACTATTTTAAATGCTACCCGTTGTCCTATCATGATAGTTGCTAAGTTTACGTATTATTTTAAAAATGATTTGTGAAATTGTGCTAATTATAATTTGAAATTATAAACTTTACCGAACACAATCTAAAAATATAATTTTATGGGTTAGATACAAATATTTGTAAGTTAAGATTAAACACGCATTTAGAAATATTGTGATTGATATTTTTTAATGGAGTTAATGAAAATTGGAAAAAATTAATAACGGGGTGGCAAATGAACAAAGTAACCGTTAAAAAAAAATCATGCCTAAAACACCTTCAAAAAATAGCTTGATCCATTTATATCATTCTTATAATTTCTATTCTTACCGGAAATAGAATGCGTGAAAAATAATTAAAATTTGCAATTGAATAATTAATTTAAAACGTATTGAAAATCCCGTCCAAGGAAAAAAAAAATTACGTGAATATTTGAGTGCACTTTGTATATAATATTACATCAAATATAATATATCATAATCATAATGAGACCCATTTTTCAAAATAATGTGCTTTGTAAGAGTAAAATTTTAGAGAATATGTAGTTGAATATCAATTTTTTTTTTTTTTGAGTTTATATGTAGATTATTTTAGTAATAGAATGTGTAATTAAAAATGAGTTTGAATTCGATCAATATTTATAGTACGAGTATTAAAATTATAATTTATCTTTAAGATATTTTATTTATTTGTTATTCTCTATATGATAAATAAAAAAAATACTATTTTTGTGAGAAATTATATTTATTCCAGTAATAGTTGAAATAAATATATTCTATATAAATGTGTTAATTAGAAATGAAAGAATTGGATTAATATATTTTGAAAATAAATAAATAAAATTATTGAAGTTTTACTTTCTAATATGTCAATTAAATGAGTATGTTCTTTAATAAGAGTATTTCAAGAATAATTAATTTGTTGATATCAACTTTTTGTTACTAATGCATAAATTAAATAAAGTTTTTTTTCCCCTTTTGATTTTTTTTTTTAAAGTTTCAAATTTGATAACATTTTGTAATAAAGTGTTATTTGTCTATTTTTTTATTTGAGATGATTGTATAATCAACATATTTTTATAAATTTTCATCGAAATCATTTTCATTGATAGAAATTTTGTGCATCGTACAAGGGAAAAATCTAGTTTTAATTTAAAGAGTGGTTTGACTCTCCAAATTTAGAGAGCCAAAATCACCTTCTATTATTAAATGAATTCAAAAAATTTTAACTTTCAATATTCCTACATTAACATTCTTTATTACATATTTGATATCATTGGTCAAAAAAATAAATATTAACTAAAAATAAAGAAAGACAATAAATAGTTTTATGAAAAGGTAAAATAAAGAGCAAAAAATAAAGAGTTTATTGGAACTTGTAAAAAATATTGTTCTTTAAATTTAAAGATGCTCTCTATTATGTAGAATATGCTCTTTAAATATAAAGAGTCTATTAAGATAAAAGACACGTCTTTACGATATAACACTTCCTTCTGAAAGTAAATATCATTTATGGTCTTTTCGACAACTTTCCGTAGCCTTTTTTTTGTTTTTTTTTTTGATTTTTTAGGTATATTGTGTGATTGAAATATGATTTCAAAAAATGTATGATTAAAAAGTAATTTGAAAAATTGTGTTATTTATAGATTGATTTATAAATTGTAATAATCTATATCTACATCCATCTACATCTATATTTTACATATAAAAACAAAGTCCGTGTAAAAAAATAATATGCATATAGTTTTCTCAGCCAAAATGACTTTCTAAATCTTGAAATCTATATAAAAAAAATAATAATAATGTAATAAATATTTTAGCAATTATTATGGTACGTGTGTCATTATTGGCATTAGAATTCTTGCTATGCAATTAACGACATCAAGATTGTAATGTATAAACAATTTTTTGTATTGATAATTATTGTATTATATTGAAGTCAAAAAAGACTAAATGTAAAAGTTTTTTTGTATTTTTTATTTTTCCTTAATATCTCATTCATTTTAAATTATATCATTAAGTTCTATAATACTATCTATAATAAACTACTTTTTTGTGATAATTATTGTATTATTTTAAAGTCGAGAAATATGTAATATAAGTGTCAAATTGAAGATATCAACGAGAAGTTTAATACAAGATAATAAGTGAGAGCGAATTATAAATATTTTATCCGTAAAAAGTCACAAAGATCAAATGTAATTTTTTTATATATATATTTTTTTTACTTTTTTTTTAATATTTCATTCATTTTAAATTAGATCATTTAAGTTATATCACACTCAGTATTCATAAAATATGAAATCGATTCTACCCGAAAAAAACAGTAGATCAAAGGTCAAAAGGTTAAATCATGTCGAACTGAAGTCAAACCGATTTTAATTAAAAAAATTAATAATTATTTCAAAGATCATAAAATTTTCTTAAAAAAATATTATTTTACAAATAAAGCAACATTTACTCATTTAAAGATAAAATTAAGTACAAAAAAATATAACAATATTCTTTGATTTCAAAATTACCAAAATCGATAAAGATTTATAGTTGTTGATTTTATTTATTATATTACACTACTATTTCACCTGTGCGATGCACGAAAGTTATTATCCTCAATATCGATTTAAATAAATATTCGTAAAATTTTAGTACTTATACATAATCAACACACATATATAAATGCATAAAAAGGAATTCTCAATTACAATAATTATTAGAATTTAAAAAATAACATAAGTAATTCGAATTATTAAAAAATTCTTTAAATAGTAAATGTCAATTTATATATTTAAATAATAAATTATTATTGATTTCAATAATTTTTATGAATTATTAATAACTTCATTGAAAATATAAATTTAGTTATTTTTTAATGGTATATTATATTTGATATAATATTATGTGCACGAATATTGATGCGTGTGAAAGGTATTAACATATTTTCCATAACTTCTATTAGCATATTTCGAATAACTTCTACATTTGCCACTTGTATTTAACGTACTTTTTAATTTTCATTCAAAAACATCAATCACAATAATTAAAAAAGAAACAATCAAAATTTTTGAATTTAACCAATAAAACTTTATTTACAAAATTAAGTGGTCAAAATAATAATTTTGAAAATCTAGTAATTATCATGATACGACAACTAAGTAAAGTTGGAGATTACGAAATTATACTGAAAATTATACCCTATGATCATTAAAATGTTTATTAAAATTAAGAATGATTAAAAAATATTAATCATTCTATTAATATTATTAACTAAAAAAAAGTAAAGCATTAACTCTTCAATATTAACATTCATTCAATAACTTTTTCTATAAGTTATTTATAAACAGCACATTTTTTCAACCCACTTTTTAACCATATATTTTTTTAAAACTATTTTTCAACCATACATTTTATCTCGATACAAAATATAGTTGCTGAACAGATGCTTAATTTATTAAAATATTTAATAATATATATATATTAGAAAATATGATTTGCAATATTAAAGATAACAAATGATTTGACTATTAGTAATTAAAACACAATTTAATTATTGATGGCTACACATATGATTTATAATATTAAGAACAACAAATAAAAAAAATCAATAATTAAATAATAATTTTAATACTGATAACAAAAAAAATAATGATTGAACTCATTCAATATTAACGTTAATAATAATAATAATAATAATAATAATAATAATAATAATAATAATTATTATTATTATTATTATTATAACCAAAATATACAAATGAAAATAACATCATATTAATTATATACTATAATGCTAAAAGATAAAGAATTTAAGAATTAAATTCTCCCAAGCTATCATACTCTTATATATAGTATAAATTTCCATCAGTACGATGAATTGAAATTACTATCCGCAATATAGATAAGCATTTGTAAAATTTAATTATTATACATAATCAACACAAATAAAAAAGATACACAAATAATTTTTTTATTGCAACAATTATTAAAATTTAAAAACAACATAAATAATCCAAAATATAAAAAATTTCATTGAATGATAATTGCAAATTCTGTTATTTTTTAATTGTATATTATGTTAGATGTAATATTATCAATACAAATATCGACGCTTGTTCAAGATATAAATATATTTATTATAATTTCTATATTTGCCTCACATATTTAACTTTTTCTCAATTTTCGTTCAAAAATCACAATAAACTATAAATATGTGTTTAATCTTTACTCATCAAACATACGACAATTGAATAACATTGAAAATCAAGAAATTGTTATATCATATAATCTTTGTACAATTATTAAAATTAAAAAATATTTTAAAAAATATTAAACATTAATGTTTAGTTATTACCATAAAATAATATTAGTACTCTCTCTCTCACACACACACACACACACACAAAAATAAATGCATTTACATCTATTCAGATTTTGCATTCACACTAATTCACTTTACATTCACACTAATCCACTTTTCTCCTTTTAAAATATACTAGTGTTATACCCGTGCGATGCACGGTCATTTGTTACTTACATATATCAAATCTATATTTTAACATATAAAATGAATATTTAATTAAAAATGATAAATGAATGAAGATGATTAATTACAGAGGTACATTACACATGCCTTAATTTTTTTTACGGTTCGTATGTTTATCGTTTTATGAATTTCTTTAAATATTGTAATTTGAATTGATTTAAACTTAAAATGTAAAAGAAAAATTACATTTAAATAGAATTTCTAATAAGTAGAAAAATAGATTTATTTGTGATATACGCTTAAAATTTTATTAATAGAATGTTAGTTAAAAATTATTTTTATAAAAATGAGGATTTGAATACCGATAAATAAATAATCATTAAATAATAATTTTAATACCGATAACTAAAAATATTAATTGAACACATTCATTATTAGTGTTAATAATAAAATTAAAATTGATTAAAAAAATATCAACCATTATTTAGTATTCATAATATATATATATAAAAGGCAATAAATGTGTTCACACTAATTCAGATTTCGCATTCACACTAAACCATTTTGTGTTCACATTGGTCAGACTTTCCTCCCTTTATATATTACTAGTATTTTCACCCGTGCGTTGCACGGTCATCGTGTCTTCTCATATAATTACGACTACAATATTTTTCTATTTTTTATAAGAACAAACATATGTATAATGATATAAATAGAGTGAATACAATAGAGTGAATATTTCTACTTATTTGTATTATATTGTTTGCCCATACGCTTTGCATACCAAAAAAAGGCCCCACAATTTTCACAATTAAATGTAGGATCGCCAAAATCCAAGTATTCTGCAACATTCGTATAAGAATTAAATAAGAAAAGTACATCATTATATTGTAAATGGATAAAAAATACTGTAACATGAGAGAAATAAATACTAAAATAAATAAAAAATATTTGAAGAAGTTCGTAGTTTAAACAATGATAAACGAATGCATAGTTTATAGATGAAAAATAATAAGTTATACATAGGAAAATCATTTATATATGGAATTTAATCAATATGATTTAAAAAACATTGTAAACTATAAAAATTAAAAATTATTGTATTGTAATATTTGAATAGTAAAAAAAAAAAGATACATAAAGTATCAAATGAATAATAGTTGATAACAATTACTACCCAATTACTCCAAAAAAATTATTCGAGGATTATACCTTATGTTTTTTATTAAATAATATTGTCACGTCAAGCATGAAAAAAAAACATTCACATGAGAAAAATAAATAAAAAAATAATAAAAAATTAATTTTAAGAATTTCATATTTTAAACAACAATAAACTAATGCATAGTTTTTCAAAACCACCATTGATTATAACAAACATGAATAATGAAATAAATAGAGTGAATACAACAGAGTGAATATTTCTGCTTATTTGTGTTATATTGTTTGCCCACACGCTCTGCATACCAAAAAAAGGCCCCGCAATTTTCACATTTAAATGTATGATCACCAAAATTCAAATACTTTACAACATTCGTATAAGAATTAGATAAGAAAAGTACATCATTATATTGTAAAAGGATAAAAAATACTGTCGCATGAGAGAAATAAATAGGAAAATAAATAAAAATAAAAATTTGAAGAAGTTTATAGTTTAAACAATGATAAACGAATGCATAGTTTTTAGATGAAAAATAATAAGTCTTATATAGGAAAATAATTTATATATGGAATTTAACCCATATGATTTAAAAAAAATTGCAAACTATAAAAATTAAAAATTATTGTATTGTAATATTTGAAAAGTAAAAAAAAAAAAAAAAAAAAAATGACAAATAAAGTATCAAATGAATAATAGTCTTAACAATTACTACCCAATTACTCAAAAAAAATTTATTCGAGGATTATACCTTATGTTGTTAATTAAATAATATTGTGACGTCAAACATGAATCATTAAAAAAAAAAAAAAACTGTAAATGGATAAAAAAATACATTCGCATGAAAAAATAAATAAGAAGATAATAAAAAATTAATTTTAAGAATTTCATATTTTAAACAATAATAAACTAATGTATACTTTTTCAAAACCACCATTGATTATCATAAAAAATAATAACTGTCATTAATTTACAACATGTGTTCACACCAAACCACTTCCACAAAAAATGTGTTCACACCAAACCACTTCTTTACTTTTATATATATATATATATATATATATATATATATAGTAGTACAGATATAGATTTTATTTCAAAATATTTTAACATATAAAAAAATAAGATAAAAATAACTTATTTGGTGGAAGAAAGTTCAATAAACAAATAAATAATAAATAAAAATATTTTTTTTTTTAAAAAAATTTTAAAAAGAAAAATAAAAATCCTATAAAGATCAAGATTTCCTAATTTTAATTAGTTTGTATATGTTGCATTTCCTTATTCTAATTGGTTTTGTCTTTTTTAAAGTTTGAATTCGATAGCATTTTGTATTAAAATATTATTGTACTATATTTTTATTTGGTATGATTGTATATACAATTAACACATTTTTATAAATTTTGATCGAAATTACTATCACAAACATATTTTCTTTCACACGGGTGAAAATATTGGGATTAAGCATCTTGATGGGGGAATCAAAATTTGATTGTCCCCTACCGCCTCTGGTTAGAATGGTCACAAAACTTGAATATATAATTAACATATTTTTATAAATTTTGATCGAAATCACTATCAAAAACATATTTTCTTTCACATGGGTGAAAATATTGGGATTAAGCATCTTGATAGGGGAATCAAAATTTGATTGTCCCCTCTGGCCTCTACTTAGAATGGTCACAAAACTTGAATATCTCTATTGGATAATAATGTAGTAATTATAAATTGGTTTGTTTATATTTTTGTGGTAAGATGTATGATTGAAAAGTAGTAAGAGAAAATATGTGTGATTAAAAAATAATTTTGAAAATTATGTTTATAAATTATAATGATTGCGTTAAAGAGAGGCTAAAAAAATCTCAAACTAAGATTCTGTTCGATGGCACATGGCAGTTTTTTTTTTTAGGTAAGATGTGTGGTTAAAAATTAGAAAGTGAAAATGTATGTGATTAAAAAACGATTTGAAAAATTGTATTAAAAAAAATGATTTATTAAATGGTTTTTAAAAAATGTTGAACCCTAACCTTAAGGGCCCCTACCTACCCTGCTCAGGGCCTTGGTAAATGATGTAAATCGCAGGTTATGCCTCTCAGAGTGCCGTGTGAGGGCTTACTTGTTAACTTGACAAGGGTCTGATTTGAACCTCTGACCAAGCGAGACTGGTCTTTAAACTACCATTCCTTTCATCGCTGGAAGATGTACCCTAAGAGCTTTATTAAATGGTTTTTAAACCATTACGAACACATTGTAAAGTAAAGTGGAAGTAATTTTATAATGAATAAATGTCAGCCACAAATTCCCTTGGTTTGATACGAGAACGGGATGCCGAATTCTGGCGGCTCACTAATAATATTACTTTAGATTGTGAGCCTCTATTTGACAAACAGTTTATAAATAATGATGTGATAAAATTTTATTAGTCACTATTTTTTGAAAAATTAAAAATGATGACAAAAAATATTTGACCAATTTCTCACTATTCAAAAAATATGTCCAATAAAATATTATTACGTGATTGTTTATATACAAACTTCACCAAATAGAAATAAAGTAATGTCTCCTTTTGACAAACATGTTTAAAAACATAGTTTTTATAACCCACTATTCAATAAAGTAGATTAGGGGAGTCCACTCCATCGCATCCACCCTAGGAGAAGGGTTTTTGATCAACTAACCATGCCCATTATATATATATATATACACGCCCCCCCTCTCGATTCACTAATAGTGGGCAAGGAGGATCGGGAAAACATTGATATGAACCCGCCATCTCTCTGATGAGATCAAGTATACCTAGAATCACACACATCTTCTCTTTATTTTTCAGCCATATATTTTACATCAAAAATATAAAAAAAAAAAAAACATGTTTCTAAAAATAAATTAAAAATCAAACTCAATGTTTTATATATATATATATATATATATAGAGCCAACATCTTGAATTTAGCATAGTACAATAGAAAGAGATAATTTGTACTTATATGATAGATGGGAAATTTTATAACGTCCACTTTGGGCATTTGTCCTCCCTCTATTGGAGGGTGTCAGATAAGCCATGTCTAACATTCAATGCTCACCCGTCAAGTGATGGGTGGATATTTTTTTGGTACCTCTTGGAGTGCATAAAAGGATGGAGATTACTTGGTAATCTCAGCCCTTTTAATCTCTTTTATGCACAAAATTGCCAAAATAACTTTAAATCACAAGACTCTTTTATGCACAAAATTGCCAAAATGCACAATGAGCACAGGGCAAATTAATTAACCAAAATAACTTCAAATCACAAGGCCTTTTTTTTTAATCGACTTCTTCACAGACAAAAACATAACCCTATCACTTCTTCATACACATTACTTGAACACTTGACACACAAAACTCTCTCTCTCTCCCTCCCTCCTTGATTCTCTCTCTTAAATCTTACACGCTGCAATTCCTATGTATATACCCCCCTTATTAGTATCTATAAAATTCTTATTAAAATTTAAGTCAAAATCAATAATTAATTTTAACCATACATTTTATCGATCTCACAATTTTTCAACCATATATTTCATCAATATTTATCATCATGAAGCCAACAATATACAATCTTCAATTGAATGGTTCGCGCTACAATTATTACATACTACCTGTAATGGAATAACGTTAACTCCTTAATGTTGTGAAAACAAGATGTCAACTTTTTGGTCAGCTCAGTTATCTACGCGTTTGTATTGGTCAGTGCATCTACATCATGCACTTCAGCAACCCTTCTTTTTACTACTCTTTCAGATGAGAACATGATATGAGTTTTTGCAATGAGTTCGACCAAGTCCCATGCTTGGTGACACTTTTATTGGTAATGGATCCACCAACTAATGAGTCCACCATCAATTTGTATGGAGTCCACTGCAATTACCACATATTACCTGTAATGGAATAACGTTAACTCCTTAATGTTGTGAAAACAACATGTCAACTTTTTTGTTAGCTCAGTTATCTATGCATTTGTATTGGTTAGTGCATCTACATCATGCACTTCAGCAACCCTTCTTTTTACTACTCTTTCAGATGAGAACATGATATGAGTTTTTGCAATGAGTTTGACCAAGTCCCATGCTTGGTGACACTTTTATTGGTAATGGATCCACCAGCTAATGAGTCCACTATCAATTTGTATTGAGGTGACAACTTAGAATAGAAATACTGAACTTGAAGGTCCTTATTAAACCAATGATATGGACATTTTCGAAGGAGATCCTTAAATCTACCCCAATATTTGTGAAAACTCTCACCGTTCAGTTGTTCAAAAGTTGATATCTCCAATTTTAGTTTAGGTGCTTTAATAGGTGAGAAATATTTGTTTCAAAATTTCCTAGCTGAGTAATCCCATGTAGATATACTAAATTCAGGTTCAGAATCGAGCCACTACAATGCACTATCCTTTAAGGTATAACCATATAAGGAAATAATCGCAAACAAATGACATCATCGTTTATTCACTAATTGGAGATTTTAGCACATTCTTCTAAACCTTGCGACATGCTCATTGGGATCCTCATGTACCTTTCAAAAAAATTGAAGATTATTACTAAAAGATTTATTAAATATGCTCTTAATTGGAAGTCATTCCTTACAAAAGACGTATATAATATACTAGAACAGTTAGCAATTGTAACAGGTGTTAGGAATTGACCCATAGGAAGGTCTCCCACGTTATCTTCTTGTACATTCTGTTGATTGTTTTGATTGATTTGCAATGCTGGATTTTGATTGGGAGGTAATGCAGCAGCATTCAAGTTTAGTTCAATGTATTCCAAATGATTGATTGGATTGACAATTTGGTTCAGATTTTGTTCCCTACGTCTCCCTTTTAAAAATTGTTCAATTTCGGGTTCGAAAGGTAGAAGATTTCCCCTTTGCGAATGGAGTATTTATATTTAAGGACAAGAAGAGGAATTTTTAGAACTTTTGTTTTATTATTTATTTATTTTTATGGATTTTGTTGTTTCTGTCCATTATAAATCAAAATACTAAATATTAAAGACAAACTAAATCTAAAAGTTAAGAATACTAAAAATCAAAATAAATAAATAACAAATTAAAATAGTCTCCGACAATGGCGCAAGAAACTTGTTCGTTTGAATATCGCAAATGTATGATAACATTGATAAGTAATAGAGTGGACTTTTTAGTTCGGGTTGTTGATCTCACAGGGACTACTTATTTGTTATCGATTTACTTTGAACTAAAGTTCCTAAACTAAAGCAAAAACTACGCTAAGAAAATAAAATTACAAAAGAATCCAAAATGACAATAAATTGTGAATTTAATGGCATAAACAATTCAATTAAAATAAGAAATAGAAAATGAAACTATTTACAACTTAAATTAAAAAATAAAAGCAAGAAATTGAGCGATGAGTTTTCTTAACAATAAAGGACTATTGGGACTAATGATTTTGAAGTAATATTCTTGCTTAATTTCACATCTCATGTTGTTTTCTAAAATTGTATTAGATCGAATTCACATATTTATCTAACTTGCCTCTCTGGAGTTCAAATTAGGTCTATTTAACTAAGTCAACCGTGTATCTCTACAGAGGGTCATATTCTTTCTTAACTAAATGCATTAAATCACCTAGAAATTCAAAATTGATCACATGCAACCACAAATTCATATCTCTATTTTTTTTTTATTAAAATTGCCTACTTTTAATATTTGGTCTAATTGTTAACTCATCTCTCGGATTTTGAAAACAACCACAAATTACATGAACTAGTAGCTAATTAATTCATGCATTAAAACAATAGCAAAATCAATATGTAAAAACAATAAAAATACCAAACTGAGAATTGAAATTAATCTACAAGAATTAAATCTACATCATTAATCCCGAAATTAAATCTGGCTA
Source organism: Ligustrum vulgare (assembly GCA_963555705.1). NCBI lineage: Eukaryota > Viridiplantae > Streptophyta > Magnoliopsida > Lamiales > Oleaceae > Ligustrum > Ligustrum vulgare. The sequence continues at coordinate 37,331,060 of OY743188.1, forward strand.
CTCATGTTCTTAGAAATAAAAACAAAGTAAATAAAACCTGGAATTTAGAGAATTGAAAGTTAGACATTTTCTTGCTCCAAGAATTTCCTCAAGCTCTATGTGTTCTCCAAATCCCTAGCTTTCTCTACCTTTGAATTGATGTTTTTAGAGTAATTTTGTGGAAATTAGGCTTTTTTTGGTCTAGGGTTCGTGCCTTTTCAATTGTGTCCTAAGAATAAGAAGAAAATAGGTTAAATAAAGAGGAATTTGGATAAAAAATCAGATTTTTGAGCCCATTCTAGCCTAGTCGAAAGGGTACGCGATCGCGTGGAGATTACTTTTAGCCTTGTGCAGTTTAATCACATGAAGGTGCGATCACGCAAGTTTATGACTTGCGATCGCGTGGTTGTTGAGTTTGCTTGTAATTTCCATCTTTATTTTTCGTATAAGATAGTCCTCTTTCTTTAATTGCGCTCCAAGTCCTCAACTTTCGATTAAGGTAATTTAGTCTCCAAACTTCTGTTTCTATTCAATTAACTCTTTTCTTTTCTTATTTTCTTTCATTTGACCTTCAAACTTTTGTTTTTGCAATGTTGTAAAGAACCTTAATTCCCAACATCCTTCGAGATCTAAACCATGATCTTGTTATATTTGGTATAGGTTTGGTATTTTTTCCAACTTCAATCTGAAAATTTTGAGCAACATATCCAATTGTGATAATATACTCAACGGGATAATACATCCTTCCATCAAATTTAGGACTGATAGAATAAGATTTTAAATATATAGATCTTCCTTGGGAAAACTTTGAAATTTCTCCTTTTAATAAATCATCAAAATTCTCAATTTCTTTCAAATCTTTTTCTAGATAGATAAGATCCAAAAATCCATAATCAGTTGCCATTTTTGACATAACGGAATCTCCTCCCTGAGTAACGATCAATGGTGGGTATACATGATCTCCAAATGAAATATAATAACAATCACATTCTTGGAGTTCATATATAACCTTTGTTATTATATTCTTCTTCTTTTGGTAAAAAAGGGGAATCATCTTCTTTCTCAGCTCGAATTTTGATTACCCTTGTATGTTTGTCTTTAGCATTGATTGTCACTTTTCGAGAACTGACTTCATTTTTGACAACTTTCTTAGGACTTGGTTCATCTCTTTTAATCATTGGTCCACCACTGCTTCCAGAAGATGTACCTATTTGTATTTTTGATATAACCTGCTTGGTATCAGCCTGTTTGGTAATTAATGATTCAAACCGAGATTCAATCTCAATTATGTTATCTCTCAATTCTTTATTATAATTGTAATGAAAATTTGAGATTTCCATCAATTGCTTGAAACTTTCTTGGAGAGTCTCTTTAAGTTACTCAATTCCAAGTTTTATATTTTTAGCTTCCTCTGTGAGGAAGTTTATTCGCTATTTGGCATCTATCAGGGATTTTTTGATATTATCCATCTGCAAATTAAATACTCCTACTAAAAAATCTGCAAGATAATTATTGATACATTTAATATGAATTATATCAAAATTATGAAATGTCAAATAGTCTTGCCATCTATGGAGTCTCCTATATTGAGGTTCTGGTGGTAGTTTATTTTTTACTAAGCTTGCAACTTGAGAATTATCAGTTTCCATAATGAGTTTTTTGGATAATAAAAATAATGAAAACTTTTTTATTCCTCTGATAATTGTTAACAATTCTTTCTCATGGGTAGTATAATTTATTTCTACTTGGTTAAACGTTCCACTGGAATATCTGCAAATTTCATTAAAATCTGTTTTTAATATTGCTGCACAATATTTATCCGAGGCATAAGTATTAACTATTATATTATATTTTTCATTTGGTAATCTTAATTTTGTCAAATGTTTACATTCTTCCTTAAGTGATTTGACAATTTCTGTGTGCTCATTACTCCATCCTTTGGTATTTTTTTTCTGAGTAAAATCTGAATATTATGTCTCTTTTTCGAAAGATTTTTAATAAATCCTTCTGCATAATTTAAACATCCTAAGAATTTTTGTATTTGTTCTTTTGATTCTAATTTATCTGGAAAACTTTCTATCTTTTTAGATATATGAGTTTGTAATTTTATTCCTTTCTTATCTATTGATAATCCAAGAAAATCAATTGCTTATTTTTCTATTATAGCTTTATTTTTTGGAAGAACAATTCCTTCTTTTTTTGCATTCACTTATAAATTTCATTAAATGATATTTATGTTCTTCTCTATTATTAGAAAATATTAATATATTATCAACATAAAAAATTAAGAATTTATTAAATTTTCTAAATATGTTATCCATTTTCCTTTGATATATCTGTGGTGCATTTTTTAAATCAAATGACATTACCGTCCATTCATACTTACCTTGAGGTGTACTAAATGCTGTATATTGAATACTATCTTCTTCCATTTTTACTTGTCAAAATCCTGATTTACAATCAAATTTAGAATAATATTTTTTTTCCTTTTGCAAGATTTATTAGTACTTTTTTATTTGATAAAAGTATCCATCAAATTTGGTATATTTGTTTAATTCTTTATAATTTATCATCATTCTAACTTTTCCTCTTTTTTGTTCGGAATGTTTCATTACCACGAAAGCTGGACTACTATAGGGTCCATTACTAGGTCTGATTATTTTTTGGTTAAGTAATTCTTTTATTTGAGTTTTAAATTCATGTGTATCTTGTGTAGTATACGTCATTGTCCTAACTCTTATAGTAACATTTTCCGTTAGTCCTATTTTAGTTTTTGGATGATGTGGTTTCCAAAATAATAATAAATTCTCTCCACAATTTTTTTTCTAATTGATCAATATTTTTCCATGTTTATTTGTATATTTGTTTTCAAGACTTTTTTATACATTATTCTTTGATTTTTTATTTCATTTTGTGTAATTGATTTTTTCTCTCATTTATCACCACGCATTATTTTGTTTATAATACTGAAATTGTTGTATAAAGTTGTTTCCTAGTAATATATCACATTCTAATTTGTTATAACTATATATCTTGTTCACAACTATTTGTTTACTTTCTAGTATTATATCGTTTTTATCAGGATTGTTAATTATGTGAGTATTTTCTCCCGTAACTCCTGTTATTTTTATTTTTCCATCAGTATTCTATGATTTTATTAAGAAAATTTTAAATATTGTTATATCACTTCCTATGTCTATTAATGCACAGGTTGTTATATTTGTTTCAACTATAGTAACTTGAATACAAACAACTATAACTTGAATATAAACAACTAATGAAAAATTTATTTGATTATTCATTTATTCAGTTTTTCTACATAGTATAGTTTGACCATTATGGGTTATATATAATCCTTCACGTTTTATACTATAATCTTCTAATCCATTTAGAAAGCTCATTCCTAATAACACATAAGGTTTTACCATATTGTTACCTATATGACATGGTATTAAGAGATTTATTCGTCTTATTTTTCTTGGTACTTTAACTTCAAGTTCAGTCATATGTATTTGTAAATCAAAATTTATATATCTATACGGATCAGTTCTAAGAGATATTAATCCTTTATTCTTGTTTGTAACCATATGACATTCACTAGCTCTTGTATCAATTAATATATTTGATCTTTTTACATGTTCTTTTCCATTGAAATATTCACTTTCTATTTTCATATTTCTAGCATTTCTATGAAATTTTATTTCCCTTGTATTACTAGTTTCTCCTAATTGTTTTCTATTGGGTAAATTTGTTGATCTTCTAATTAATCTGTCATCTTCAAATGTTATGTTATTATTAGGGTATTCTTCTTCTCTTAACTCCATAATTTCTGATTTATTTTTTATTATAGTAAATTCATAGTTTCTTGGGACTAAACTTATTTGTTTATTTGGTTCCACAATTTTACCAAAATCTTTGCGTTTTTTATGAATTTCAATATATGGTTTTTTAGAATAAATGTTTCCATAATTAGAATTAGTAAATGTGTATAATGATCTACATTCTATAGTCATAATTTTATCTCCTGATTCCATTAAATCATCTTTATGTAATTTGAAATGTAGTCCTGAAACTTCATTAAAGTTCCTGTCTTTTAATTATATACAATATTTTGGGTAACATGTAAATATTAGTTTCTTATATACTAGATTTCCTTCTACTTGTCCTAAATGACTATCTTTTAAATTTATTATTCTTCCATCATGTAAACTTTCAGTCAAAGACGAATCTAATCCTTCTCTAAACAAGGATTTAAACATTATTTGGATACCTGCTAAATAAACATATTGGATCTTTTCACTTTGTTTTTTATTGATCTTTGTTAATAATTCTGTAACCTTATTTTTTTGTTAAAAGATTCAATTTGTGTGTTCCTTGAATAGTTATAACATTTATTGCTTTTTCAATTTTATGATATTCATTTATTGCTACTCTTTCTCTCCATATTTTATCTAATATTTTTCATTTTCCCGTTTTCAAATCTAAAGATAATTTTTGTTTTTTACTAAACTTATTATTATCAAAAGTTACTTTAATCCATAACTTTCTATTCCTTTATATTCTTGTTATTATTTTTTTCTATTTTTTCTATTTCTCTATTATGATTCTGAGTCATTGCTTTCTGAATATGTTTCACTTATATAGACTTTTTGATTATAATATTCTTAAATATCAGATATTTCACTTAATTCACTTTCTATTTCTAGATATTCTTTTTGTTACAATCAGGGCTTATATGCCCAATTTCTACATAATTCCAACATTTGCATTGACTTTTGTCTTTCTTATCAGTTTTAGTTTTCTATTTTTTATTTGGATTATATCTTCATTTGTAATATCTTCTCTTAGGTTTTATATATCTTTTCCTAAAATTTCTAATTTTTTTGAATTTTCTATTTTTATATTTTCTTTTAATATATTTTCTTCTTTCAGGGTTACATCCTCATGGGGTATGTTTTTCCATATCTTCACAACATATTCTAGTCAATTTTCCTAATTTCTTTAATAACTGTATTTGTTGACTTATATATGGTAATGTTTCAAATAGAAATTTTATTCTTAATCCTAATGTTCTAGGTATTCCAGGGTTATCTCTAATAACTTTTTCAATTTCTATTTTAAAGTATATTCCCCATGAACCTTGTAATTTATTGTAATACGTATCTCTATATACTTCTTGATTTTTATTACTATATAATTTGACATAATAGTATTCTTTGAATTCACAAGTATATTCTTTGATTTTACACATATCCCATATTGTTAAATTTATTAATCTCACTCTTACATTATCTTTTTTTCTAATTGATTCTATTTCAGCATCACTTATCCAATTTTCTCCTAAAAATACATCCGCAATATAATCTACTAACTTTTCTATCTGATTTTATTAGTTCTGTTTGTACATTTTTTCTTATTAATGCTTCCGTATCACCACTTATTCCTTCCCACCAATTCCTAACATGTCCTTCAAAAGATAATGTTAAAAAGTTTATCATTCTTTCAGTATTTTCCCATGCATCATCTTTATTGTATAAAAAGAATAATATCATTGAATCTGCCCAAATTACTAAGGATTTTTTAATATCTATTTTACAATCCAAATCTAGTTTTGTTCACCCATGATTAATAGGTTTATCGTAATTATAATTTAGTTCAAATCTATCTTTATATTTATTCCCTTTAGGTGGTTGCCTATCTCTAATTGTATCATAATATTGTCGGTGTGATTTACTATATAAGGGTGCATAACTTTCATCTGAATCTGATAATTCTTGTTTGGAAGTTCCTATTGGAGTTGAGCTATGTACTCCTCCAGTATTCATTAAAGCTTGATATTCATTATAATTTCCTAGACTTAATTGGTCAAAATTTTCTATAAGTAAATCTAATTCTTCATTCATTTTTTTCTTGTTCTTCTTCAGTTTTTTCTTCAACTTTTAGTTTCCCTAAATTTTTTTCTATGAATTTTTGTAATTCTAATTCTTCTTTTAGTATTTTTGCTAATATGTTTTTTCTAAATTTATCATCCATACTTCCTGCTTCTATTATAATTTTTTTTGATCAAAGTGTTTCTTTCCTATTCTAAGTATTACTTTTTCTATGAGTTTTTTTTGTCTATTTTCTTATCTTTATTTTTATTATTTTCTTTGAATTCTCTAATCTGTAGTTTTAGTATATTTATATCATTTCCTACTTCTTTTAATTCATTTTTTACTTCTTGAACATCACTTATTCATGATTTTATTAATATTTTTAGATCTTCAATATTTTCACTTATCGACATTTTATACTCTTGGTTTAATAATCTGAGTTTTTTGTATCTTAAATAGTCTGTCATACGTATCATCTATTTTTATTTCTAATTTTTTGATTTTTTCTTCTATTGATATGATTCTTTCATTATCATTCTTCCTTATTTTCTCATTTAACTTATTTATTTTTTCTATAATTATTCCATTTTTATCTTGATTAATTAATTCTCTTTATTTTCTTCAGAATTCTTTTAAAATTTCTTCATCTATATTTCTAACTTTTCCTATCATATCTTTTAATTCTTTAAATTGTATTGTTAGTTTATTTTAAATATTTTGTAATTTTTCTTTGATATTCATATTCTGTATATTTAATTGTTGTAATTCTTCAATAGCCAATTTATCTTGTATGTTTATATTTTTATATGTTTGTCATAAAAATGTACTTATTCAATTTAATTGCATATTAAGAAATCCATCAGATTCTCCCCATGAGCTTAATGGTTGGAATATGGTTGTATTAGCTTCTTTTATTTGATAAGATCCTACTAGACGTCTTATATTTTCTATTATTTAATTTTCAAATTTTATTTCTGGAAATTCTGTCATTAATTTCTTCCTTTGATATATTTGATTTCTAGAATACGTTTTTGTTTCATATTTTGCTTCTTTATAATTCATTATTTGATATTCACAATATTCTTCTATTGACAAAAACATTAATTTTCTATGATATATTCTATAATATTTTAGATAGTCTTCCAATGTTCTTATTTCATCGTATTTTTCTTTTCTAATTTTCTCTTTATCCTCTAAAATCATTTGTATTCTCGATAATTGCTTTAAAATTCTATTATAATATTATCTCCTTTTCTCTAACAATTTTAATCTTAGCTTTTCTTGTCGTTTTATATTTCTTTCTTCTCTTATCTGATCCATTGAATTTTCTCTTTGTTCTATTATTAAATCTAATTTTTCATTTATTTCTATGTCTAGATATCTAACCAATTGAGGATCTATTCTATGATAATCCATACTCTTATGTGATATCAATTTCATCTAAATTTTTTAAGACTCTTATGATTTCAATTTTTTCATTATCAGTTAATATTAATGTTTGAATGATTAAAAATTCTGGTGTATGTATAATATTTTTATTTTTATTTTTTATCATATAATATTTATTTTTGTGATCTTCTATATGACTCTGATACCAATTGAGGGGGTGCTACTATGAACGAACAAAAATCAATTAAAATTATATAAAAACAAATTATCTAGGGACTTAAATGGAGTTTTTCTATACTTTAATATTAGGCCCTGTTTGATATGAAAAATTCATTTTTCAACTTTTGTACCGTTTGATTGCTTAATTTTTCCATGGAAATCGTTTTCTAACTTTCTTCGAAATCTGTTATTTTCCTTGATTTTAAAGAATTTGTTTTCTTGATACTTTGGTGGGAATTGATTTTCATTTTTGTTGTTAGTTAACTTATTTTTTTTTTCTAAAAAGTAACTTTATTATTATTAAATACAAATGTATGAAAAATATAAAAAAATTGATTGAAATAGCAAAATCAATAATGTCAAACAAACAACAAAATTTGAAAATTTCTCTACTTTTTTCACCTAGAAAAATAAACAAATCAAACACATTAAACTTCTAATTCCCAAAAATTCAAATCCTAGGAACTCAATTCTATGAAATTCGTTTTGTTTCCACCTTCGTAATCAAACGGATCCTTATGAATTCCTGGTTGAAAGCAAGAAAAAAATGTATTAAATTATAATGGGAACAAACAAGGGTTGACAAAACTTGATCGTCATGAAACCAAAGAACGAGTGAAAAATACAAAAACTGTGGTTCGTAGAACTAAATTGTGATTTAAGATCTCTAAACTCGTTGAAAATCTCTCCTTTAATACAAAGTGAAAGTGTATTTTCCAGGAGAAGATATAAAAAACATGTAAATTTACGTCCATGTTTAGAAAAAATACTTGTGGGATACACAATAAGCAAAAAGGCTGCCTACTTGCACTCAATTCTTTTAAAAATTTGTTTGGTAACTTTTGTTTATAAATAATACATTTTCTCAAATCATTTTTAAAAAATAATTTTTAATCATATATTTTATCTTGACAATTTTTAATCATATATTTTATCTTGAAATTCGAAAGCGGCAAATTCTTTGTTCACGAACAACCTTTTATTTAAAAAAAAAAAAAACATTGAAGCAAAAATTGACAAAAAGATATGCTCAATACAATATTCATGCTCACCTTTTACTTTTCTCGATTTCTCTCTCTCTTTCTCATACATTGATTCTCTCTCTCTCTAACTTCAATCGTGGCTGCTTCAGCCTTCAATCCCTATGTCTGAGTGAGACCCTCTCCGTTCAAAATATGCCGTTCATCAATTATAATCCATTATAGCAATTCCTTCTTTTTCATTATTTTGTTCGGAAAAAATTAAATTAACAATAATTTGAGTCAAATTTCGAACATCAGACGAATTTGTTGGGATCACTAACAAAAATGTCCTCAGGTGCTGACTCTCACAAATAATCTTTCATCAACAACTATCGGAGAAGAGAAATGATAAAGGAACATAGCCTTGTTGAAAATTTACTTAATAATGCACAATGAAATATAAAATATTTTCAATTTTCAAACAAGCTTGTTTAGAAAAGTTGTTTCTAAACAGAGCCTGAAGGATCTGTTTCGTATTTAGATAGAAATCGTGACAAAAATAATACTTCTTTATTATTTTACAAAATAGATCTGAGAATCTTGATTCCTTCAATCTATACTTCCACACCATAGTTGTCAAATTGTCCAACATACAAATGTGATCCACACGAGAGAACAAAAATTAAAGGCTAGGGTTTCTCTCTTCTTGTGCTAACAAAAGAATAATGAATTAGGGTTAACTTTTTTCAAATCCTAATTGTTTATTAATATAAGTTAAAGTGGGCTTAGTCCATAACTTAAACATCACCCGATCCATATAGTTTAATTAATCCAAATAATCAAACATGAACAATAGTTAATCAATCTAATCAATTAACTCAAGTCTATTAATAAATACCATAATTAATTAATTCTACAAATATCGAACACTTATTAATTAATTAATTCCAATTACATTCTTTTAGTTCTCCCCTTGTGTGACCCTCTAGGTTCCCAACCACGATGTCGAATTACATGAATTATTATTTTGATATAATCAAAAATAGATTAATTAAAACTTTCTTTTCAATTAATCATCAGTTCTCCTAAATAAATTAATTCACATTAGTTGTCCGAGATTGACATTTAGTAATGTGTCGGGCAATACATGTGATGGAAAATGTCATGGGTGTGACAAAATCAAACTAGTTCGTTTATCATGAAACTTTAATCCCTTCGTCAATATGATCCGATCAATTACGAGATATGAAAATGTGTCAATCAAGTTTATTGATCATATCTTTTATTTCGCTCTTAAGTCAATAAACGTCGAAACTATTTTCGACTTTATGAATTCACCTTGGCTAAGGATTTCGATATCGAATTAACCAAATTAAATGCAGATCATAATCTCTTACTATCTAAGAGTGACGAATCATATATTGATCATTCACAACTTTCATATGATTCTTAACATACTCGAACGAAATCGTATTAGTAACTCCTTTCAGAGCAATATCAGACATCACCAAAGTATGACTGCCCTCAAATAATGTACTATGATGATATCAAGTCAAATGATCAATTCTACTAACAAACATTAGAGATTAACCATTGACGCTCAAATAATTATTCATGTGGAATCTCTGTTGCAGGTCTTCAATGTTTTGTTTTCTTAACAAAATATTCACGTGTACATTTAGATGTCTTTACATCTTAGCTTGTGAGATCAGCTATTTACTTCTAAAGTGGACGATGACACACGTGTTGGTCTATCCATAATAAAGATATCCATATCTCAATATTACTTTACGATCAAGGATATTTAAGATTCAATTGTAACTTATATCTCACAATCACAACTTCTTGTAATTAACAAGTTATCAAGAATTGAATCTATGGACACTGTTGATTTAATTTGCAAGAATAATAATATTATTATAAATCAATTAAATAACGGATTTGCTATATATTAAATGCATCAAATATATTAGTAAGTGTTTGATTAAATAATTGGACCTAAGGCATAACACTTACAGCCCTGTCCAGACAGGCCACAGGGTATCACTTCATAGCTGAAAAGACGTGAGAGACGTAGACTTCTCTCTTATAGTGAGTATCCTATTTGAAAACGCCCTTGTCCGTGTAGCGTGATCCATCGGAGAATTTGGTCCGTGAAACAAAAATGGACAAAAATTCTCCTCGATCAACATTTAAAAACCTATTTCACGTGAATTTAATTGAGTCTAAAGTCAAACAAATTTATCTCAGTGCCAAACTACTGAATTAATGCAGGTTTGGAAAAAAAAAAAAAAAAAAAAAGGCGCATATGGTAATTATGAAGCAAAGCTCTATGTATATATAATGAGCTCAAAACTTAACAAGTTCTATTGCAAATGTAGAACACAATAATTATATGATCAAACAAGAAAAGAAAAGCCATTTTTCTTTTGTGTTCCCTTAAAGAAATGGCATTTATGGAGGGCAAAAGAAAAGTGATTCATAGTGTTAAGGTTGGAATTGCTTTGGTTTTGGTTTCACTCCTGTATCTTCTTGATCCACCATTCGAACGTGTGGGAGAAAATGCTATGTGGGCTATCATGACCGTCGTCGTCGTCTTTGAATTCTTTGCAGGTATTGTATAACTATTCAGATCATAGTTTATAAATAAAAGTGTCTTTAATAATTCATCTCGTATGGTGGCAAAGAAAAAATTATATCAAAAGCCTAACATTTGTATATTTTTTTATAAATAGATGGCATTGAGATTTGAAGTCAGTTCTTCAATTTTTATTTTTTTTTTATATTTGAACCACTTCATAAAGATATTTATTTGATTGTGGGGGCATATTTACATATTTGGTTTTAAATTCAACAAATCAGACAATTTCTATTTGGCTAACTATATTGAGACCACTAATTTTGCTAATCACACCACAATTTTTATATTTACTAAATTGGTCACAAATAAATTGATTTAAATAACCCACTATTATATTAATTTTTTATCTTCTTTATTCTTGTATACATCAAAAATCTTAAAAACCTAAATTTTATATGTATTATACTTTTTTTTTAAAAAAAAAAAACATTTTTTTGAAGCAAGCCTCGAAGTTAAGTAATAGAATTTCATAATTTTGTAACTCTAAATCACTTGGATTCGCCATCTGATTTGGGTTGGAAAATTCTCCACTTTATTGTGATTTTAGTTTTTTTTTTTCCCTTCATTCCTTGGCTGTGAATTGTGATTGAAGGTATCCTCACTTGTTCCGGTCATGGAATAAATGAAATTAATTAAAAAATGGATTTTTGTTCAGGAATGAAATCTTTGATGTACTTGATAATTGCCAAATCTAATCAGGATTTGCCATCTTCGTTTTGACCCAATGTATTGTTTATTTTTTTTTGCAATCATTGATCAAATATGAAAATCAAATAAATAAACATTTGTATTTTATAATCTATTCTACATTTGAGATAAAGATATAGTGTAGTTTTTGTGATTCTAATTTCAAATGTTAAGCAAAATTGGATTTTTTTTTTTTAATTTTTTTTTTAGTGTATTTTTATGGTGTATTTTGTCTTTTGTGTGTATTTTTTATGTAGTGTGTAAAAATTTTTGTGTATTGGTGTGTGTTCTTGGTGTGGTTTGTATTTTCTGTATATTAATTAGTATGTGTTCTTGTATTGATGTGGTGTAGTGGTGTACTAGGTTTTATTTTCATTTTACTTAGTGAATGTTATATTTGTAAAAAGAATGTGGTGTGATTATAAAATTTATATTTTAATAAAGATGTATATATAATATGGTGTGATTAATAAAATTAGTGATGTCAATATAATTACCATTTCTATTAATGTGTAGCAAAATGATTTTGATTTACAAATTCCAATTCCTAAAACTATGAGCATGTTTGGCTTCACCTTTTTTTTTTTTTTAATGATTTTTAAGAAAGTTAAAGATATCACTTTTAGATGGAGACTGGAGAGTGAAAGGTGTCCACCACCTTTTGTTTTCTTAAAAATTTTAATTTTCATATTTTTGTCATTTATTCCGCATACTCTTTCAAATGTGTTCCCATACTCTCGACCTATGTACCAACTAGCTAGGTAATGTTAATGCCTTATTTTGTTTAACGAATTCATTACAATTTGTAAATCAATTCATAAAAATACAAATTTTCAAATTAATTTTTAACTGCACATTTTCTCTATCTACTTTTTAACCATGTATTTTATCTCTAAAATATAAATAAATAAATAAATTTATAATCACTTCAATATTATTACAATAGAGCCTTAATTTTTTTCAACTTTGCTTAAGGGTGATTTGAATAAATTGCAATATAGTCAACTACATTCATTTTGCATGAAGAATAGACCATTAAGTAAAATTTAAGACGGGAAACATATTTCTCTTTAGATAGGAAACAAATTTCACTTTGGCCTGAAAAAATAGACTAATTATAATAAAAGTTATTTCGATTTTTATGCTTGGAATTGGATTTAATATTAATTGATTTCGAAAACTCAATTCAATTTCATTAAATTTCTTCCTTTAAGTTGTATGAATGAGATTAACATTGTTTTCCTTTCATAACATTTTGATCAGGTGCAACACTAAGCAAGGGAATAAATCGAGGGATTGGAACTATAGTAGGAGGTGGATTAGGGTGTTTTGCTGCGGTTCTTGCAAATAAAAAGGGAGAGACGTTCGAAGCTATTGTTGTTGGCTCTTCTATTTTCATTTTTGGTATGATACATACATACATACATATATATATATATATATATATATATATATATATATATATATATATAATTCATCCTGCCTTAATTACATCTATATATGGAACGTGTTTTATTTATAAGGGCTCGTTTGTCATAACTTTAATTTTGTTTCTTGTAGAAAAGATTCAAGGAAGCTACCTTAATTTTTGTTTGAAAACTAATTTATAAAAGTACCTACTGTGAAAGTACTTTTGCAGAAAATCACACTAGATCAACTTCATCTAGAAACTCTTGTAACTGGTGGAAATGCTTCTTTAAAAAAATAAAAAATAAAAAATAAAAAAAAATTGTCAAATGGATCAAAAGCCATCCAAAAGGTGACCTAACTCTCCAACATAGAGATTAAAGACACACTAAACATTTACCTCCACAAATACATTAAGAAAATCAAAAGATAAAAAATATCTAATAGTCCAAATTTTCAACCAAAATTTATATAGCTCCTCAAAAGGGAAATAGAAAGTAGACATTCAATTGTACGTAGAATCTTTAAAGCTAAGTAACCACTTGTAATTTTCAAATTTTTTCTTTACAATTATAGTAAAGCAACCAAATTTAATTAAGGCTATGTTCGGATAGGATTTATAATACAAATTATAATGTACACAATTTTTCATACCACTTCTGAACCATACATATTTTCTCTCTCCAATTTTTAACCACACATCTAATTACCTAGAAAACACAAATAATACACTTTATAAATCAAATTCTATTTACTTCAGCCGGCAAACGGACCTTAAGAAAGAAGGTTGATTTTTTTAGCATTTTTTCCCCCAACCTTATACAAAATTAATTAAGTTGTACTACACAGGGACCGTTGCAACATATATGAGGCTGGTTCCAAAAATCAAAAGGAGATACGATTATGCAGTGATGATCTTCATTCTCACCTTCAATCTTGTCCTCGTAACGCCTGTGCGCTCAAATATCATTGTTGAGTTAGCCCTGGATCGTTTCTCGACTGTTGGTATGGGCTTGGCGATCTGTATGGGCACTAGTATCTTCATATTTCCAATGTGGGCAAGTGATGAACTTCATTACTCCACAGCCTCCAAATTTGAAAAACTTGCCTTATGTATTGATGGTAAATATCAGAATTTTTTTAGTCAGCTTATATGAATTAAATTGTAGGGACGGATCCAGAAACTCTGTTCAACCAGGATGATCATCCAGAAATTTTGTCCAACTCGAACGGACATCGATCAAATAACTTTATTTTTTAAGTCGCAACCCAAAAAATGTCAAAAAATTTTAACTAATTTTTTTAACGGATCCAGCACGGACGAGCGCGTCGGCTCATCATGTGTTGGCGCCGTCCTTGATTGTAGGGATCAAAATGCATACATGTAGAGTCAGAGGCATGCAACATATGCATTTTCGGGATAGAACCTGAATTCCTGATGATTAGGCATGTAAATGATGTGTTGGTAAAGTGCGAAAGAGTCCCACATCGATTAGGCATGTAAATGATGGACTTATAAGATATTGAACTACTCCACTTTATATGTTAACATTTTGGGATAGAACCTGAATTCCTGACGATAATATCGTCATTATTGTTGTCAAAAATTATTATTTTAAGCTCTTGTTTGTTTTACATTAAAATTTTCTCTTTTTTCTACAGTACTCAATATCAACCCTCCATTAAGTCAAGCCTACAATATTTGACATTTCAATCAAATTTCAACCGTCCATTCTCCAAAAAATTACTATTCATTTCAAAAAAAAAAAAAAAAATCTTTTTAAACAATACAAAACACACAACTTTTATTTTGCTCAAATGGGATTTTTGTTTAGTATCTAATTTTAGCCATTGTTTGGTTTGCATTAAGATTTTCTCTTTTTTGTACAATACTCAATCTCAACCATTCATTAAAAGTTATGCCTACAATATTTGACTTTTCAATCAATTAAATTTCAACCATCCATTCTCCTAAAATTACTATTCATTTAAAAAAAAAAAAACTCTTTTTAAACAATACCAAACACACTCTTAATTTTCTTATTAATTATTTATTGATGAGATTTTCTTAGGATAAATCTCTTAAACCATTTATGCTTTAATATAACTAACTAAAAAATATTCCTAGCCTTTAGTTATATTTCAACGTTATTTAATTTCTGATAGAATTTTTTATTTGGAACCTTGATGACCACCTTATTATATTTCACTAATACTTAAGCCGACTCTGTGTAGGATGCTTGGAGGAATTTTACACAATATCCAACGATAAGGTAAACGTACAAAGCATCGTTGTACAAGCGTGCAAGTCTATGCTGCACTCAAAGACCAACGAGGAATCACTAGTAAGTTATTCGACAAAATTATGTCATGGAAATAATTTATGTATGAGTACATTAGTAAATTTTAATCTCAACAAAATTTATTCATACCGCAGGCAAATTTCGCTACGTGGGAACCTTGGCACGGAAATTTTGGATTCTTTCATCCATGGAAAAAGTACTTAAAAATTGGAGAAATTTTAAGAGAGCTTGCTGCAATGATTTTTACTTTATATGGATATCTCCAATCATGGAAAAAGGTTTGTTATACTAAGTGTTGATCTAAATGCTTAACATGTAAGAGAAGAAACTCGCACATTCACAAATTTCATAAATAGTTTGCGGTGATACTTTAATTTGACTTCTGACCTTTATATGATATAACACTACGTTAAATACCTCTTGTTAGTCTTGTGTAAAATAGTTCAATTGGTACCAGAATTCAACTTAAATACTTCTTAAGAGGAGATCATATGTTCAAATCTTAGAAAAGGCGATAGAAAGCTGTGACGAGTAAAATGCCATATCTCCTCCCAAAGTGGCCACCATATTCACTCCCAAAAAGGAAAGTATGTAAGAGACCGATCGGGCATGAGACTTGAATTGTTACACCTCATGACTTTCTATCGTCATCAAAATTCAAATACATGACCACCCCTTAAGAGGAACCTAAACTAAATTGTGGTATCATGACGAATATATTTCTTTAAAGTCTAACACTTTCTCTTAGTGACGAAACTTGAACTAGGTATCTTGTTGAAACGCCAAATCTTGAAGTATTTATTTATTTATTTTTCTTTATATATATGTATGTTAAATGATTTTAATTTCTATGGCCAGACTTCATCAGTGATGAGGCCGGCAATGAAGGAACCAACCGAAATCGTGATGCTATCACTGGTGTGGATTTTGAGAGAGCTTGGAGAGAGTATAAAGAAGATGAAACGATGTCGTGCTACTGTTTTGATAACTCCGAAATTGCAATCTATGAAACTGCAACTGAACCTAATAAATTCCACGGTAGAAGCACTAGAAGATGATGGAAAGTTCAAGATCACTTGCAGTTGCAGTTCACTGTTAATGGAAATTGTTGAAAAAATGGACTTATTGGTTAAAGAGGTGGATGAACTTGGAGAACTAGCAAAATTCAAAACAAAAATGTACGAGTAATCCGTCCTTTATTTGACGAAATATTTGAATGTTCGTTTGATCGATTTGTTGGGTTTTACACAAACTTATGGATGAAGAATTATTTTTTGGTATTTATTGTATATAAGAGACCAAAAACTAAAATAATAAACAATTATCGAATTCGGTACAGTGTCAATTTACATTAAAACCCCTCCTCACACTACAAGAAAATTAAGCTTATCCTACAAAATTTTCGCATACAAAATGAAATTTGTATGCGGAATCTATTTTTTTCCTACAAAAAGAGTTTTTGTAGAGATAAAAATTTGGCTCCAAAAATATTTATACTTAAACTACAAATTTTCCGCATACAAATAAGATTTGTATGTGGAATCTATTTTTTCCTACAAAACATTTTTTTGTAGGGCTAAGAATTTGACTCAAAAAATATTTATACTTAAATTACAATTTTTCCGCCTACAAAATTAGATTTGTAGGCAGAATTAATTTTTTCCTACAAAACGAGTTTTTTAAGGATAAAAATTTGGCTCTAAAAATATTTATATTTAAATTACAAATTCTCATCCTACAAAATTAGATTTTTAGGCAGAGTGTTTTTTTTCCCCTCCTCCAGCAACCCTTAAGGCTTAACCCAACAACTTAACGCAATAACAGCCCAAAATCCAAGCACGTCCACATCTCTACACCAGTCTCCTCTAGTCCTCCAATCTGTCTCCCCCAAAAAAACCTCCAAAAGGTCGAAGACTCCAAAGTTCCAACCCTATTTGCTGGCTGTTGTCTTCTCCAAAAGGGCCAAAGACGCCGGCACTCGGCAGCTTCCGTACCACACTGTCCACAGTTAGTGATGGCAACGGGGCGGGTTCGGGTCGGGTCCCCTCAACCCGTGCCCCGCCCCGCAAAAATTTTTCAATTCCAAACCCGCCTCGCGACCCGCGAATTTCAGGTTGGGGCGGGTTCGGGTTCGAGGCGGGTCAACCTACCCGCCCCGTTTAATTTTTTTTTTTTATTTTTTCGGTATTTTTTTTTCCTTATTAATTTTTATTAATTTATTTAATCGGGGCGGGTTCGGGTCGGGACAACCAAACCCGTACCCGGGTTTTTTTCTCCCCATTAGGGGCGGGTTCGGGGCGGGTACCCGTCGGGTCGGATTTTTTTGCCATCTCTATCCACAGTTAACAGTCCACTCCAGAGCGTCAAGCGGCTCAGCCCTCTTTGGCTGCTCTTCCCTTGCGACCTACATGAGTCCGTCCGTTTAAGCCTTAAAAGGGTAAAGAATAAAGATCATTAAAAATTCTGTAGAAGCTCCCATTACTCCCCTGAATTTCGGATGCATTAATCTCTGTGGGTACTTTAATTGTGTTTTCGTATTTTGTTTTCAAGTTTCAATTTTCGGAATTTTGTTTGATTTAATACTTTTATTATGTTTTGTAGTTCTAATTAATGAATCATTTGATTATGCTAATTGATTAAAGTTCAAATAAAGTCATAGATTGAACTGCTTCAAAGGCCTGAAATGAAGAATTACAGAAATCGTTCCACTTCAAGACATTTTAATTGCGTACTTGATCAAATGAATACTCTAGTCTCTAGAAACAGTTTCCATTTGGATTTATAAAGCATAAAAGTTTGAAAAAACTAATATGTGAATTTGATTTTTGATTTTCAATTTTCAATGTAACTTCAATAACATCACATATTTACATTCGAAATCTGCATTTTACACAATCTGCTGAGCTTCCTTGGTTGATATGCGTTGATGACTTGAGATTGAATCAAACAATCAGTTGACACTTGACTGTGATTGCGAGGTTAGTGAAGAAAATGTGATTTCGAGAATTGAATGTGTGAATTTGACTATGTGATGTGAGTTATAAATTATAATGTTGAGTAAGTCAGTTCTAAATTATGTTATATAATGTGATTTAGACTAAGCTGGTTTTAGTTGATTGGCTGCATTTTTCTTTTCTGCAAGTGAAACTTCCAGTCTCAATATTTTTGTTCCGTTTTACACTATCTCATGCTTTATGGCAAATAACGTTTTCAGAAAAGATGCTTAAGTTCTTGGCTGGACATTGTTAAATTTTATGCAATTAGTTAGTTTACTTTCAGTTGACAAGGAAGTTGAGCTCTGAAGTAATTATCTTGCAAATCTTCAGTTCAAAGTTTAACTTCTGTTATCTTTTTTCGTTCACTCATCTCAACTACAATAATAATAATCTCCTATTGTTTTTTTGGATATTTAATATCAAATTTCATTTTATTACGTTCTTTTATTGCTTTTTCATCCATTTATCTCCTATTTCGTACACCTCTTTCTTCTTCTATCAACTGGACAGGGCTGGAATAGTCATCTCTGAGGCATGGGAGGATGGACAAGCATCAAAGGATCTCAATACTCACCTTGTACGGTCCTTCCTATTTTATGGCTAATTAATTATCTATACTCTTGTGCTACATTGTGTCATTATATAATTTCTTCTACTCAAGCCCTACTTCTCAGGCAAGCAATGACTTTCCCATGCTTATTTATTAACATATTGGAATAAATTGTACAGGAGCTCGTAGTGATTATGTTGAAAACTTCAATTGTGAGATGATTAAGATGTTGTTATTATTATTATTATTATTATTATTATTATTATTATTATTATTATTATTATTATTATTATTATCAACTTCATATGATACGAGGATTGATTGACATTTCTTTTAATTTTACAGCTATGTGATATTTAATTGTCCTGCAATCAAGTGAAGAGTCTTTTGAAAATGATTCTTTATCATAAAGTTCTTTTTTTTTTTTTTTGTGTTATTTTTCTTAACCCTTAATTTGTCATTGTATTTTTCCTCAGTTGAATAGAAAGATTTGATTATTAAATTGAATATCTTTTGGGGGCATTGGAATGAGTTTTGCACTTTAGAGCTTCCTTCAATTCAAATTGAAACAAGGTAAGATTGTATATTCACGTAATGCACCTTTGGTTTTTGATGATAGTAATCTCTACACATTAACAGCAATCTACTATGAATTAGACTCTTATAATAATAGTTTGACAGTAGGGATTAGAGTTTAATTCTATATATTTGACAATTTTTAATATGATGAACTCGAAACTCCACTCTATTGTATTGGTTTTTTTCACATGCCATTATCTTGAACTTGGTTTAATTATGTCCTCTCATTACCTAGTTCACATGTCTTAAGATATCCTAATTTCTATGCTACCATGGACAGCAAAGGCTTCAATAGTTGCTAGTATTATTCATATGGACCAGTGTAATCATTTCAACTTTGAGAAGTTCAAGGTATTTTGTATACTCTCTTTTCATTGCATTTACTCTTAATTTTGTTATGTAATATCTATATTCTCCTTAATAGAAGGCATCATTGGTAAACATAGAAAATATGTCAAAGAAGAGGTACAATCATCATACTGATTCACGTCCTCTCTCATACATAGTGGGTGGAGGAGAAGACAAAGGTAGTGAATATTATATTATAACATATACTTAATTAGTTTGATGTACTGGAAATGTCATTTTTTCCAATATTAGGACGGTTCGAAATTCCCATAAGTAGACACATTTGAGTTCATTTATGCGGAAAGAACAAGTGTTGGAATGATAGTGCAGCTAAGGCTCAACATGTAAGAAATTCGTACTTTGAAATTTTTGTTTAATTTCATCATGCTAGTTGTTTTGAACACGTGAAAAGTCTGAAATTCTCTTGTAATATATGTGGATTTTTTTTTTTCCAAATATTTATGTGCATCTTACCTTTCTCTCCTTATTGCTTAGATAATATTTTATGGGTTGTGTTGATTTTTTGTATGCTTGCTAAAGCTGGTGAATATCTTACAGAGAGGCAAAGGAGCAACAACTTCTAGAGGATAATCCTTTGGAGTAGATCCCTATTGATGATTCGGATGCCGAACTTAAAATTATGATGTCTGTTCTAGGTGTGAAGCCCGGACGTCAAATTCGTGAATTGGAAGATGGTCTTCTTCTAGATATTGGGAGTTCTTCTAATGTGGGTTGCATGGAGAAGGAGTTGGAAGAACGTGCTTCTCGAAATGCTGCTTGCTGATGTTGTTTGAATTGAGACAGAGCAAAGAATGCTAAAGAAATTGAAGGATGGGAATCAATTTAATTCTACACTGCAGACTTGGTACAACTCTATGCAACAAGTTTGTAGTCATGTTCCTGGCCTTGTTCTACCACAATTTACTCCATTATCAGTAGATGATGATACTACTGAGGAAAATGATGATATTGTAGACGAAGAGAACGACTTTGATGAGGAGGATTACTTCAGTGACGATGAGTAACATATCTAATTTATAATGATGAATGATCCTTTTTTTTTTTTTTTTTAAATATTGGATAGAAAAAGTTAGAAAGAATGTTTGCTAACTATGTTGGATGTTTTTTGTTTATATTTTGGTACATTATTATTTCAGGTTCAAATATTGATTGACATTAATTAAATGTTTAATTAATTTAATTTACTTTTTTTTGCATCTTTGTTTTATTTTCAATAATTATAACAAAAATTATATAATATAAATAAAAAATTTAGAAGCATTTAATTTCTCCCTACAAATTAAATTATTGTTAGGATAAATAATATATTTTTCCTACAAAATTTGCTTCCCTATAAATCTTTTTTTATAAGAAATGTAGGATTAAGCCTACAAATCTCTTTCGACACAAAATAGTTTTGTAGGGAAATGTACAATTCTATTTTAATCTTGGGCCTACAAAATTTATGTTGTAGGTCAAACTAACTTTAGTAGACGAATAATTTTGTAGGGAAATAACTTCGGTCACAAATTTTATTTGTCTTTAAAGGATTTGTAGAGAGAGACTTTAGCCCACGAAATTTCGATATTTGTCTTTTAATACCTTTCCCCACGATGTTTACGCTACAAATGTCGTTAGAAATTTTTTTTTTGTCTCGAAAAGTCTTTCCCTATAAATTTAATTTGTATGCGGAATGTAAAATTCTTGTAGTGTCAGCCCACAAATTTACTTTTTGATCTTGGTGCTTCTTTTAGCTGGGTCGACTGTACTCATAACTACACTTCCTCTACGTATAAGGCCATTCCTTGCAGTTCCTCACTGTGCAATTCGCTCGCTTCACATGCATGTTCCAACTGCTTCGGCTCACCCGGTCCAGGTTGTTACAACGCCTCGTGCGTACTCTTCCTTGAAAACTCAGTGACTCGGAGATCAACAAAGGCGAATGCACTAACTGATTGGCTTTCTCTACCCCACACTGATGGTTGTAAATCGGGACGACTCGACGTTATCCCTGAGTTCATATTCTCATGTTCCAAAAAGAAGTCTTTACTTAAAGGCCTCGTTAAAGATGTGGCCGGTTTGGGCAGGTCCAACTTCTCATTCTCAGCGCAGATTGGCAATACCCTCTCTTCTCCTAACTTATATTTGCACTTTGCTAACCTGCGATTTACATCATTCACCAAAGCATAGGATCAGGGTTGGTGGGGACCCTCAAGGTTGGGGCTCGACCTTTTTTTTTTTTTTAATATTTGTACTTTGCCTGTCCAGTTCACCCTCGGCTCCTGGTATGGTATTCTTGGGTACTAGTGGGCCATACTATTTTTATCCCCAAATTGACCTCACAAAATATCTTATTTACACTCGACTCCTGTCCAATCAGTTGAGAAACTCTCTAGCAATTTACCGGTACCCCTCAGCTGAGTATTTTATTGGGTTGACTTCCATAAAAGTCAATGGAAAAGTGATACAATTTGATCAGAAGCTTCTCAATATCGATGCAAATGGCTTTGGTGGGACGAAATTGAGCACCCTTACTCCGTACACCATGCTGCATTCTACAATTTGCAAGACTTTTACGAACGAATTTGTAAATGAATCTGCCTCGCTCAACCTCACCTTAACAGAACCGGTAAAGCCGTTCAATGTGTGTTACGATGCGGACGATGTTAGAGAAACACGGTTAGGACCGGCTGTTGCAATCATTGATCTCGTTATGCAAAGTGATGATGTGTTTGGAGAATCTTTGGATCAAATTCAATGGTCAGGATTGTGGGTGATGGAATTGATGTGTGGTGTCATGGGTTTTTAGATGGTGGAGCCAACTTTAGGACCGCCGTTGTGATTGGAGGTCATCAAATGGAGGACAATTTGCTGCAATTTGATCTCGACAACAATAGACTAGGATTTAGTGCTTCAGTTTTAGCACATGGTACAATGTGTGCCAACTTCAATTTTACAACAAATAATAACTTGGGATGAACAATTGCACTCTTCTTGGACAATGTCAAATATGCTAAATATTTCACAAGCATTAGTAAATTTCTAATTTAATAACTTCCTAATTGAATCCCTTTTTTTATTATTTGTTTATTTTTATCAAAAAGTTTTTTTATATGACTCAAGTGTCCAAGTTTCGTTCAACTAATCTTGGGGAGGGCTGCATTCCCCCTTAGTTCATCCTTCAATTAAATCCAAATGTGGATACAATATGCATACTTGTAGTAGATATTCGGACAACAGTTCTTCTTCCTCTGAACTTCTTTTATGTCATGCGGACGGACCACCGAAGGGTGTCAAGGCATACCATAATAGCCAGATTCAAACATCCGATCATCTAATTTCAACTTCTCCTACTTCATTGTTGTCCCATGCTCGTTGGACAATATTTTGCTTTTTCTTTTAATATCACAATTGGAGGCTATAAAGAACAAATATCTCACCCCAAGCTTTACTTAGAAAATTTGTGCAGGTGAGAGCGAGAGATATGGACACCCATGCATATACCAAATTGTGACGGATAAAATTCAAGTTGCTTAAATTGAAAAACAGTAATCAACGTATAGATGTTAAATTGAGTAATTCTAGGTTCACGATAAAATTAATCTATATTATAAAAGTAGAATAGCCGTCACCAAAATATACACATAATTTCCAAGCAAAAAAACTTTCTAAATTTGGTAAAAAAATTTAAAAAATGGTATATTAAATATTTTAGCAATTATTATTTTACATGTGTCATTAATTGCTTTGACATCCGTGCTATGATATTAATAATATCAAAATATTATTTTTTCTATTTTATTATTATTCTTTTAATAATTATTGTATTATTTTGAAATCGAAAAATATGTAATAATGGTGTCAAATTAAAGATCGCGATGAGAAATTTAATGCAAGTTAACAAGTAAGATCAAATTGTATATATATTTTTTGTAAAATCATATAAAAAATTAAAGGTAAAGTTTTTTTTTTTTTTTCCTCAACATCTAATTCATTAATTGCTTTGGCATCCGTGTTATGATATTAATAATATCAACATAATATTTTTTCCGTTTATATTCTCTGGATAATAGCAATTTTGAGATTTTATAGATAATCACTTTTTTTTTTTTAATCTCTATAAACTATGAGTTTCCATTTTAGGCAAGTGTAAAAAATGCAGGAAACCGTGTGGTGTTATATTTGATCACTTTATTGTTATAATATATATAAAGATAAAGATTATTGTTATTAACAAATTATTTATATTATAACAATAATATATCAATAATAAGTCCAATTAAAAACGTGCTAATTATATAAACAGGGAAAAAATACATAAAAATAATTGATAGTTCATGGTTAATCTCGAGTTTTGTGTTGAGCAAATTTTGAATTTTTCTTTAACATGTCAAATTATGAAATTTCGTAATAATGAGGAAAAACCATTTTCAAAGTAACCATTTATATTCTCTGGATAATAGTAATTTTGAAATTTTATAGATAATCACTTTTTTTTTTTTTAATCTCTATAAATTATGAGTTTCCATTTTAGGCAAGTGTAAAAAATGTAGGAACTCGTGTGGTGTTATATTTGATCACTTTATTATTATAATATATATAAAGATAAAGATTATTGTTATTACCAAATTATTTATATTATAACAATAATATATCAATAATAAGTCCAATTAAAAACCTGCTAATTATATAAACAAGGAAAAAATATATAAAAATAAATGACATATATAATCACTATATATATATATATATATATATATATATATATATATATATATATATATATATATATATTCTAAATAACCTATCTACATAATTATGATAACAATAAAATATCAATAGTAATAAAATTGTCATCGATAACAATAAATGTAATTACTCACATTTCTATTAAATAGTTATTATCATAAACAGAAGGGGAAAAAAAACTAACAATAACAGGAATAAAAATTGTAAAAGTAATAACGATAGTATGAATAGTATTATTACTACCAATAACTTAGCTATATTATAACAGTAATAATATATCAATAATAATAAAAAACTACACGTAACAATCATAAGTGAAATTATTATAATACATTTCTAAAACCATTTTAAATATATGAACAGTTAAAAAAGGTAACATTGATAACAAATTTAATTAATATACAAACAGAAAAAATAAATAAATCAATTATAGATTTTTATACCCTTTGTTGTAGATTTAGTTAATTTTACTTTCTTTTCTTTTCTATCACAAACATTGTAAATTACCTAGAAATAATATATATATATATATAAACTCGTGCACGTTAACTGCTGGGAAAATATGAGAAGGTCTACGGGTCGGTCACGAGCAACGAACTCCAAACTAAAAACATCATTCGTATTGGTGAACCTCGGCAACTCATAAACACGGATAATACGAACATTTATTGCCCAGTTTGTCTTCATAATGTTGACGCCTCTCATCAAATCAAACAGAGGCGACATTCGTTCGGTATAACGCTGGGAAGGGTAGACAGATAAGGGGAAAAAATTAACATAGCGAAAACAAATGTATGACATTTCAAAAATACTAAAATGTAATATTATCGTGTAAGGCTAAAATTACCTTCAAGCTGATTGATAAGGTTGTGCAAAAAACTCTTATCAGACAAAATGAGGATTGATGAGAATGAATATGATAAGTTTGTTCAACAAAAATGTGACTATCCATTTCCCAGAATTTTTAAAAGAAAAAAAAATGAAAATCGTTAACACAGTTTTCAGCCAAAATAATATATTTATTTACTTCAACAGAAAACTAAGGTCTTGTTCTCTTTACTGTTTTCAACTTGCTTTAAGTTTTCGATTTTTAAAAATATCGAAAACGCGTTCACTTTGTCTATTTTCAGAAACGCGTTTTTCAAAACACAAAAAATAAAAATAAAAAGGAAACTCAAAACGAGTTTTTAGCGTTTTGGATATTTTGTGTTAAAAAATCCAAAACGACCAAAACGCGCGTTTTGGATTTTTTTTTTTTTTTTTTTTTTGTAAGACACTTTATTCACTTGAAATT
This sequence comes from Ligustrum vulgare, assembly GCA_963555705.1. Taxonomy (NCBI): domain Eukaryota; kingdom Viridiplantae; phylum Streptophyta; class Magnoliopsida; order Lamiales; family Oleaceae; genus Ligustrum; species Ligustrum vulgare. The sequence continues at coordinate 37,357,036 of OY743188.1, forward strand.
ATTATATTATTTTGCCATTATATATAAATTCATATTAAGATTTTTTTTTTATTATTATTATTTTTTAAAATGTAAGACACTTCCTTCACTTGAAGTTCTTATATTATTTTGTCATTATATATAGATTCATGTTAAGATATTTTTATTTTTTTGTAAATTATTATTTTTTTTTTGTTTTTTATAAAAGCGAGACACTTCATTCACTTGAAATTTTTATGTTATTTTTTCATTATATATAGATCCATGTTAAGATTTTTTTTTTTTTTTTGGTAAATTTTTTATTTTTATTTTTATTTTTTGTAAAAGTGAGACACTCCATTCACTTGAAGTTCTTATGTTATTTTGTCATTATATATAGATCCATTTTTATATATTTTTTTTTTTTGTAAATTTTTTTTATTTATTATTTTTTTATTTTGTAAAAGTGAGACACTTCCTTCACTTGAAGTTCTTATGTTATTTTACCATTATATAGATCCATGTTAAGATTTTTTTTTTTTTTTTTGTAATTTATTATTATCATTATTATTATTTTGTAAATGTGAGACACTTCCTTCACTTGAAGTTCTTATATTATTTTGCCATTATATATAGATTCATGTTAAGATTTTGTTGATATGGGGTTAAATTTTTGTTTAGCTGAAAAAAATTAATAATGAATTTATTGATATAGAGAATTAACTGATTTATTAACATTAAAATTATTGTAATTTAACAAATAAACCATTTTTTACATATAAAATATCACAAAATAAATATATCAAAAAATTACAAAGTAAATGCATTTTTCAGTTTTCTATTTTTGAAAACAGTTTTCCAAAATCATAAAGAGAACATGTTTTCAGCAATCCCAAAACAAACAACAAAAATTCAAAACAAAATCCAAAATCGAAACACAAAGAGAACAGCCCCTAACCGTTCTGCTTCCAGATTTCAACAGAAATATGACTAAATGGTTTTCAGATTTTAAAATAATAACATCATTAGTACATGATTTTCAGCATTTGTATTTACTAAGATGTACATTGAGTACATGAAGAGTCAAAAGCATTTCACATTCAATGTGGTAAAAAAAAGCACCAAAATTTGAAGTTCATTAAATACAACAAAAATGAGGAAGCCACAGTAATTTTCAAGGGAAAAAACAGAAATCCCGAAAAAGGAAAGATACTTTTGACAGGAATTTTTTTTTGACGGCACTTCTATTTTTATATATAGATAGTGATGATGCTAAAAATCGCACGTGGAATATTCCGAGCTTGAACAATAAACTAGCACGAACTGGATCTTCGAATACCTGCAATAAAGGAGAGGAGGTGTGTCATCGTCGCCCCTCCGATGCTTAAGTCAGTAAAGAGGAAGGAGAAAGTTTATGCAATAGGCTATAAATTGTAGAGATAATTGTGTACCTGAATTGTGATTGAGAGGCGAGTATTTATAGCTGTATGTAATTGAATCCTCGTAGGACTAAAGTGCTTGAAACTAGGCATGAGTCCTTTTGAGAATCATCTTCCTAATTATTAGGGATAAGGTTATAAGTCCCAGATAGGGTTCTATTGGAAGATGAATTATATTTGGATTATGAGGTTGTATACTCCACGTGTCAGATCAAGTCATGCCTGATCAATGAGAGGCATGACCCGAGCATTATGTACCTCGAGCACATCATGCACCTTTTTGGTGAGATATATGTACTCGGGGTATTCTATCCTCGGGGGTATTATGAGTGGTCGGGGCAATGTTTTTGCCACGGACATTTTGAGTGTGATCGGGGTTGTACTCAATATTGTGTATGGTATAATGTTAATTGCTCGGCCAATCAGGTTCATATGTTGCTCGGGGGTACAATGATGTGATGTGGCTAAATATTCAAGTGCTCGGGGATGAGGACAAACGATATACTCGGGGTATAAATGATTGTCGGGGTTGAGGTCCTCCTCGGGTATCAAGATGTAATATGGGATAATATTCATGTGTTCGGGCTCGAGGTCATCCTCGGGTTTATGGTGGTCGAGGTTGAGGTCTTCCTCGGGGATAGAAAATATAATATATGGTGATATTTATATGGTCGGGGTTGATGGCCTCCTCGGGTTCATAATGGTTCTCGGGGTTTTACGTTTGCTTGGGAGATTATGTTTTATCAAAGAGCTCGGGCTTGAGGTTTGTGAAGACTCGGGTATGAATAAAATTTATACTCATCAGATAGATTTATACTACTTATGTCCAAAAGTATTATTAAAACTAAATTTACAAAAAAAATCTTCTCTGGACGTGTTTAATCTCCAACTTCTAACTCTCTAGTCTCTAATTGCTAACTTGATACCTGGTGCTGTCAAGTACAATTTAATGTTTGTTATAAAATATATGTTTAGTGTGAATGACCATTATATCAGTGTAAACTTTACATTATTATGATTGTATCATTGTCTATCCCTGTAAATAGGGTGCTTCACTTCTTCATTTGAAACACAATTGGAATAAGAAAAATTCTCTCCATCTCCATATTCTCTCTAATATTTTGATAGTTTTACAATACATTATCAGCACGAACCTCTAACCAACTAAGTTAACTAAGGTTCAAGCCATATACTGAAGGTAATGCTTTTAATTTTTTTTTTATATATTACGTTACCATCTTTATGGTTGGTTCTACCAATTTCAAGTATATTACGTTCCATCTATATGGTTGGTTCTACCAGTTTCAAGTATATTACCTTAAACTCTAGCCGCTTGAGGATCAAAACCGGGTGGGATTCTCCACCTTGGAGGAATTGCGAGTGGAGCATTAAGCTCATTATTAACTATTTCTCCTATCCCAATAAGAAGTTGTCCTCTAACTTCCCGTTGTTCCCTTAGTCTACGTCGAAAAGTTCCCTCGATATCCAGATTTAATTCAACTAGATCAAGACTTCTAGTTCGACGCATGTACTATTGACAACTTAGAACAACGAGAGGAATTAGAAGATTTCCTACACAAAACAAAATAAAATTTGTACAAGAAATAAAATTAATTAATTGTCAAAACTAATATCAACTAAAATGTAATTAAATTAGAAACAATCCCCAACAATGACGCCAAAAACTTGTTCGCTAGAAACACACCGCAAGTGCACATATTACATACAAGTAATAGTGGACTAAATATGTCTGGTTTATCGATCCCACAATGACTGTTTATTTCAATTACACTCCAATTTAATGAGTTTCAACAATAAACACACACAATAAAGTTTAGTTTTGGAAATGTTCTAGTATGTAAATTAAATTCGCAATAGTAACTAAATAAGTAGAAAATGGTGATAACTTGATGATAAAGGAGTATTGGGATTCTTGATTTCTTGATCATTTCCTAATTGAATTCTCAACATGCTAATAGAGATGCGATTTACGAATCATGTTAGATCAAATTTTTTAAGTTTAGTCAATTACCACTCTAGAGTGAAATTAACCCTAATTAGTGGAATTAACTTACTATATCTCTATGTCGATTAAAAACACACAAATTGCATTAAACCTTTATGAAAAAACTTAATGGATTATCTAGGATTTAAGGTATATCTCTATCCTTAATAAGAACCTAGAGCAAATATTGTATTGATCTAGAATACACAACAATTTCTCAATAATTGCACATCCCATGAAATTCAAGCATAAATTTGATCACAATAAACGCAAGTCAATAAATACAACAATAAATGCACAAGATAATAACTAGCTTAAATTCTCACTACAAGCATTAATATCAACTAAACTAAGTCAAGCTTTATCAATCATACCAACACAAAATAACTTAGCCCATAGTGAAATAACAATAAAACAAAATAATTAAATACATCATTTCAACAATAGATTAAAATATATGAAGAAATATGAAGATTAACAATAAAAACTTCCCTTCACCAATGATTTGTACTTCAAAACATCAATATTCTTTCACAATGTTGTAGGTATTTCTTCCCTTAATCAACATTCATCAATCAAAATAAATAATTACAAGAAAAGTAAAGAAAATGTAGAGAAAAATGAGAGCACAGTGTTTGGGATTGGAAAAGGGGCAAGAATCTTTTTCAAAACCTAGAAAAATCTCTTAAAAAATGCCCAAAAACGCTAGGGTCCGCGTTCAATAGCGTTTGGGTCGTACCAGGTCGGCCTAAAATATTTTTCTAAACAATGACCGCACGATCGTGCGCCTGACTTCCACGCGATCGCGTGGCTCACTTGATTTCGATTCTAGTGAGATTTTTGCCTTAAGCCCTGTGCGCCATATAGGTCAGACCACGCGTTCGCAGTTCAGCTGGTTGAGTGCTTTGCAGCTTGGTCCTTCGATTAATTGCATTTGAGGTCTTTCAACTTTTGAAAACTTGCAATTTAGTCCCTTGATCAATTGTACAAGAAGTCCACAGCTTTCAGGAAGTAACAAATTGGTCCCCAAACTTCTAATCTTTGCAAGATTTGGCTATTTTCTCCTCAATTTCTTCAATTAAGCGTTCAATTAGCTTCTTTCTTGTACTTTCTCCCATGAAGTTGAATATTAAACCTATATAACCATGAAATATGCACAATTAAGTAGGAATTTTTCCAATTTACTAAAAAAGCACTACCATAAATGCATGAAATATGCATGTAAAATGCACTCAACAGTATATATGCATTTGGTGAGACATATTCCTCTGTGAGAATGTATGGCACATCCTCAGCAACTACTTTAGAGGTTGGAGTGTAGATTTTCCCCAACTCCACTGTGGAGAGCATATTAACTTGCTCCCTTGGATTTCTAACTGTATTGTTGGGGAGTGTTCCAAGTGCTCACTCTGACAGTTGTTAAGCAAATTGGCTTATCTGATTTTTAAGCCCTTTAAATGTGGCAGAGTGACTTTGCATGGTTGTTTGATGTAGTTTAAACATTTTGTTAGTCTTCTAAATGTGTTGCTGACATATTTCCCCCAAACTTGGTCTTTTATCCTGCATTGGTTGGTTGAACTCATTTTGATTGTTAGACCACTTGAAGTTTGAGTGTTGTCTCCAACTAGGTTGTAAGTAGGAGCATACGAGTTATTTTGTTGTTGATGATTGTTTTGTACAAAGCTAACCTGCACCTCATTTGAAGCCAACAACATACACTCTTTAGTTGAATGACTGATTGGCACTGAAATTCTCACATACTACCTGTGATTGAATAGAGAGAACTCCTTGATGCTATGAAAACAAAATGTTATCCTTTTTTGTCAGAGCAGCTATTTGAGCGTTTGTACTGGTCAATGCATCTACATCATGCACTTCAACAACCCTTCTTTGTACTGCTCTTTCAGATGAGAATATAGTATGAGTTTTTGCAATGAGTTTGAGCAAGTCCCATGCTTGGTTGACACTTTATTGGTAATGGACCTACCAACTGATGAGTTCACTATCGATTTGTATTCAGGTGACAACCTAAAATAGAAGTACTGAATTTGAAAGCCCTTATTGAACCCATGGTATGGCCATTTTCGAATGAGATTCTTAAATCTACCCCAAGATTCGAGAAAACTCTCATTGTCTAGTTGTTGAAAAATAAGTATTTGCAATTTTAGATTAGCTACTTTAGCATGTAAGAAATATTTGTTACAAAATTTCCTAGCTAAGTCATCTCATGTAACTATACTAAATTCAAGTTCAGAATGGAGCCACTCCAATGCACTATCCCTTAAGGTATAAGGAAATAATTGCTAACAAATATATCATCGTTTATGTCCTGAGATTGGAAAGTTTTGCACATTCTACCAAACCTTATGACATGCACATTGGGATCCTCATCTGCCTTTCAAAAAAAATTTTGGGGTATATTACTAAAGAGATTCATTAAATTTTCTATTAATTGGAAGCCATTCTTACGAAAAGCGGATATAATATACTGTAATGGTTTGCAATTACAACATGTGTCAAGAATCGACCCATAGGAAGGTCTCCTACGTTGTCTTGATTTGCATTGTTGCGTTTTGACTAGGAGATAATGCAGCTACATTTGGGTTTAGTTCAATGTGTTCCAAATGATTGATTGGATTGGCCATTTGTTCAGATTTTGTTCCTTACATCTTCCTCTTAAGAATTGTTCAATTTTAGGTTCGAAAGGTAGAAGAATTCCCTACGGAGCACATAAGGAAAAGAAGAGAAATTATTATTATTATTATTTGGGTTTTGTGTTTCTGTCTATTATAAATCAAAATACTAAATAATAAAGGCAAACTAAATTTCAAAGCTAAAAATGCTAAAAGTTAAAATAAATATATAACAAATTAAAATAGTCATGGGAAACGGCGTCAAAAACTTGTTCGTTTAAATATCGTAAGTGTACGATATCATTAACAAGTAATAGATTGGGCTTTTGAGTCTGCTTTCGATTCCACGGAGACTACTTATTTGTTATTGATTTACTTTTACCTAAAATTTCTAGACTAAAGTAAAAACTATGCTAAGAAAATAAAATTACAAAAGAATCCAAAAAAGACAATAAATTAAGAATTTAATGGCATAAACAATTCAATTAAAATAAGAAATAGAAAATCAAACTAATTGCAACTTAAATTAAAATATAAAAGTAAGAAATTTAACAATGAATTTTCTTAACAACAAAGAACTATCGGGACTAATGATTTCGAAGTAATATTTTAGCTTAATTTCGTATCTTTAGTTGTTTTCTAAAATTATATTTAATCAAATTCACACATCTATCTAATTTTCCTCTTTCGAATTCAAATTAAGTCTATTTAAAAGTCAACTGTGTATCTCTACAGAGGATCAAAACTCTTCTTTAGTTAAATGCATTAATTCATCTCGAAATTCAAAATTGATCACATGCAATCACAAATTCATATCTCTATCTTTTTGTTGAAATTACTGAATTTTACTATTTGGTCTAATTATTAACTCATCTCTCAGATTATGAAAACAACCATAAATTACATGAACTAGTTGTAGCGACCCAGAATTTTACGCAATTAATAATTATTTTAATATTTAGAAAATTGTGTCGCTACTATTTCACCTATTATTTTGAAGTTAACGCCGCGACGGATTCGTCTAGCCAAGTCAATAAATATCGAATTTGTTCGATTTTAAATTAAAATCCGAATTTCTAAAATTATGTTATTTAATTATTTATTCAAAGTATTATTTTCAAAACATCGAATTTGTTCGATTTTAAATTAAAATCCGAATTTCTAAAATTAGGTTATTTTAATTATTTATTCAAAGTATTATTTTCAAAATCATTTTGAATTCCAAATTTATTTAAATATCTCAATTATTCCATTCAAATGATTCCCTCCTCAAAATTATTATGTCCCCATATTGATCACTTTCCATCTCATTTTCAATAACTTAGTTCATCCTCACGCATAATGGTTTCAAGTCACAATCAATTCCATTTCTTTTTCCACCACTTTCCACTAAACACCAACATCCAACCCATACTTCACTAATTCCAACCCCACAACCCTGAATCATTATCATCACCACCCTTCCAATTATGATGTTTTCCACCCTCTCCATCATCATCATTCTCCACCATCTTTTATTCTATTTTGATATATTCTCCATCATCATCTCTACCTTCTCGATTGGACACCACCACAATTCTCTCTATATACAATTGGAATCCTCATCATCATCAACCTCACAGCCCAAACGTTATAAACATTGCTCAACTCACCTCTGACTCAACCACCGCCAATTCCAGTACACTGCAACCATTGTCTACACAATCACCTGTAATCACCAGCACCAACCAACCACCAGCAGCTCCATTACCAGACAATAGCTACCATCGCAGTTCACTACCCTCAATCATCATCACATGACTCTGTCACACTTCCAAGAAATCAATTCACAGCCAATTCATAAAACCACAGTTCAACCGCTACACTGCACCATCTCCATCAACCCAAGTTGACCTCTACTGCCTATTTCATTCATCACCAACTACCATATCACAAATTCTTAAGACTGATTCCCAGCAACCTCGTTCATCATCTTCATCTTCATCACCATCAGAAATCAAACCACCACCTAAACCTCTCTACCAAACCATGGTTTCAGCAACTCCAGTATCAACTCCTCTGCACTCACAGTCCGAACCACCGAGTTTCATTGAATCACCACCAATTCAAAAATCAAACCCAATCACTGCAACAGTTCAATACCTTCACCAAACGTCCCATACAACTGCCCACTTCCATTTTTAATCCAAATCGAAACCCAAAACCAGAAATAAACCAAGAAATTATTGACCCAACACTTACCTCACCTCAATCGCTGCTTCAAGCCCCGATTCTGTTTTGGTTCCACGCCCTTTCCTCGCACAAAAGATACACCAATCAACCCAGAACTTAGCTTATTTTCACCCCCACCGCTCTTCGTATCTGGCGCCGGTGTTGCGCCGGTGAGTCGACGGTTGGAGACCAGTAAATCCCTCAGCTCGCGACTGTCCCTCGCATCTCCTTCTTCCGTCCTCTGTTCCTTCACGCCAGTGAGAGAGAGTGCTGAATGAGAGAGAGAGAGAGATTTAATCTGAGGATATATATTTTAAATTTCAGAATCTGCAGTTTAGTCCCTATGTTTTAAAATGTCTTAATTCAGCCCTTTCAATTCTTTTAAAGTTATTTCAAATAAGTCCTTAAGTTTGAAATGTTTCAAATCAGCCTCTTTCACTTTAAAGGTTTTCAAATCAGTCCCCAACTTTTTAAGTTATCCATTTCAGCCCCAAAGTTTTAAATGAGTTTTAATCAGCCCTTTCATTTTCAAAATCTATTATTTCAGTCACTGTTGATTTACTTTTAAGCCCAAGTTTCAAAAGTATCTATTTTAATCCCTCTATTTTCAAAATATCTATTTTAGTCCCTGAACTTTCAAAAGTATTCATTTTAGTCCCTCAACTTTCAAAACATCAATTTTAGTCCTCAAATTATAATTTATCATTTTGAACTATATATTCGATATACTAAAGTGACTTATTGGCTAAGACGAAGCGTACGGAGAATTTAAAGAAATTGAAGTCATTCCCGCTCAACTTTGCACTCGTCGGATTTGAGGTAGACTCCCACTTATTAATTGATTTAAATTATGATTTCATATGAATGTCATGTGACTTGTGAAAGTCAATTTTCAAGAGAATTAAGTATGTTTTATGAAAGGTAAATATACCTTATGTTTTTATGAAAAGTAAGTATACCCTATGTTTTTACGAAAATGTTTTATATGTTTTGGATCATTGCTATGCACATAAGAATTCTTACCACCTAAGTTCGGTAGAATTCTGTGTTTCCATATGTTTATGAGGACTTACCACCTAAGTTCGGTAAAATTCCTGTCTCATATGGTTATGAGGATTTCGATCCTACCCTATGTTATGATGGAAATGATCCCTATGAATTTCAAGAATTATGTTTTGGTATACTTACTGTTATTATGATTTTACTGTTATTATGATTTTACTGTTACTATGATTTTACTGTTATTATGATTTTACTGCATAAGAATTCTTGCCACCTAAGTTCGGTAAAGTTCTTGTGTCTCCCTATGTTTATGAGGATTTCAATCCTATCTTATGTTATGCTTTCAAAAGAAATTATGCTTGGCATAATTAAAATGTTTTTATAAGTATATGGTTTTCAAAGAGCTGTTTTCAAAGAGCTATTTTCAAAGAGCCTATGATTTGCAAAATATGTCCCGTGCTGTAATGCACAATATGAGTTTTATCAAGAGCCGTTTTATAAAGAAGCTCTATCAATGCCCGTTTTATAAAGAGCCGGGATTTATGTGTTTAATCATCTTATAAATTAAATTAATTTGCGATGAGTCTACTGAGTATTTCCCCCATGAAATACTCACCCTACTTTTTAACAGTTTTGCAGATTTCGGAGACGGTGGCGAGCGATGAATGATGGTGGAAATAATCGTTAAACGGTTGAAAGTTTGACGTTAATGATTTCCGTATTTTTCCAAACAATCGAATAATTTAGAGAAGTTCATTTATTTGAGAAATTATGACATTGTCAATTTCTTTACAAAATTAATGGTTCGATTTACTATTTCAAATGGTTTCATAAATGTTTCAATTTTATCGGCCATTACAGTTTATTTAATGTTGCCAAAAATGAATTTCAATTATTTCTTCCGCAAAAATATTATTCGAAAAATTTAGACAGAAAATGACGTAGTGAATCGGGTATACGGAACTCGGGGCGCTACACTAGTAGCTAATTAATTCATACGTTAAAACAATAGCAAAATCAATACATAAAAATAATAAAAATTCTAACTTGAGAATTGAAATTAAACTAGAAGAATTAAATCTACATCATTAATCCCGAAATTAAATATAATTACTCATGTTCTTGGAAATAAAAATAAAACAAAACAAAGTAAATGAAACCTTCAATTTAGAGAATTGAAGGTTAAACATCTTCTTACACCAAGAATTTGTCCAAGTTCTATGTGTTCTTCCAAATCCCTATCTTTTTCCACCTTTGAATTTGATTTTTTTTTCCGAGTAATTTTGTGGAAAAGAGGTTGTTTTTTTTTTGTCTAAGATTCGTGCCTATTCAGTTGTGTCTCGAGATTAGGAAGATAATTAGGTTAAATAAAGAAGAATTTGGATGAAAAATCAATTTTTGGGCCAAGTCGAAAAGGCGCCTTAGTTGATTACGTGGAGATGACTTTTAGCCTTGGGCTATTGTTTAATCACATGAAGGTGCAATCGCATAGGTTTATGGCTTGCGATCGCGTTGTTGTTGCATTTTCTTGCCATTTTCGTCTTTGTTTCCGTACAATTTAGTCATCTTTCTTTAATTGCGCTCCAAGTCCTCAACTTTCAATTAATGCAATTTAGTCCCCAAACTTCAGTTTTTCTTCAATTAACTCTTTTCTTGTCTTACTTTCTTCAATTTGGCCCTCGAATTTCTTCTTTCTTCTACTTGTGCACTTTAATTGACTTCATTAACTTCTTTTGCATGATTTAGCTCCTCTTTTCATCCAATTTTGATATATTTGCTTTAATTCTCTCAATTTCTTGATTTCTGGGATAAAATCTGAAATAATGATAAATAACAAAAACTAAGTGGAGTTTATTCACGAAAAAATAATAAAATATCATAATTTTGATAGATAAATAAGTTTATAAAATACACTTATATACTAGTCTATTAGATGTAAAAGACATTCTGATGAGATCTTCATGAACACAAAAGATTAAAGGTTGATATGTAGCGAATAACAGCGTGACCTGCAAAATTGGAAAGATTTTTAGGACAAAGAAGCGATGGCTTCATCTTTTTGGGCAAGTAATCGTAAATAATAGTATCCTTAATTATAAATTTTTCATTATCATCCATTATAACATTATGAATGCATGTCACATAGCTTTTTGCTTATCATTTTCGAATCACTATATGTTATGAAAATTTAAAATTATCTCAATTTGTTATTAAATGAATCACTGTCATAGTTTTGTATGGACAATAGATTATTAAGAGAAACGTCAAATTTTGTTTAGTGCAGATCCAGTTGAATCCTGGTGACCCAGATTCGTTTGGATATTAATTCGTGAACAGATTAAATAAATAATGCAGAATTGCAAAGCAGACAATATTTTAGCTTTATGTGGGAAAAACCCTAACAGAGAAAATTCACGGCCCGCAGCATCCTGCGGAAAAAAAACCAATCACTGTATAAGAAAAAAGTTTATACAAATCAATTTAAGCTACAGGATAAATCTACGCATAAACTTATCAAACACCCAAGAAATAGATCACTCCCTGATCCTTCTATGACGTGTAATATGAGCCGGCGTCCCACCACTCTTCAATAGTTTTCTTTGAAACTAAAACACTCTTCAGTAATCTCGAACTCCCGTTCGAACACGATCCAAACCTCCAGTTTGATTTTCACGCTGAAAGTCTTTTCTTCTCTAAGTGATTGATTCCTCTTCCCAAAGAACCGAAGTCAAAACACAGTTGAAGCCGTGAATATGAGTGCACCACACGAAAATTAGCTTCAAGACTTCTTGAAGAAAACGTCCCATTTTTCTCCAATTTAAATGCAATCGAATTGCTTGTCCATCAAGAATCCTTGTTGCATAAAATCTCTATTACATGTAAATTAATCAAAGATAATTAGAGATAATGGTAAGATAATTATAAATTAATAAATCTTATCATAAATGAAGATAAGGTAAGATAATCACAATTGGTTATGGAATAAAATATCTTACCATATGAAATGATAAACACTAACTTGGACACCAAGATTTTAGGTTCAAGATTCTCGGCCATTAAGAGATTTTCGGCCAATCAGAATCTTTTAACAAGACTTAAAGTATACTCAAATCAATTTTGTTATACTCACAATGAGTATCACAATGAGGATGACAATTAGCCTATGTGACACAATCCTTTTTTTCACACATCACATCATCTTTTAAATCAACAACAATAACACTTTCACATCACCAAATTGTCAAAATAATTGTGCAAGTAGAAATTCTATATAAAACACTTATAAGTGATAAAGATAGAACTTCAAACATAGTAAAATATTATCACAATTCTTATCAAAAAAGATAAGTGATAGACTTCTACCATTATCACAATACTTATCACACTTTATCTCCAAACAATATCAATTATCACAAGAAAATTATTCCAACACTATAGGAGATAAATATTCACAATACGTCAAAATAATTATGAAGTAATTTAATTAAAACTTAATAAATTACTAAATAAAAATATTTAGTAATAAACTAAATTTATCAAATTACAAACCTGTAGGAAAATAGAAAATGCCAATAAACATAACTTAAAATAAGTTAACAAGTTAGAGTAACATGCGTATCGAATATCTTCATTTGGTAAAATTTATAAATCATTATTACTCACATTCTTGTAGTGTGTCCCTTCTTGTGAATAAATTTAACTATCGTTAAAATTTTTGTGTTTAATTTTTTTTTTTAATTAAAATATGTGATTGAAAAGTGGAGACATGTTTAGCAAATAGAGGCTGAAAAATTTAGGGATGACAGAATACTCACGGACCCGATACCCGTTTGAGACCCGACATAAACGGGCGGGGATTACTCGAATAAATGAATTTGTAAGTTGGGTATGGAGGTAAGTGTTAAAACCCGAAATGGATATGGGTATGGTGTGAGTTTTACTAAAAAATTCATACCTGACTCGTATACCCATTAATTTCCTTAAAGAATTATAAAATTTAAAATAAAAGTGATTGTGTGAAAAAAAATCGTTAAAAAAATAAGGGAGAGATATGGCCATATGTTGTGATTGAGAAGTAATTTTTTTGAAATACTAAAATCTTTAAAAAATAAGTGCAAGTGTGTTATAGGTAAGATCAATTTCTCTAATCTTCAATATACCGTGTCTGGTAGTGAATATTTGCTAATTTTTGTCATATTTTGATAGTTTTTATAATAAAATATTATATTATTTTATCAACGGTAGTTGCTACCTGTGGAAAATAGATAAAAATTCATTTTTAATCTCTTGTAGAGACCATTATATATCAACGTGAATCATGAAAGTATATATATAGTTTTAGAATTTGTCACACCAACACGTTTATTAAAAAAATTAATTAAATAAATAAATAGTAAGTAATGAGTTTCAAATGGGTATAGAAGCGTACCGGTCCCCGACCCGTCATTTTTAAATGGGTCATGGGTAGGATATGGATGTTGTAAATTTCTAGTAGAAAGAGTACAGATTTGGCAAACCCGACCTATACCTGATTCATTGTCATCTCTAACTGAAATGATCGTCATTCTCATTTCTGACAACAATTCCTTCCTCATGGTCATGGTGCACCTCTAACATCGTCAGACTTTAGAAGTCCTTGTTTGATCCCACTAAAATAAGTTTTTTTTTCAAAAAATGTATTTTGAAATAATAATTTTTAAAAAAATATATGATCAAAAAGTAAGTGGAGAAAATTATGATAAGTGTATTTTATACACTTATTTCTATCCTAAAAGTAGGATTTTATATGTTTGTTTTAGAATATTCGCTATTTATTTTGTGTTATTTGTTTACATTTCAGAAATAATCCCAAAGTCGAGAAAACAAAGGAATTGAAGCTAAAATTGAGCAATTGGATGTAAAAGGGGTCAAAGTGAGCAATTCAAGAATTGATGCAGTCAATCAAATAGCTAATTTGAAGAAAAAATCGAATTTGGAAGAAATCAGAAGTTCAGGGGTTAAATTACAACAATCAGAAGTTGGAGGACTTGCTGTGCAATTAAAAGACAGGGACCAAGTTGCAGAATTTAAAAGATAAAAATTGCATCCGGAATTACAACCGTGCGGCCGCACGGTTGAACAAGGCGTGCGGTCGCACGGTCAAAAAATTCGGCGACTGAAGTTTACCTGCAGAGTCATGCGACCGCGTGTTTTTGAACCGTGCGGTCGCACGGTAGTCCCCGACTGGGCCGCAGCTGGGCTTTTTACGCGGAATTCAGCAATTTTCTCCTCCATTAACCTAATTCTCGGAAAAATCTATAAATACCAGACCTAAGGCACGAAATAAGGGTTCCCGATCTTCATAATTCATGCCAAAACGCTGTCAAAGTGCCGAGAGATCCAAACCACGCCAAGATCAAGATTGAAGATACAATTGCAAGGAGATGAATTGGGTTACATCTTTTCATAACTCTTGTTATTTATTTTCTATTATGTTTCTAGGCTAGGTTTTAATTGTTGGAATTGTGATGATACTTTGTTTACCGGATTCCATGTTTTGATTTAGTATTTTAATTTAAGCTTTTTATGGGTTTGAGCAATTGATTGTGTATTTATTTTCATCTATAATTGTGGACGCATAATTATTTGATGTTTGTGATAATTTTCTATGTTCGAAAGAGTAGGAAATTATTGGACTTGAGTCAATTTCCGCGAAATCCGATAGGGGATAGAAACATACCCATATGCTTCGTATAATCCCAAAAAGTGTTCATAAATTGATAATGTTTTTCTATATGTTTGGATTTGTCATAGAAATATAGTCAAATTCCTTATAGAAAAAGGTTTTAATTCACCGTTCGAAAGAAGGTTTTAAAAACATAAGGAACATGGATTTTCAATTTCCCATAAATTGTCGTTAAATGTTTAATTCAAAATATGGATGATGGAACAAAGTGGATTCACAATTCTAACATGTTTATTTCATAAGTTTTTATAAATCAAATTTTCTCACTTTCTTAATTTAATCTTTGTTTTAGTTTTCAAAATCAAAATTCTCAAATCAAAGCAAATCTCTAGTTCCGGTTAAGGTAGTAGTCTAAAATACGATTTAAAACAATCTCTGTGGGAACGATATTCGGACTTAAAATCCACTTTATTACTTGTGTGATCCGTGCACTTGCGGAGCGTTGTCAAGTTTTTGGCGTCGTTGCCGGGGATTGTTATTTAAATTTTTTTTAGATTACTTTCACTAATTCGGACTTTTTACTTGCTTTAATTTTTTTTTTTTACTTTTAATTTTTAATTTTTAGGATTTTAATTTCTTTGTTTTAGTTAGTTA
Source organism: Ligustrum vulgare (assembly GCA_963555705.1). NCBI lineage: Eukaryota > Viridiplantae > Streptophyta > Magnoliopsida > Lamiales > Oleaceae > Ligustrum > Ligustrum vulgare. The sequence goes on from OY743188.1 coordinate 37,372,603, forward strand.
CTAGTTTCCTTTCTTTTAGTTGTGTATGCTACGTTCGAAAAAAAGGGAATCTCTTCGAAGCTGACCCGGAAATAGAACGTACATTACACCATAGGTTAAGAGAACTTGGGGAATTAGATAAATCTAAAAATCAAAAAGAAGATCAAATGGCAAACAATATGGCTTTACCTGGTGTTGAGCTAGAAGATGAGGGGAATAGACTTGTAGAAGATTTCATGACCCCACCAATTGTCCAAAACCAATCAAGCATAGTTTATCCACCTTTTGGTCTTGCAAACTTCCAATTAAAGACCAATGTGATAAATATGTTTCAAAATGGACATCAATTCTATGGCAAACTCGATGAAAATCCACATGCACATGTGTCTAAATTTTTAGATATGTGTGAACATTTTAAATATCAGGGTGTGTCAGATGACGCCATAAGACTTAGGTTGTTTCCATACACCTTACGAGATAGGGCAATAGATTGGTTAGACTCCCGTCCTCCTGCAAGTATAACAACCTGGAATGACTTGGCCCAAAAATTTTGCACAAAATTCATGTCCCCAGCCAAAGTTGCTAAACTCAGACATGAGATAACAATTTTTCAACAACAAGAGTTTGAGTCATTTGATGAAGCATGGAATAGGTTTAAAAGCATGCTTAGGAAATGCCCTCAACATGGATTACCCAAAAATGAGCAGGTAAGGTACTTTTACATTGGCTTGCTCCCTCAATACAAGAGTCTTGTTGATTCGTCATCAAATGGATCAATAACAACCCAAACTCTTGATGGAGCACTTGAACTGTTTGAGAGAATAGCCAATACCAACGCAATGTGGGCGTCTGAGAGGACCATTCAAAAGAAACCAGTAGGAGTTTATGCAGTGGATGATGTTTCGGCATTGTCTGCTAAATTAGACTCTTTGATGAATTTCATACAAACCAACCATTCAGTGAAAAGTGTAGTAACTGGATGCGAGGAATGTGGGGCCAATCACAATACCTCAGATTGTCCAATTTTGGCAGCTGAAGTTGAGCAGGTCAGCTTTATACAAGGGGGACATCGCCAAAATAATCCATACTCCAACACTTATAATCCTGGTTGGCGAAATCACCCTAACTTTTCATGGAGGGATAATCAAAATGGAACTGGCCAGCAAGCCCCTCCACAGCAGGTAGTGGAGAAGAAACCTCAACTTGAGGAGATGGTTGTGAAATTGATGGAGAAAACTGACCAGTACATGAGCCAGACCAATCAATTTATGGCTAAAACTGATCAGTTTATGACAAAAACTGACCAATTCATGAGGATGACCGAAACTACATTGCGAAATCATCAAGCTTCAATCAAAAATCTGGAGACTCAAGTGGGACAGATAGCACAGTTGATCACAGTTAGAGCTCCGGGTACATTACCTGCAAATACTGAGGTAAACCCAAAGGAACAACTAATGGCTATAAATGTAGTGCAACATGAGATAAATGCTATCACTACGCGTAGTGGTGTGCAACTTCCTGAGATTCATGCTAAAAAGCCAGCTGGAGTTCCTGAAAAAGTTGTGGATAATGTTGAGAAGATGGTTGAAAGGGAAGATGACCATGAGGTGAAATCAAAAATTAAGCCTCACGAGTCTCCTATTCCATTTCCACAAAGGCTGAATAAAACAAGAGAGGATAAGCAGTTTAACAAGTTTGTGAATATGCTTAGAAAATTGCACATAAACATTCCCTTCTTGGAAGCCATCACACAGATCCCAAGTTACGCCAAGCTGCTAAAAAAGATGATGTCTAGCAAGAAAAAGCTTGAAGAACTTGAGGAGGTCACTTTGAATGAAGAATGCAGCGCAATCCTGCAAAACAAGCTGCCACCTAAACTCAAAGACCCAGGGAGCTTTTCAATACCTTGCATTATAGGTGATTTAAGATTCAACAAGGTCCTATGTGACTTAGGTGCAAGTATAAATCTGATGCCCCTGTCGTTATACAAGAAATTGGGACTAGGTGAACCAAAGGAAAGCAATATCAGATTGCAATTGGCTGATCGATCAATCTGTCACCCATATGGAGTTGTGGAGGATGTATTGGTGAAAGTTCACAAATTCATATTCCCGGCGGACTTTATCATCTTAGATATGGAGGAAGATGAAAATTTGCCTTTGATACTTGGTCGACCATTCCTAGCCACTGCACGAGCATTAATTGATGTAGAAAAAGGAGATGTAGTGCTGCGGGCTGAAAATCAAGAAGTGACTTTCACAATGATGCAATTTGATGTCCATGAACAAGAACTAGAAAATTGCTCCAAGATAGATGTCGAGTTGGAATTGGCATATTGGGAGAAGTATGAATACAAGGTAAGGGCAGATGATGAGGCTACACCATCTAATCTAAAACCACCTTGAGAGTTTGCCAAAAAGTCTAGCTCTAGACTTTAAATGAAGCGCTTGTTGGGAGGCAACCCAACCTCTCAAACCCTTTTCTTTATTCGTTTGTTTATTGTTTTTTTATTGCTTTTATTACTTTATAGTTGTTTAGATGCTTGACAGTGCATTTTAGGGGTACTAGTATGTTTAAAATGCATGCATTGAATTGTTATGTGTTTTAAGTAATTCTAGTGTTCCATTTTGCTTGTTTTATCACTTTTAATTTTAATTGCATTTTAATTTATTTTGTTGCTTTTTATCACAATCTTCTACTTGATCACCTAGCTTAGGACATGAACATATTGTTTAGAATTTGGTTGCATGCATTTGAAAGCATTTAGGGGTTGAAAACGGGGTCCAAAACTCAGATTTTGAAAAATTTCAAGTCATTACCTTCAACACCGTGCGGTCGCACGGTGTGATAACCGTGAGGTCGCACGGTGTGAAACTGGGCAGAACCGGCAGATTGTTTAATATGCATTCTTCTTTCATTTTAACCACTTCAAACCCGAAATTCCTCCCCCAAATCATCCCACATTGAGTCCTCAACTGTTCCCCTAAGTTTGCACATCATTATAACTCAAAATCATACCTTGAATTGCATCAAAATCATCCAAAGGTAAGAATTTTTCACCAATTTTCAAGATTATGCATAATTCTTGTGTTCTTTAAATTTTTGTGGAAATTGAATATTGTGGATTGATAGTGATAGGCTTAGGATAGAACTTGGGGTATTGAATTGTGTTTATTAGGTGAAAATTTTTGGCTTAATTCAAGTCTCCAACTCTATGATTTTCATTGATTTCTTTATATGCATTCAAGGTGCTCGATAAAATGTTTCAATGAGGTTTTTATTGAGTTTTGGCAAATCTTTTTGGATGATCACCCTCACTACATGTTAAACATCATTTGTGCATCATCCATTCATTGTTTACAAAGATTTAAGGCATAGAACTCAACATGAACATCTTAGCACTACAAAGCACTTCATTGCAAGGCCATTGCAAGGCATCACAACACCACTGCACCTGTTTTCAGCTTCACTGCACCTACTTTGTCACCTCTTTGCATGACCAAAATGAACTTCAAACTTACTGAATTTTTGATATGTTATAGACCAAGTTATATACTTTCATATGCCCGGGACATGTCTCGGGAAATTTTCACTTTTTCGAGGCGATGTCAAGGGCTGAAAATCAGGGGTCGACCACTTTTCAAAAATTTCGAAATTTTTTCTAAGTCCTAGTTTGGGTGTGTTGTGTTATTTTCTTTAGTTCCTATGCGATAATTATGCTTCTAATGACCATTAATATTTATTTGCAAGGAATATATCATCATGGGACAATGCACGCCAAGCATGGAAAAGGAAGTAAGGGGTCATTTCATCCAACAAGCATTCAAGTCAAAGCTTCAAAAAATGGGAACACCAACTTTCCAAACCCGGGAAGTACATTAACCCTCTTTGTTATTTCGTTGTTTATTTTCTTTATGTGTTTTGAATACATTGAGGACAATGTATGATTTTAGTTTGGGGGTGGGAATCTCATTCATGTGCTTCATGTACACATTCATTCGATTTTGGGTAGAAAATTCAAAAAAATTGAAAAATGTGAAAAAAATCAAAAAAAGTGAAAATTTAGAAAAATTTTGTTGACTTATTTATTGCTTATGACATAATTTGAATTGATTTCTGTGCTTTAGTTAGAAAATTGGGCAACATGTGAACTAAATTTTTCTTAACATTCATCCATGTAAGACTTAAATCAAATTGGAGCACATAGCCAATTTCAAGTAATCACTTGTGTAAGGAGATGCTTGATATTTGTGGGGTAAACTTGTGCACTTTGAACATAGAACTGACTGTAAAATCCCAAACCTTTAGAAATTTAGATCCCGACCTGAAATGTAGAACCAAACTGTCAAGAAGCAGTTTAGGGGTGGGAAGGTTAGATTGAGTATGCATTGGTAGATTGAGGATTTGAACTTTTTAATTTTACATCTTTAGTGTAAGGGGTTTCAATCAACGAGTATAAACCATAAAAACCAGCATAAAAACAGAAAAATGCTGAAGGTCTTATTCTACTCTTCAAATGCCTTTTTGACTCGAGCAAGTAAGTCTGAGGGGTTCTTTGGACCTGGTACCCTAAAGCCAACTGGTTTGAGAGTTGCCGATCTGAAAGCTCGCTACAGGGGTCAACTAGAAAGCAAGTACGGAGAGTGGACTTACACATAAGACGTTAAAACATCTTTAACTTTTTTGTTTATGCCTTTATGACTCGGGTAATTAAGTCTGAGGGGTTCTCTGAACCTGGTACCCTAAGCTCAATTGAGTTGGGAGTTGCCGACCTAAAGCTCGCTACAGGAGTCATATAGAAAGCAAGTATGAAAAGTATTGCACAAAGATGGTAAAAGACAAGGACATTAAAAGAAAAAGTCGTCCATATGAAAGAAAAATAGAATAAAATGGTATAAGCTTTGTTGGTTGAAATTCCTAACATGTTGTTAATTATTCTTGGTCTGTCGTGCATACTTGTCTAGTCCTAACTGCCTTGTGTGGAAAAATGCAATTTATACATGTTTAGAAACCACCTCAATAGGAAAGACCTCGGGATATGAGAGAAAAGCAATAAGGTTGTGATCATCCATGAGAGGGTAAGGAAAATCAAAAGAAAATCATTGTTGACCACACGGGATTCGGGCTTACTCTTGCATAAAAAGTCACACATTGTCAAGTTTATTTTTGCATAAGTTAGCATCTGATTTTGGCTATTCACACACACACAATGAAGTTGAGCATCGGATGAATGTAAATATTTTATGTTGTTCATATTTCTTTGTCTAAAGTGAATCGTCAATTTGGATTATTGAAGCGCATGGTAAATAAGTTGACAAAAGCAAAAACATAATTTTTATTTAAGTTGCCATTTTACATTTATAGTTTAGTTTTATTTCGTTCGAGGACGAACAATAGTTCTAGTTTGGGGGTGTTGATAAGTGTCTTTTATACACTTATTTCTATCCTAAAAGTAGGATTTTATATGTTTGTTTTAGAATATTCGCTATTTATTTTGTGTTATTTCTTTACATTTCAGAAATAATCCCAAAGTCGAGAAAACAAAGGAATTGAAGCTAAAATTGAGCAATTGGATGTAAAAGGGGTCAAAGTGAGCAATTCAAGAATTGATGCAGTCAATCAAATAGCCAATTTGAAGAAAAAATTGAATTTGGAAGAAATCAGAAGTTCAGGGGTTAAATTACAACAATCAGAAGTTGGAGGACTTGCTGTGCAATTAAAAGACAGGGACCAAGTTGCAGAATTTAAAAGATAAAAATTGCATCCGGAATTACAACAGTGCGGCCGCACGGTTGAACAAGGCGTGCGGTCGCACGGTCAAAAAATTCGGCGACTGAAGTTTACCTGCAGAGTCATGCGACCGCGTGTTTTTGAACCGTGCGGTCGCACGGTAGTCCCCGACTGGGCCGCAGCTGGGCTTTTTACGCGGAATTCAGCAATTTTCTCCTCCATTAACCTAATTCTCGTAAAAATCTATAAATACCAGACCTAAGGCACGAAATAAGGGTTCCCGATCTTCATAATTCATGTCAAAACGCTGTCAAAGTGCCGAGAGATCCAAACCACGCCAATATCAAGATTGAAGATACAATTGCAAGGAGATGAATTGGGTTACATCTTTTCATATCTCTTGTTATTTATTTTCTATTATGTTTCTAGGCTAGGTTTTAATTGTTGGAATTGTGATGATACTTTGTTTACCGGATTCCATGTTTTGATTTAGTATTTTAATTTAAGCTTTTTATGGGTTTGAGCAATTGATTGTGTATTTATTTTCATCTATAATTGTGGACGCATAATTATTTGATGTTTGTGATAATTTTCTATGTTCGAAAGAGTAGGAAATTATTGGACTTGAGTCAATTGCCGCGAAATCCGATAGGGGATAGAAATATACCCATATGCTTTGTGTAATCCCAAAAAGTGTTCATAAATCGATAATACTTTTCTATATGTTTGGATTTGTTATAGAAATATAGTCAAATTCCTTATGGAAAAAGGTTTTAATTCACCGTTCGAAAGAAGGTTTTAAAAACATAAGGAACATGAATTTTCAATTTCCCATAAATTGTCGTTAAATGTTTAATTCAAAATATGGATGATGGAACAAAGTGAATTCACAATTCTAACATGTTTATTTCATAAGTTTTTATAAATCAAATTTTCTCACTTTCTTAATTTAATCTTTGTTTTAGTTTTCAAAATCAAAATTCTCAAATCAAAGCAAATCTCTAGTTCCGGTTAAGGTAGTAGTCTAAAATACGATTTAAAACAATCTCTGTGGGAACGATATTCGGACTTAAAATCCACTTTATTACTTGCGTGACCCGTGCACTTGCGGAGCGTTGTCAAATTATATTAGAGAATGTGTAGTTGAAATAAAAAGAAAAAAAAAACGTGTTAAATTAGAAGGAGACCAAACAAAGGCCGACAAAACTTGATCGTCGTGAAACCAAAGAACGAGTAAGGCTGTGTTCGGCGGCTTGTCTGGAGAATTTAAATTATTTGTGTTTTTTCTAGGTAAGATGTGGGGTTAAAAATTGGTTTGAGAAATTGTGTAATTGGAGAGAAAAAATATGGATGGTTAAAAAGTGATTTGAAAAATTGTATAAATTAAATTTGTTTTTTTTATTTTATTTTTTAGTGTATTAATTTGACATTTTAATTGACAGTCGAACGGTCCCTAAAAAATAAAAAAATACAGATAACTGTGGTTCGTAGAACTAAATAAATTATGATTTGCCTAAAAAATAAAAAAATACAGATAACTGTGGTTCGTAGAACTAAATAAATTATGATTTGAGATCTCCAAAGTGATCGAAAACCTCTCCTTTAATACAAAGTGTATTTTCCTGGAGAAAATATAAAAAAATATGTAAATTTACGTCCATGATTAGAAATACTTGTGGGATGCACAATAGGCAAAAGGCTGCCTTACTTGCACTCAACTCTTTTAAAAAAGTGTTTGGTAATTTTGTTTATAAATAATGTATTTTTTTAAATCATTTTTTAAAATTAACTTTCAATCACATATTTTATCTCGAAAAGTAAATTCCTCTTTCACAAACAAATTTATTTTTTATTTTTTATTTTTTAACTAAGCATTGAAGCAAAAATTGACAAAAAGATACGCTCAAATCTTAATATTCATGATGACTTTTTACTTTTCTAGATTTCTCTTTCTCATTAACATTGATTCTCTCTCTCCCCTCTCATGGCTGCTTCAATCCGTATGTATGCGCGAGACCCTCTTTTTTTTTTGTACACCATTTTTTTATGTAATGATTACAATTTATAAATTAATTTATAAATAACATAATTTTTAAATTATTTTTTAAACGCACACATTTTCTCTCTTCAATTTCCACCACATATCTTATCTAAAAAAAATCTACAGTAGAGACGCCGAACAGAAAAATAACGTTCATCAATTATAATTCATTATAGCAATTTCTTTTTCTCCATTATTTTGTTTGGAAAAAATTAAATTAACAATAATTTGAGTCAAATTTCGGATATCAGACGAATTTGGTGGGATCACTAACGAAAATGCCCTTAGGTGCTGACCGTCACAAATAATCTTTCATAAACAACTATCAGAGAAGAGAAATGATGAAGGGACGCAGCTCTGTCCAGACAAGGTGTCTCACTGTAGCTGAAAAGACGTGAGAACAATATGTGCCCTGTCTGGATAGGACCTATCCGTGTAGCATGATCCATCGGAGAATTCCGTCCATGAACAAAAATGGACAAATAATCCCCCTCCATCAATATTTAAAAATACCTATTTCATATGAATTTAATTGAATCTAGAAGTCAAACAAATTTATCTCAGGGCCAAACTACTGAATTAATGCAGGGTTTGAATGAAAAAAAAAAAAGCATGGTAATTATGAAGCAAAGCTCTAGCTCAGAACTTACAAGTTCTATTGCAAATGCAGAACACTTCAATAATTATATGATCAAACAAGAAAAGAAAAGCCATTTTTTTTTTTTTTTTTCTGTTCCCTTAAAAGAAATGGCATTTATAGAGGGCAAAAGAAAAGTGATTCATAGTGTTAAGGTTGGAATTGCTTTGGTTTTGGTTTCACTTCTGTATCTTCTTGATCCACCATTCGAACGTGTGGGAGAAAATTGTTGAAAATAAACTTGTTTGGCCCAAAATCTTATTGAGTTCAAGTCCAACATTTTATGTGATCCAATTAGCCCAATGCATGGAAGTTTCTTGTAGTAGGCAAGATTGAATAAGAATCACTAGATTGAAGTTGGTAAGATTAATTGTAGATTGTTGGTTGGGAGTTGGTATGATCAAATATTGATCGTCGGATGTATCTTTGTTTTTAATATTTGTACGGTTAGGATTGGTTTGTATTTCCTATAAATAGCCCTCCCCATTCTCATTTGAAATCATCAAGTGAGTGAAAGAAGAACAAGAAGCATAGCTTCTTTGAGAGTGTGAAGAGTAAGTTGTAATATTTGAGTTTGAGTGTTTTAGTTAATAAAAGTGTGTTTTTGAGTGAAATCGATCCAACAAAGTGGTATCAGAGCGAGGTTATAGGAAAAGGAAAAATATCGTCATTGAATATCAAATCGAAGCTCTCAAAGAGAGGAAAGTAGCGGTGCAAAAATCGGCCAAATCTGAAGTCGTTTGAGCCCCAAATCATTCCACAAAGTTGCTGTCCCGGAACCGAGTTGACTCATCCAGTGCACTGAGTCATACTGAGTCAGACCCAGTTCAAACCGAGTTCAACCGAGTCGGACACTACCCCGACGTTTTCCAGCATTCCGGATCCGTCGGTGTGATCAGAATTTCAAAATTCAGTTTCTATAAATGGCGAATAATGGTATGTCTTCCTTTCAAGTACCTACACTAAAAAACAACAACTATGATAATTGGAGTATCAAAATGAAAGCTCTTTTGGGTGCACACGATGTTTGGGAAGTCGTAGAGAAAAGTTTCAGTGAGCCCGAAGATGAAACTACTCAAACTCAAGTGCAAAAGGATTCATTGAAAGATTCAAGGAAAAGAGACAAGAAGGCTCTCTTTCTCATCTATCAAGCATTAGATGATGATGGTTTCGAGAAAATCTCAAGCGCAAAAACTTCCGAGGAAGCATGGAATAACTTACAAACATCCTACAAAGGAGCTGAACAAGTGAAGAAGGTTCGTCTTCAAACACTAAGAGGTGAATTCGAATCCTTGCATATGAAAGCATCCGAGTCGATTTCCGAATATTTTTCTAGAGTCTTGACCGTTTCTAATCAATTAAAAAGAAACGGTGAGAAACTAGAAGATATAAGGATCCTAGAAAAGATACTCCGCTCACTTGACCCAAAGTTCGAGTACATTGTCGTGACTATAGAAGAAACTAAAGATTTAGAAGAAATGACGATCGAGCAATTACAAGGATCATTGCAGGCTTATGAAGAAAAGCATAAGAAAAGGCAAGGAATCAATGAAAAACTGCTCAACACACAACTCAAAGAGAAAGAAGAAATCAGAGGCTACAACAGAAATCAGCATAGTCGAGGAAGAGGCCGAGACCGAGGACGAGGTAGAGGTCATAGTCGTGGACGAGGTTGGAATTACAATAACAACAATTTCAACAGTAATTACGAAAGAGGAGAAAGTTCGACAAGAGGTCGTGGAAGAGGCAATTCAAACTCGAGGTACGATAAATCTCAAGTTCAATGTTACAATTGCAAACAGTATGGCCATTATGCAGCAAACTGTTGGAATCCAAAAAATGGAGTCGAAGAGAAGGCTAACTATGTTGAAACAAAAGAAGAGGTTGATGGAACAATGCTATTTGCACACAAAGACAGTGACGGAGGCCAAGGAAGTATTTGGTACCTAGATACTGGTGCAAGCAATCACATGTGTGGAAAAGGAAGCATGTTTGCAGAACTCAATGAAAGAGTAAGTGGCAATGTTTCGTTTGGAGATCACTCTAAAATACCAGTCAAGGGAAAAGGTAACATCCTTATTCGCACTAAATCTGGAAGACATCAAATGATTTCAAGTGTCTACCATGTGCCAAATATGAAAAGCAATGTCTTAAGCCTAGGTCAGCTATTAGAGAAAGGCTATAATTTTTACTCCAAAGATTATAGTATTTTTGTAGTAGATGACCAAGGAAAATTGATAACCAAAGTGAAAATGTCGAAGGATAGATTATTTCCTTTGAATATTGAAAATGATGTTGCAAAGTGTCTTAAAACTTGTTACAAAGATGCATCATGGCTTTGGCATCTTCGATTTGGGCATCTAAATTTTGGAGGATTGGAGCTATTATCCAAGAAGAACATGGTGAGAGGCTTACCTTATATAAATCATCCAAATGAATTGTGCAAAGGATGCTTACTTGGGAAACAGTCCAGGAAGAGTTTTCCAAAGCAGTCAGAATTAAGAGCCAAGAAGCCACTCGAGCTCATCCATACCGATGTATGCGGTCCAATCAAGCCAAGTTCTTGTGGTAACAGTAATTATTTCCTTCTCTTTATAGATGATTTTTCAAGAAAAACCTGGGTATATTTCTTAAAACAGAAATCAGAAGTTTTTGAAGCATTCAAGAAGTTCAAAACTGCAGTAGAAAAAGAAAGTGGTTACCAGATTAAAGCCATGCGATCAGACCGAGGAGGAGAATACACTTCCAAAGAATTCCATGAGTTTTGTGAATCAAATGGAATCAGACGTCCACTGACCGTTCCAAGATCACCCCAACAGAACGGTGTTGCAGAAAGGAAGAACATAACCATCCTTGACATGGTACGAAGCATGCTTAAAAGCAAGGGACTACCAAAGGAGTTTTGGGCAGAAGCAGTTTCATGTGCAGTCTATTTGTCCAACCGATCTCCAACAAGGAGTGTATGGGGAAAGACACCACAAGAAGCATGGAGTGGAAGGAAGCCTGGAATATCCCATCTACGAGTATTTGGAAGTATTGCATACAGACATGTACCGGATGAGATACGGAGAAAACTTGACGATAAAAGTGAGAAACTTATCTTTATTGGCTATGATACACAGTCCAAGGGCTACAAGCTATACAATCAAAGAAATAAGAAAGTTATCATTAGTCGAGATGTGGAGTTCGATGAAGAAAATAATTGGGATTGGAGTACCCAAAAAGAAGACTACAACTTCTTTCCTCACTTTGAAGAAGAGTACGAGGAGCAACCGATCATAGAGCAAGAGCAAGAGCAAGCAGTAGGAGAGCCAAGTACACCACCTACTTCGCCTACAGTAACTGAAGATAGAAATTCTCCACCATCTTTCTTAAATGAAAGAAATGAAGAACGCACAAGAAATCTCCAAGATATATATGAGGTAACTGAGAGGCTTGATAATCTTACTCTTTTCTGTCTCTTTGCTGAATGTGAACCAGTGAAATTTGAAGAAGCTGTACAAGAAAAGAAGTGGAGAAATGCGATGGATGAAGAAATCAATTCCATCAAGAAGAATGATACATGGGAACTTGCATCTCTTCCAAGAAGTCACCAAGAAATAGGTGTCAAATGGGTGTACAAGACGAAGAAGAATGCTAGTGGAGAAATTGAACGATACAAGGCAAGACTTGTAGCAAAAGGATATAGTCAAAGAGCTGGAATTGACTATGATGAGGTATTCGCTCCTGTTGCTCGATTAGAAACTATAAGACTAATAATTTCTTTGGCTGCTCAGAACAAATGGAAGATTCATCAGATGGATGTAAAGTCTGCCTTCCTAAATGGAGTTCTTGAAGAAGAAGTGTACATTCAACAACCACCAGGTTATGAAGTGAAAGATCAAGAAGACAAAGTCTTAAAATTGAAGAAAGCCCTTTACGGGTTGAAGCAAGCACCAAGAGCGTGGAATAGTCGAATCGACAAGTACTTCTAGGAGAATGGCTTCACCAAAAGTCCATATGAACATGCTCTCTATATCAAGAATAAAGATACAGATATTTTGATCGTGTGCTTGTACGTGGATGATCTTATATTTACTGGAAGCAGTCCAAGCTTGTTTGACGAATTCAAGAAAGCAATGGCTAAGGAGTTTGAGATGACAGACATTGGGCTTATGGCATACTATCTTGGCATTGAAGTCAAACAAAAAGAGGAAGGTATCTTCATCTCCCAAGAAAGCTATGCGAAGGAGATACTCAAGAAGTTAAAAATGGATGATTGCAATCCGATAATCACCCCAGTAGAATGTGGAGTCAAAATGTCCAAGCATGAGGAAGGTGAAAGAGTAGATCCAACATTATTCAAAAGTTTGGTTGGAAGTCTACGTTATTTGACTTGTACAAGGCCAGATATTCTGTATTCAGTTGGATTGGTTAGTCGCTACATGGAATCTCCAACAACTACTCATTTCAAAGCTGCAAAGAGAATTCTTCGCTATTTGAAAGGTACAACTGATCTTGGCTTGTTTTATTCAGTTTCTAATGAGTATAAACTTGTTGGATATAGTGATAGTGACTGGGGTGGAGATATAGATGATAGAAAGAGCACTACAGGGTTCGTGTTCTTTACGGGTGACACTGCTTTTACTTGGATGTCAAAGAAGCAACCAATTGTCACTCTCTCAACCTGTGAAGCTGAATATGTAGCTGCAACCTCGTGTGTTTGCCATGCAGTTTGGCTAAGAAATTTGCTGAAAGATTTAAACATATCTCAAGGAGATCCAATCAAGATTTGTGTTGATAACAAGTCAGCAATTGCCTTAGCAAAGAATCCAGTATTCCATGATAGAAGTAAACATATCGACACGCGCTACCACTACATAAGGGAATGCATTGCAAGGAAAGATGTGCAGCTACAGTATGTGGAGTCTCATGATCAGATTGCTGATATTTTCACCAAGTCCCTGAAGTATGAAGATTTCACCAGATTGAGAAATTCTCTTGGAGTTATAAAACAAGTTTAAAGGGGGATGTTGAAAATAAACTTGTTTGGCCCAAAATCTTATTGAGTCCAAGTCCAACATTTTATGTGATCCAATTAGCCCAATGCATGGAAGTTTCTTGTAGTAGGCAAGATTGAATAAGAATCACTAGATTGAAGTTGGTAAGATTAATTGTAGATTGTTGGATGGGAGTTGGTATGATCAAATATTGATCGTCGGATGTATCTTTGTTTTTAATATTTGTACGGTTAGGATTGGTTTGTATTTCCTATAAATAGCCCTCCCCATTCTCATTTGAAATCATCAAGTGAGTGAAAGAAGAACAAGAAGCATAGCTTCTTTGAGAGTGTGAAGAGTAAGTTGTAATATTTGAGTTTGAGTGTTTTAGTTAATAAAAGTGTGTTTTTGAGTGAAATCGATCCAACAAAAATGCTATGTGGGCTATCATGACCGTCGTCGTCGTCTTTGAATTTTTTGCAGGTATTGTATGACCTTTCAGATCATCGTTTATAAATAAAATAGTCTTTAATAATTCATCTCATATGGTGGCAAATATATATATATATATATATATATATATATATATATATATATATATATATATATATGTGGATAACATTGAGATTTGAGCTCAGTTCTTCAGTTTTTTTTTTTATATTTGAACCACTTCATAAAAATGTTTATTTGATTGTGGGGGCGTATTTATATATTTGGTTTTAAATTCAACAAATCAGACAATTTCTATTAATGTGTAGCAAATTGATTTTGATTTACAAATTCCAATTCCTAAAACTATGAGCATGTTCGGCTTAAAATATTTATTTATAAGTACTATATAAGTAAGTTTCCAACAATGCATTCGACAAACATATTATATATAACACACAATTATAATCAAAGCGATTTTCAACTCTACATTTTAACCACACACATTTTTCGAAAACACTTTTGAATCACAAATTTCACCTCGAAAAAAAAAAAAAAAAAGGTGGCTACAAAGACGCCGAACAAGGCGTAAATAAATGATTTTTAAGTACTCCCATGACACATCTCTTAGCGACAAAGGGGTTGACTGATAACGTGCCCAACGCAGTCGTGTGCATGGTTCGAATCCCGACGGCTGAATAATGGATTCGTTCCTTGTGGCAAACGAGGATCACCTTACTCCTCGAGACGTTACTGAGTGTCATCAATCCTGACTCTGAGAGGTATAACTTATAATTTACCTCTTGAACTATGGCTCAGGGTAGGATCGGTTCGAGTTCTTAAGGTGTAGATTACACTTTTTTTTTTAATAAATGATTTTTAAGAAAATTTAAATGATGTCAGTTTTTTATGGAGACTGGAGAGTGAAAGGTATCCACAACTTTTTGTTTTCTTAAAAATCTTAATTTTCATATTTTTGTCATTTATTCCGCATACCGTTTTCTATCAAATGTGTTACTATACTCTCGACCTATATACCAACTAGGTAATGTTAATGAGAGTTCTAGAAAATTAAGACACTCTAGGCTTCATCATCAATCTAGAGAATGAGTTCTAATGTCGAGTACATGAGCCTATGTTCTTTAACGCAATCATTATAATTTATAAACGATATAGTTTTTCAAATTAATTTTTAACTCCATACATTTTCTATATCTATTTTTCAACTATACATTTTACCTTAAAAACATAAATAAATCAATTTATAATTACCACAGTGTTATTGGACGGAGTCTTAATTTTTTCAACTTTGCTTAAGGGTGATTCCAATAAATTGCAATATTCAACTACATTCATTTTGCACGAAGCGTTGACCACGTGAAGTAAAATTTTAGATGGGAAACAAATTTCACTTTGGCCTTAAAAAAAAAGGACTAGTTATGATAAAAGTTATTTCAATTTTTAAGCTTACCAAACCATGCTTGGAATTGGATTTAATATTAATTGATTTCGAAAACTCAATTCCATTTCATTAAATTTCTTCCTTTAAGTTGTATGAATGAGATTAACATTGTTTTCCTTTCATAACATTTTGATCAGGTGCAACACTAAGCAAGGGAATAAATCGAGGGATTGGAACTATAGTAGGTGGTGGATTAGGGTGTTTTGCTGCGGTTCTTGCAAATAAAAAGGGAGAGATGTTCGAAGCTATTGTTGTTGGCTCTTCTATTTTCATTTTTGGTATGATACATACATACATATACATATACATATATATAAAACTCATCCTGCCTTCATTACATCTATATATGAAACGTGTTTCATTATAAGGGCTCGTTTGACATGACTTTTGTTTCTTGTAGAAAAGATTCATGGAAGCTACCTTAATTTTTGTTTGAAAACTAATTTATAAAAGTATCTACTGCGAAAGTACTTTTGCAAAAAATCACACTAGATCAACTTCATCTAGAAGCTCTTGTAATCGGTGGAAATGCTTCTTAAAAAAAAAAATTGTCAAATAGATCAAAAGCCATCCAAAAGATGACCTAACTCTCCAACATAGAGATTAAAGACACTCTAAACATTTACCTCCACAAATACATTAAGAAAATCAAAAGAAAAAAAATATCTAATAATCCAAATTAAGTAGGTTTGACTAAACCAAAATTTATATAGCTCCTCAAAAGGGAAATAGAAAGTAGACATTCAATTGTACGTAGAATCTTTAAAGCTAAGCAACCACTTGTAATTTTCAAATTTTTTCTTTACAATTATAGTAAAGCAACCAAATTTAATTAAGGCTATGTTCGGATAGGATTTATAATACAAATTATAAAATACACAATTTTTCATACCATTTTTGAACCACACATCTAATTACCTAGAAAACACAAATAATACACATTATAAATCAAATTCTATTTACTTCAGTCGCCAAATGGACCTTAAGAAAGAAGGCTTATTTTTTTGGCATTTTTTCCCCAACCTTATACAAAATTAATTAAGTTGTACTACACAGGGACCGTTGCAACATATATGAGGCTGGTTCCAAAAATCAAAAGGAGATACGATTATGCAGTGATGGTCTTCATTCTCACCTTCAATCTTGTACTCGTAACGCCTGTGCGCTCAAATATCATCGTTGAGTTAGCCCTGGATCGTTTCTCGACGGTTGGTATGGGCTTGGCGATCTGCATGGGCACTAGTATCTTCATCTTTCCAATGTGGGCAAGTGATGAACTTCATTACTCCACAGCCTCCAAATTTGAAAAACTTGCCTTATGTATTGATGGTACATATCAGAATTTTTTTTTTTTTTTTTTTTGAAAGTAATATCAGATTTTTTTAATCAGCTTATATGAATTAAATTATCAAAATGCATACCTGTAGAGTCAGCAGAGGCATGCAACATATGCATTTACGGGACAATAGGAAAAGTAGTCGAGAGAGCTTTTGAAAAAAAAAAAAAAAAAAATTAGTAAACGTCAAAGTATGTGTTGGTAAAGTGCGAAAGAGTGCACGTCGATTAGGCATGTAAATGATGGACTTATAAGAAAATGAACTGCTCTACTTAATAGGTTAACATTTTGGGATAGAACCTGAATTTTTGGCGATAATATAATCATTAATGCTGTCAAAAATTATTATATTAAGCCCTTGTGTTGTTTACATTAAATTTTTTTTTTTTTTTTTCACAGTACTCAATTTCAACCATTCATTAAAAGTCAGGCCTATAATATTTGACTTTTCAATCAAATTTCAACCATCAATTCTCCAAAAAATCACTATTCATCTCAAAAAATGTCTTTTTAAACATTACCAAACACACAACTTTTATTTTGCTCAAAAGGGATTTTTGTTTAGTACCTAGTTTTAGCCCTTGTTTGGTTTACATTAAAAAAATTTCTTTTTTCTATAATACTATCTCAACCATTCATTAAAAGTTAAGCTTACAATATTTGATTTTTCAATCAATTAATATCAACCATCCATTCTCCTAAAATCACTATTCATTCAAAAAAAAAAAATTTAAACAATACCAAATACACTTTTAATTTTTTTATTAATTATTTATTGATGAGATTTTCTTAGGATAAATCTCTTAAACCATTTATGCTTTAATATAACTAACTAAAAAATATTCCTAACCTTTAGTTATATTTCAACGTTATTTAAATTTTGATAGAATTTTTTATTTGGAACCTGGTGACCACCTTATTATATTTCACTAATACATAAGCCGGCTCTGTGTAGGATGCTTAGAGGAATTTTACACAATATCCAACAATAAGTTAAACGTACAAAGCATCGTTGTACAAGCTTGCAAGTCTATACTGCACTCAAAGACCAACGAGGAATCACTAGTAAGTTATTCGACCAGTCAGTTCGTCCAAAAGTTTAAACTTATGTCATGGGAATAATTTATTTATGAGTACATTAGTAAATTTTAATCTCAACAAAATTTATTCATACCGCAGGCAAATTTCGCTACATGGGAACCTTGGCACGGAAATTTTGGATTCTTTCATCCATGGAAAAAGTACTTAAAAATTGGAGAAATTTTAAGAGAGCTTGCTGCAATGATTTTTACTTTATATGGATATCTCCAATCATCGAAAAAGGTTTGTTATACTAAGTGTTGATATAAATGCTTAACATGTAAGAGAAGAAACTCGCACATACACAAATTTCATAAATAATTACCGTGATACTCTAATTTGACTTATGACATTTATATGATATAACATCATGTTAAACACCTCTTGTCAGTTCTGTGAACAACAGTTCAATTGATACCAGAATTCAACTTAAATACTTTTTAAGAGGAGATGATATGTTCAAATCCTAGAGAAGGCGATAGAAAGCTGTGACGAGTAAAATGCCAGATCTCCTCCCAAAGCGGCCACCAGATTCACTCCCAAAAAGGAAAGTATGTAAGAGAACGATCGGGCACGAGACTTGGATTGTTACACCTCATCAACTTTTTATCGTCCTCAGAATTCGAATACACGACCTGCCCTTAAGAGGAACCTAAACTAAATTGTGGTATCATGACAATATTTTTCGCTAAAGTCTAACATTTTCTCTTAGTGATGAAACTTGAACTAGGTATCTTGTTGAAACGCCAAATCTTGAAGTATTTATTTATATATTTAAGTTTCTTTCTATGTATGTTAAATGATTTTAATTTCTATGGCCAGACTTCATCAGTGATGAGCCAGGCAATGAAGGAACCAACTGAAATCGTGATGCTATCACTGGTGTGGATTTTGAGAGAGCTTGGAGAAAGTATTAAGAAGATGAAACGGTGTCGTGCTAGTGTTTTGATAACTCCGAAATTACAATCTATGAAACTGCAACTGAACCTAATATCGGTAGAAGCACTAGAAGATGATGGAAAGTTCAAGATCACTTGCAGTTCACTGATAATGGAAATTGTTGAAAAAATGGACTCATTGGTGAAAGAGTTGGATGAACTTGGAGAACTAGCAAAATTCAAAACAAAATTGTATGAGTGATCCGTCCTTTATTTGACGAAATATTTGAATGTTCGTTTGGTCGATTTGTTGGGTTTGACACAAACTTATCCATAAAGAATTATTCTTTAACGAGAAAAAGAAAAGTGGTAAAATTAAAATAGGAGCATTTTCTTCATAATTAATAATTATAATATAGTGTAGATATATAATATTTGAAAATGAATAAAATATTATTAGTATTATTTATTATATATAAGAGACCAAAAACTAAAATAATAAACAATTGTCAAATTCGGTCTACTCTAAGAAGATCGAGCCAAACCTAGTACCTTTTTATAACCAGACCAACCTAGTTTAAATTGTCAAAAAATACTACTCGATCATATCAGAAATTTTATCTCAAACTTTTCGATGACGCATTTACCTTAATAATTCGGTTAACAAACTTTGTTTCCAACCCTCATTCCTGATTAAGAAGAAATAATGAGCCAAAATTGATGATGCAAATAATTGGCTGTGTTGGGTTCGATTACGCACAACTCAAGATCATCAACGGACTGTCCTACGTTGCCCATACTCAAATTTTTGTCCTCTTCATTCACTTGGATAAACAACAAATTTCGATTATTAGTTTGTGTATTTTACTTTAAGAACCATGCTATTTGAGTAAACGGGATGTCATCAAGTGTATGTGTATCACCCCTTCAAGTGAGGTGTGGGTCGCCGGTCGCTTATTAATACATGAAGTTTCACACATTTAACGTGAGGGAAGTGACAGATAAAGTGGTAAATTTTTGTGCGCAAATAGCATTATTCTTCCTTTAAATATATATTAACAAAAATTTCTCTCTGCCACCATGTAATCCGTTTCCTTAAAGTCCTCTGGAAACTCTGAATTCTTGAGAAAGAAAACCACAACATGAACTTCAAGAACCCTAAAAATGCATTCCAAATGTCTCTTAAATCTATCATACTTCTCCTATTTCTTGTTTATAGCTTCTCTGCTACGTCGTTTTCAGCTTATTTAGCACCCATTGTAATTGACTTTGCTACTAGGCAGTACACAGTGTCAATTTACATTAAAACCCCTCCTCAGCCCACAGATTTACTTTTTGATCTTGGTGCTTCTTTTAGCTGGGTCGACTGCACCCATAACTACACTTCCTCTACGTATAAGGCCATTCCTTGCAGTTCCTCGCTTTGCAATTCGCTCGGTTCACATGCATGTTCCAACTGCTTCGGTTCACCCGGTCCAGGTTGTTCCAACGCCTCGTGCGTACTCTTCCCTAAAAACTCAGTGACTCGGAGATCAACAAAGGCGGATGCACTAACTGATTGGCTTTCTCTACCCCGCACTGATGGTCGTAACCCGGGACGACTCGGTGTTATCCCTGAGTTCATATTCTCATGTTCCAAAAAGAAGTCTTTACTTAAAGGCCTCGTTAAAGATGTGGCCGGTGCAGCCGGTCTGGGCCTGTCCAACTTCTCACTCTCAGCGCAGATTGGCAATACCCTCTCTTCTCCTAACATATTTGCACTTTGCCTGTCCGGTTCACCCTCCGCTCCCGGTTTGGTATTCTTTGGTACTAGTGGGCCATACTATTTTTATCCCCAAATTGACCTCTCAAAATATCTTATTTACACTCCACTCCTGTCCAATCCGTTGAGAAACTCTCTAGCAATTTACCGGTACCCTTCAGCCGAGTATTTCATTGGTTTGACTTCCATAAAAGTCAATGGAAAAGTAGTACAATTTGATCAGAAGCTTCTCAATATCGATAAAAATGGCTTTGGTGGGACGAAATTGAGCACCGTGACTCCGTACACCATGCTGCATTCTACAATTTACAAGGCTTTCACGAACGAATTTGTAAACGAATCTGCCTCGTTAAACCTCACCTTAACAGAACCGGTAAAGCCATTCAATGTGTGTTACGATGCAGATGATGTTAGTGAAACACGGTTAGGACCGGCTGTTGCAACCATTGATCTCGTTATGCAAAGTGATGATGTGTTCTGGAGAATCTTTGGATCGAATTCAATGGTGAGGATTGTGGGTGATGGAATTGATGTGTGGTGTCTTGGGTTTTTAGATGGTGGGGCCAACATGAGGACCGCCGTTGTGATTGGAGGTCATCAAATGGAGGACAATTTGCTGCAATTTGATCTCGACAACAATAGACTAGGATTTAGTTCTTCAGTTTTAGCACATGGTACAATGTGTGCCAACTTCAATTTTACAACAAATAATAACTTGGGATGAACAATTGCACTCTTCTTGGACAATGTCAAATATGCTAAATATTTCACGAGCTAATATTAGTAAATTTCTACTTTAATAACTTCCTAATTGAATCCTTTTTTTTTTTTTTTATCAAAATTTTTTTTATATGACTCAGGTGTGGCATTGCCCGTTGGTTCGCCCTCCAATCAAATCCAAATGTGGATACAGTATGCACACTTAGAGTATATATTCGGACAAATGTTCTCCTTCCTCTGAACATCTTTTTCGTCGTGCGGATGGGATGAAGCGTTTATTATACATTTATACTATTTATGTCCAAAAGGCTTATTAAAACTAGATTTGAAAAAAAAAAAAAAAAATCTTTATTTGAACGTGTTTAATCTCCAATTTCTAACTCTCTAATTGCTAACTTGATACTTGGTGGTGCCACGTAGAATTTAGTGTTAACTTTTTACTTAACCATTAGTATGGAAATTATATAGTCCCCCCCAATTGGGAGGTTGTTAGGTGGGCCCCACCAAACCTCGCCAAGTGTCGGGTTGACATTGATATATCCCCTCTCACCATTTGTATAGAAGTTAAAAATCTAAATAACTATTACGAAAAGAAAATAATACCATCGACTATAGTTATCAAAACATGAGAGACCGCATAGGCGTAGAGTTAGGGTTTGAAAATTGGTTTAATAATTCGAAAAATTAATTAAGTGTTGAAAAATCAACTAAAGTAACTTCGTATTAACTTTAACCAAATATTCAAAATCGACCAAATCTGTTTAGACAAATTAGTTTGTCAATTCGATACTTTAGGGCGCGAGAACGAGGAATCGGGGATTGACCTGCCCTGGGGTTGAGGGGGCAGCGCCCTTGGTGGGGGCTGGGGGGGGGGGGGAGAGCCCTTGGTGGGAGCTTTGCCCCCGAAAGAGAATTTATATTTCTCTACACGTGTTGAAGGGTATATTTGGCATTTCAAAATTAATATCAAATGAATGAGAAATTACGAAGAAAAGAATTTTTTTGGTCGAATTTTAACCATGCGATCACACGTGAAAATATATATTATTTCACGTAAAGCCGTGTGATCACGCGGCTGTTAACCGTGCGATCGCACAGTATTCCGAAAAGTCATGTTTTTTCAAAGTGATGCATGATTTGACTCCACGCCACTTTATCCAGAACCCTTTATCATTTATAAATAGGACCATTGGGATGTCATAATCCTCACACCAATAATATGCAATCACAATATCATTATCTTCTCTCCTCTTAATCAAATTTCTTGCATTCTTACTTGCATAATTTTGATTCTTTTTCTTCATTTTCATTTGGGAGTACAGAAATATATTTTGGTTCGTTATGCTTGTGTTTGAAGTGCTACAAATAAAAGTGGGAATCATTGTATCTTGGGAGTTGAATGCCATAAACCGTAAGTACCGTTGCGGGGAAAATTCGACTTAAGGACAAAGTGTTCAACACTTGCCTCAACTTTATCTATTTTCTTCTCTTTTTTTCTAGTTTCCTTGCCGTTATTCTGTCCATTTTTCGGCATGAATTTCATATAATTATCCTTTATTTCTTTGGTGTCACTATATACAAAATATTCAAACAATCTTAGGTCGAATTTTTTATTTTCTATATTTTGTTCAAAGTGACATCCTTGTTCGGTTAAACTTCTTAAGTTTAACTTCTTCTACTCTGTTAACTTAATATTGTTGGAATTTCCTATTTTTCCAAAAGTGTGTAATTTAAGAAAACTTAATTTAATTAAAAATACGTGTATTTAGTAATTTATTAAGTTTAAATAAATTGCGCAAATATTTCTTGATAAAAATAATATCTCCTATTTTAGTGTCATTTAATTTTTAGAGATAATAATGAATCAAGGAATATTGAACTTGTTGGATCATGATCTCGAAATATTGTGTTGTGAATCAAGAAACATTGATCACTTATGGTAAATTTCGTGATGATCTATTTTGTGATTAATCTTGGTATTCAAACATATCTTTGCATATAGTAAGATCATCATCTGGATAGGGCCAAGCATATAATATTGTATCTTGATATGGTCGAAAATATTGATTGTGAAGATTCTTGATTTGGTCGAAAATATGGTTCCCATTCTTGGTGTTCAAGTTTATGTTAATCACTTGATTGATAAATGATTAACTTATGGTAAGATCCTTCATGATTTGTCTCTATCCTGATTTATGGTAAGATTTATTCAATAATAATTATCTTACCATTCTCTAATTATCTCTGCCTTATTTTACAGGTAATAGAGATCTTTTGCAATAAGGAAACTTGGAGGACAAGTAACTCAATTGCATTTAAATAAAAGAAATTCTTAAGGAGTCAAGAAGCCAATTTTCGTGTGGTGCACAAATATTAGAAGGCTTCAATTGTGTTGTGACTTCGGTACTCCGGGAGGAGGATTCAATCACTTAGAGAAGGAAAAAATTTCAGCGTGATGATCAAACGGGAGGTTTGAATCATATTCGAACGGGAGTTTGTGGTTGCTGAAAAAGTGTTGCAGATTGAAATAAAGCTACTGAAGAGTGGTGGGACGCCAGCTCATATTACATGCCATAGAAGGATCATGGAGTGATCTATTTCTTGGATATTTGATAAATATGTGCGTAGATTTATCATGTAATTTAGATTGATCTGTATAAACTCTTCTCTTAAATAGTGATTGGTTTTTGTCCACAGTTTGCGGACCATGGGTTTTCCCTGTTAGGGGTTTTCCCAAGTTAAGCTCAAATTATTGTGTTCTTTTCTATTTACAATTCTGCATAATTTAATCTGTCTATTTATGTTTTACTATACAGACGAATCTGCATCAGCAAGATTCATCTGGTATTGCGCTAAAACAAATCCTAACTATTTACTGTTAATTGGTTACTGTCTAGACTTATCTGTGACAGTCTGTTCATAGAATTTAGACAACTTTAAATTTTCATACTCTTATATTTTGATTTGGTTGATCTTCTGTTTTACGTAAGTAGAAATGAATACAGCCGCTAATACTGATACTACTTCGAATGTGGGAACTTCTGAAGGAAGTGTTCCTACCGATGTAATTCCTCCAGTTGTGGTTGCCCCTAATCCAATTGTGACTGCCCCTACTACCATACATTCAAACTCCGTTCTACATGGGGAAAAGCCGAAAAATTTATTGGGGTTGATTACAAAAGGTGACAATAGAAAACGCTATTCTATCTCACAACCCTCAACTTGACAAAATTTTTGAATGAAGATCCTCTCGCTGTACAAGGAGAAAACAATAGGGCATCATTGATTGCTTTGGATGCTTAGAAACATTCGGATTTTCTTTGTAAGAATTACATTCTAAATGGTTGGGACAACACCTTATACAACGTGCATTGTTCCAAGAAATCTGTTAAGGAATTATTGGAATCCTTGGAAAGGAAATAAAAGACCAAAGATGCTGGAAAAAATAAGTTTATAGTGGGAAAGTTCTTGGACTACAAGATAATAGATTCGAAGACGGTTATCAGTCAAGTGCAAGAGTTGCAATCCATACTCCATGTCATTCATTCGGAGTATACGTCTCTAAGTAGTCATCGAGAAACTTCCACCCATGTGGAGGGACTTCAAAAACTATTTCAAGCATAAGCGCAAGAAGATGAACATTGAAGAACTTGTGGTCCGACTAAGGATTAAGAAGACAACCAGAATTCGGACAAGCGTGTTGGAAATAACACTGTTAATTGGTTACTGTCCAGATCAGCAAGATTCATCTGGTATTGCGCTAAAAAAATCCTAACAATTAACTGTTAATTGCTTACTGTCCGACTTATTTGTAACAGTATGTTCATAGAGTTTAGACAACTTTAAATTTTCATTTGGTATCAGAGCGGGTTCACTTCTAGAAAGTTAGATCCGGTTGTCTAAATGGAAAATTCTGCATCTCTTAGGCCACCTATGTTAACTGGTAGTAACTATGCATATTGAAAAATTCGTATAGAAATATTTATTCAATCTATTGATAAACGTTGTTTGACATCTGTCCTTGAAGGTTACACAGCACCCACTGTCACTGCTAGAGGTATTGTTACAGCCATAGCTAGAAGTGCTTATACTGCAGATGAATTAGCTAATGCAAATTGGAATTCTAAAGCACTTAACGTTATTGTTTCGTTGGTTGATCCAGGTCAATTCAGGCTCATCTCTTCCTTAAGAACCGCCAAGGAAGCATGGGATGCTTTGAGGGTAGCAAATGAAGGAACCAATGCTGTCAAAACCTCCAAGCTACAGATGATCACTCTAGAGTTTGAACAACTATCTATGGATGAAAAATAAGACTTCAAAAGGTTCTACGCCAGATTGAGTGATCTCACCTACTCAGCTGAAGCTCTTGGGAAAACCTACTCAAATGAGTAGATTGTACAAAAAATCCTTAGATCTTTGCCAAACAGGTTCCATGCAAAAGTGACAGCGATTGAATAAAGCAAAGATCTTTCAACCATGCGAGTTGAGGAACTTGTAGGGTCATTGATGACCTATGAATTAAATCTGGCCCGAAGAAAGAAAGACAAAAAATCAAGGATTGTTTTCAAGGCAAGTAATGAAGATATAGACGAATCTGGGGAGACAATGAAGATGAAAACTTCGTACTTCTCACCAGATAATTTAAAAGGTTCATCAAGGGCAAACAAAAAGAAATATACACAAATCTTCAAGGCCAGAATTAAAAAACACAAAAATAATAGAGGAAAAACAATTTCTATCCCAAAAATAATGCTAACTCGTCTGAAGGAAAGCCTAAGAGTCAAATTCAATGCAGAGAATGTGAAGGATATGGACATATTGCAGCAGATTGTCCAAATACTTAAAAAAGACCAAGGAAAGGAAGACCATAAATGTTACATGGAGCGATGGAGACTCAGATGAATCTGAACCAGAATCAGACAGCAACAATTCTTAAAAACAGGTAACTACCCTTACTGCTTTACAGTTATCTAGTATTGAATCTGGTAACTCTTCTTATGCAGATGAATCTAGACCAGACACTGAAAACTTGAGAAAGGAACTTCAAGATTCAGAAGAAAAGATCTAACTATTGCAAGCCTTCGCTGAACACAGCAGGGAACGACATCTGGACGCATCTGCTTTCTCAGACGTCGAACAAAATGAGGTAAGCAGGTTAAGCTCAGAACTTGCTAAAGCACAAGACAAAATCAGGAAGCTGGCACTTGGATCTATCCAGCTTGATGAAATCCTGAATAGTGGCATACCTGTCAGCTTAAAAACAGGTTTTGGATATGAAGGTATAGGTAAAAATCAATTATACAGATGCATCTACCTCTCATCATCATCAATTCAATGCTACTGGAACTCAAAACTCACATTCAGCCATGAACTATACAAGAAGACAATTTCAGTCGAATCTGTACAAGCCAGGTGAGCCTGTCCATCAGAACGGAAGGAAATTTCAGCCTCGACAGAGTCGGAAGGATACATCTGTTTTCCAGGTATTTTTTAATTTTTGTACTAAATCTGGTCATGATGTATTTAGGTGTCATGAGTACTTGAAATTAATCAATTCATACAAAAGAAGACTTGTTTCTAGACAAGAAAAGAAAATTCGAACTAATACTTATGTAGTTCAATTATCTTTAAGTGCTTTGATCCCTAACACATGGTATTTTGATAGTGGATGTTCTAGACACATGATAGGTGATCTCTCTTTGCTTACACATTTTGAAAAAGGCGAAACAGGAGCTGTTACCTTTGGTGATGGTCAAAATGGTAAGATAGATGGATCTGGTATCATCAACATCAAGGGTCTGCCTACATTAACCAATGTCTTATATGTTATAGGACTTAAGGTAAATTTGATTAGTGTAGGACAATTGTGTGATGATAACTTGCTTGTCATGTTTTCTAAAGAATATTGCAAGGTCTTAAGTTGTGACAAGAATTCTAATTCGTTAAAAAGTGTTTTGTTTAAATGAGTTAGATCCAGAGACAAATGCTATACACTTGAAATTCACATAACTTACAATTATGTTAGGACCAAAAATGAGAAACTATGACATAACAGATTAGGGCATCTAAACTCCCATTATCTAATGAAGCTGACCAGACTACAGGCCGTGAGACGCTTGCCTAGCATAAAAAACATTCCAGATGAAATCTACGGTGATTGTCAAAAAGGTAAGCAAATCAAAAGTCAACACAAATCAGGTACATCTATTAATACCTCTCATATACTTGAACTAATTCACATCGATTTGATGGGTCCTATTCAAAAGGAAAGTATTGGTGGCAAGAGGTATATTTATGTGTGTGTTGATGATTTCTCCAGATACACCTGGTGATGCGAACCCCTTCGGTGCGTTGACCGAAAATTCCCACAACAATTTTAATACCAACCCAAGAAAGCTAAAGTGGTAAATAAATGGATAAACACCTTAACCCAAGTTTAAATCTAACCCAAAATTCAAGGATTAAACTAACCCTAGCCCAATGGAGAGAATTAAACAAATTCCAAGGTGGCGGAAAATAAACAACAACACAAGAATAATAATACTCAAGATAAAGTTGATTAAATTCCAAGAAGATACAAGATCAAAGAGGTTTAACCTTACATCAAGAAGGGGGACTTCAAGCCCTAGCTCTCAAGAGCTCTCTAATGAACAAACCAAGTTAAGTTACAAAATGAAGAGAAATGAGAATATAATGTACAAAATGGGAAAAATGTGCAATTTCGGTATTTACAAGAAAAACCCCGTTTTTGTTGAAATTGCAAGAAAAACCCCGTTTTTTCATTTCGGAGGACTTTCGGTCGACCGAAACTTATCTTTCGGTCGACCGAACTTATTTCGGTCGACCACCTGGTCGACCGAAATGGTAGTTTCGGTCGTTCATTTGTCAGCCGAACCCGCCTGCAGCAATGCCTCCAAAAACTCTGCAGACTTTCGGTCGACCGAAATTGGTTGTTTCCAATTTCGTCTTCCTTTTTACTCCAACTTGATTCTCGACTTGTTTTTCTTGATTTATTCACATTGTTTAGCCTCGAATCTTGAACCTCTTCAACTTCGGATCTCGTCATGGGTCCCACGGGCACGTGCATCGAGGTTTGACTTTCCCGATTCTCATCATCCCCTCCCTCTTGAAAAGGATTCGACCTCGAATCTTGCTTGAATGCACTATCGTGAAACTCCTTGAACTTTGTTCTTGCAACATTGTGGATCACAGGTTCATGCGTTGAAGTTGGACCTTCCCGATTCTCATCATCTCCTCCATCTCGAAAGAGATTCGACCTCGAATCGGCACCTACAATAAAAATAGAAAATTCAGACACAATAAATATAACTGAAATTTCAGACTCACCGTGTAAAATCAATTTGTAGGCGTTGCGAAGAACTTGAGAGGTGCCAACATTGCAGGGTAGCATTTTGGATTTTATTCGATTGGGAACCCGTTCTCTCCTTGAAAAGAACCATTTCCAACCACCCGGATCAAATACGAATCGCCTCCTACCATGGTTGGCATGGGAAATACATTGTATTCCAGTTCCCCTGAATGGAGGCTCGAGCCTCCTGTAAAGGGGCTTAACCAAAGGTGCATTCTCGTGCCCACCTAAACCAACTCTTTCCTCGATAAACATGTGCATAAAGTTCAACAGAGTTAATAGGTTAAAGTCACAAGCAATTTTAAGTGGAGAAAACTTGCTATTATGATGAGCAATTAAATCGCAAGCAAATTTAACAACCACAAAATTAGCACCAACTTCGTGCAAATGCACGACCTCCTGAAAGACAAGATTAGCTAGGTTGATGACCTTGTTGGTTACATGGCATGCAATCAATCGTGACATTTTAATTTTTCTACCAACAATCACAAAAATAGCTTCATCTTCTTTCTTTATTCCAAGTAAACCCACTATAAAATTCATAGAAGTAGTACTCCCAGGTTTACTTATGATGGGCAAATATGCATGGAATTCTTGGGGGAAAAACTTAAGTTTAGCCATTTTACAAGTTCGGCATTTACTACAAGTGCAAACATGTTCAACACCAATCTTCAAAATAGGCCAATAAAATTGATCACATAATACCCCTAAAACCCCGTTGATTTTAAATCGCCCCATCAAACAACTATCATGTGCTCCTCCCACTAGCAATTCACGCATGTCACATTTACAAGGAAACAATCTCATTTTCCAAAACAAATAATCATCATGCCCATAAAATCCATCAAAATATTGCTCACAACATGATTCATAGATGTTTAACAAATTCAGATATTTAACATGCATGCTCTTACTATGTTCAAGACGGAATGAGGGAGCATCTAGAAATGTTAGAAGCGAAGTCCTTTTATCATCAAAACATCCCAATAAATTTTTCCCATGGACTCCCCTAACTAGCAATTCCTTTAGAGAGCGAATATGTAAGCCAAGCATATTTTCACAAAATAAGGATTCAACATGCCCATGAAATGTACTATATGCAACATTTTCACAAAAGGATTTGGTACTTATGCCATTGGGCACACGCAAAAAGTTGCATTTACACATTAAGCACTCATCATGACAATGATCCTTACCACATGTTACATTTTCACAAGTCAACAACACACTTGTCAAATCTACATCAAGATCATACAACCCTCTAATATATTCAAAACACAATAACCTTGCATTCAAAGAAGTGTTAGGAGCATACCTCCTAGATGTTGCATTGGTTATCCCATTTTCTTTACCTCGGTTGTACTCGTTGTTGTAGGAAAATGTTTCCATGAATTTCTTCCATATGGCGTGCTTTTGGAGTTCTTTGTTGCCTTGATAAGTTGGACTCACAATTTCCTGCAACAAAGAAAGAACCAAACTAGGGAGGGAAGTGTTAGAATATTCAAGAGTAAAGAACATTTTGGAGTGATCTATTCTCTCAATTTCTTTGGTGGCACTCATCACTTCCTCACCTTTTTCTGAGGTAGAATCCTCAACCCTCGTTTCTTCTCTCACCTCTCCTTTTTCTGGAGTCGTGGCTCCAACTCTCACTGCCTCTCCTTTTTCTAGGGACGTGGCCCCAACTCTCTTGCTCACATTTTTATTTTCTTCAATTTTATCAATCGAAGGTTCTCTTGTTTTCCTATCCTCCCCTTCTTCCTCTTCTTTTTCCTTCTCCTTTTCTTCCTCAAATTCCTTCTTGAGCTTCATTTGGTCTTTGCATACTTCTTCCGAGCTCAAAGATAGGATCACAACCTTTTTTCCATTCATTTTGAAGCTACACCGGTTCCTTCTCCTATCAAGATTCACATTTCGTTCACATTGCCAAGGTCTCCCCAAAATTATGTGAGTAGTGTGTAAGGGAACCACATCACATAATATTTGATCACTATAAGTACCAATGTGAAAAGTAAGAAGAACTTGTTTACTTACCCTCACCTCCCCATAGTCATTCAACCTTTGCAATACATAGGGATTAGGATGCTTCATAACCGGTAACCCCAATTTCTCCACCCTACTAGCACTCACCAAATGAGTGACACTCTCCCCATCTATAATGAGACTACATGCCCTATCCCCCACAAGGCATCTAGTGTAGAATGTATTTTCTCCATGTGTTTCCTTCTCATTATCATGGTCCAAAAATTTTGGTAGCCTAGTATTCATCTCCTTCACTACTTCTCTACTTCCACTACCGTCCCTCTTATGGAATAATGAAGTCTTCATTTGCTCAATATCAATCTTCTCATCCATCCCATTTCCACTCCTATCTATCCATTCTCTTCGTCTCCTACCCATTCTCCAATCTTCTTCCACTTCTCCACTTATACCCCTTCCATGAAGTGATGAATTTTGCATTCTCGCACTATCAATATTTTCATCAACTCCATTTCTCCTACCTTCTAACCCATCTCTTCTTTTCCTATTCAAACTCCCATTTTGCTTTCTACTTCCATCCCTATACACAATGTTCCCACATTTATCCCTCAACCTTCTCTTACCATCCCTATTTTCTTCCCCCATACTAGTTGATGTACTCTCTCCTCTTGTTCCTAAATTTTCCAACTCACCCCCAATCTTCTCCATTTGTCTAGCCATGGTGGTTGAAAGATTCCGTAACAAGTACTTCAAATCTTGAGTTTGAGCATTGGAATTTGACATGGTGTGCAAGTGTGAAAGTGTTCTCACAAGAATAATTTTCACTCGTGTTTCACTCAATTTAGGCTTTTACCCTCTAATGAGCTCACCACTCTTGCCTTTTTCCACTCAAAATCTCCTTTTTCAAGTTCTTCAAGGAAGGTAATCAACTAAACCACAAAGTATAATTCTTGTGGAGTTAAAGAAATCACCAACAAGGAAGAAGGAATTTAGCACAAGTAGACACAAATAGCAAGTAGAATTTATGTGCTTGCTATACTCAAAAGGAACAATTAATATGTAGGATAAGATGTTAGGATCACAATTTCAACAATGGGATTGACAAACCACAAGTATTAGACAAGGCATATATGTAGAGCAAATAAGCACAAGAGTGTAAATTTTGAATGAAGCAATTTATCAAACACCTTGTACTCAATCTTTGAATGACCTTGAATGGATAAAATGTGGATATATGATAACTCCCCAACAACACAATTGGGCAAGAAGTGAATGATCAACAATTATCCAATGGATGAAGCAAGTGATATATATAGAATAAAATGTTGATGACACTCTCAATAATGGGAATTGGATAGCCCCAAGTAATTAGCAATATATGAGTATTGAACAATAAAGCATAAGGGAGTATTTTTCTTTGGGACAATTTATCAAACACTTTGAATACACAATTTGGAAAGTGTAGATTTTGTAGTGAATGAATATGGAATTCTTCCCAACAACTCACAATCAATATACCCAATACATAGAATCAACAAATACACATGGATATATAGATTTTCCCCAAATTTTCTCAATTTTCGGATTTTTTTTTTTTTTTTTTTTTTCAATTTTCGGATTTCTCTTTTTTTTTTTTCACAATGCCAAGAACAACAACAAGAAAGTAAAGATAGGTTTACCAAATTAGAGCCAAGCTCTGATACCAAATGATGCGAACCCCTTCGGTGCGTTGACCGAAAATTCCCACAACAATTTTAATACCAACCCAAGAAAGCTAAAGTGGTAAATAAATGGATAAACACCTTAACCCAAGTTTAAATCTAACCCAAAATTCAAGGATTAAACTAACCCTAGCCCAATGGAGAGAATTAAACAAATTCCAAGGTGGCGGAAAATAAACAACAACACAAGAATAATAATACTCAAGATAAAGTTGATTAAATTCCAAGAAGATACAAGATCAAAGAGGTTTAACCTTACCTCAAGAAGGGGGACTTCAAGCCCTAGCTCTCAAGAGCTCTCTAATGAACAAACCAAGTTAAGTTACAAAATGAAGAGAAATGAGAATATAATGTACAAAATGGGAAAAATGTGCAATTTCGGTATTTACAAGAAAAACCCCGTTTTTGTTGAAATTGCAAGAAAAACCCCGTTTTTTCATTTCGGAGGACTTTCGGTCGACCGAAACTTATCTTTCGGTCGACCGAACTTATTTCGGTCGACCACCTGGTCGACCGAAATGGTAGTTTCGGTCGTTCATTTGTCAGCCGAACCCGCCTGCAGCAATGCCTCCAAAAACTCTGCAGACTTTCGGTCGACCGAAATTGGTTGTTTCCAATTTCGTCTTCCTTTTTACTCCAACTTGATTCTCGACTTGTTTTTCTTGATTTATTCACATTGTTTAGCATCGAATCTTGAACCTCTTCAACTTCGGATCTCGTCATGGGTCCCACGGGCACGTGCATCGAGGTTTGACTTTCCCGATTCTCATCACCTGGGTCATGTTTATTCGTGATAAATCTGATACATTTGACAATTTTGCTAATCTATTTCAGAAATAGAGCAATGAAAAGGCAGACGAACAGGTAAGAGTCAAGAGGATCAGAAGTGATCATGGAAGAGAGTTTGAAAACTCTGACTTTGCTGATTTTTGTATCCAATATGGAATCAAGCATGAGTACTCATCCCCGAAGACTCCTCAGCAGAATGGAGTGGTAGAAAGGAAAAATCGAACTTTACAAGAGATGGCTTGTGTCATGCAAACAGCAACAAATTGCCTACGAAATTTTGGGCCGAAGCCATAAACATTGCTTGTTATATTATTAATAGAGTCATGCTTAGATCAGGAACAAATCAAACTGCATATGAGATTTGGAAGGGTAGAAAACCTAGGGCTGATTACTTTCATACTTTTGGAAGTAAATGTTACATTTTAAAAGATAGGGAATGATGAGAACCGAGAAAGTCAAATATCGATGCGCGTGCCCGTGGGACCAATGACGAGACCCGACGTCGAAGATGTTCAAGATTCGAGGCTAAATAATGTGAATAAGTCAAGAAAACAAACCGAGAATCAAGTTGGAGCCAAAAAGAAGAAGAAATTGGACTCGGCCCATTTTGGTCGACCATGTGATCGACCGAAAATGGTTCAGTCGACCGTGTCGGTCGACCGAAACACTCCGTTTCACAAAAACGGCGTTTTTGTTGCAATTTCCACAAAAACGGGGTTTTGTTGCAATTTCTGAAATTTGCACCTTTTGCCCAATTTTGTACATTATATACTCTTTTCTTTTCATTTGTAAAGATAACTTGGTGGTTCATTGTAATGCTTTTGAGAGCTTGGTCTTGAAGACCCCCTTTAAGGTAAGGTTAAACCTCTTTGATCTTGTATTTCTTTAGGAATGTAATCAACTTTGCTTGAGTATTATTATTCTTGTGTTGTTGTTTATTTTTTGCCACCTTGAAACTTGTTTGGTTGATACCCATTGGGCTAGAGTTTGTTAATACTTGAATTTTGGGTTAGATTTAAACTTGGGTTAAGGTGTTTATCACTTTATTTACCACTTTAGCTTTCTTGAGTTGGTATTAAAATTATTGTGAAAATTTTCGATCAATATACCGAAGGGGTTCGCATCATTTGGTATCAGAGCCAACCCTCTTGGGTCGGTGTGGCGGGGGTCCTCTCTTGGACAAGCTGCGACACCTCTCAATTCGAGCCCTCACCATGGATCCCATTCGGGACAAATGGTCTTAAGAGGGGGAGAATGATGTGATCCAGCCAAGGAGGTTCAATCCCACATCGGAACTTGGGGGCGTTGCTGGCTGGTTTATAAGGGTTGGGGCAAACCTCCTCTCATAGGCGCGCTTTTGGGACGGAGTCAGGCAACTTCCTAACGATTGGTATCAGAGCTTGACTCTAATTTGGTAAACCTATCTTTACATTATTGTTGTTGTTATACAAAAAAAAAAATTCGAAAATTGAGAAAAATTGGGGAAAATTTATATGTCCATGTGTATTGTTGATTCCATGTATTGGGTATATTGATTGTGAGTTTGTTGGGGGAATTCCATTATTCATTCACTACAAAACCTACACTTTCCAATTGTGTAATCAAAGTGTTTGATCAATTGTCTCAATGAAAAATACTCCATTAATGCTTTGTTGTTCAATGCCCATATATTACTAATTATTTGGGGCTATCCAATTTCCATCATTGAGATTGTGTTATCAACATCTTATTCCATATATCACTTGCTCCATACATTGGGAAATTGTTGATCACTCATTCCTTGCCACATTTGGGTTGTTGGGGATTTATCAAATATCCACATTATATCCACATTCAAGGTCATTCAAGATTGAGTACAAAGTGTTTGATAAATTGCCTAATTGAAAATTTACACTCCTTGTGCTTATTGCTCTACATCTTTGCCTTATCAATTATTTATGGTTTGTCAATCCCATTGATAAAATTGTGGTCCTAGCATCTTATCCCACATAAATATTGTTCATTTTGAGTTTAGCAAGCACATAAATTTCACTTGCTATTGTATCTACTTGTTATAAATTAATTCTTCCTTGTTTGTAATCATTGACTTCACAAGAATTATACTTTGTGGTTTAGTTGATTACCTTCCTTGGAGAACTTGAGAAAGGAGATTTTGAGTGGAAAAATGCAAGAGTGGTGAGCTCATTAGAGGGTAAGAGCCTAAATTGAGTGAAACACGAGTGAAAAATATTCTTGTGAGAACACTTTCACACTTGCATACCATGTCAAATTCCAATGCTCAAAATCAAGATTTGAAGTACTTGTTACAAAATCTTTCAACCACCATGGGTAGACAAATGGAGAAGATTGAGGGTGGGTTAGAAAATTTGGGAACAAGAGGGGAGAGTACATCAACTAATAATGGAGTAGAGGGAAGAGATAATAGAAGGATGAGAGATAAATGTGGAGATGTTTTGGTGGATGATGGGAGAATGGGAAGGAAGAATAGGAAAAAAGTTAGGGGTAAATGTGGGGATGTTTGGAGAAATGAGGAGGATGGTGAACAAAATGGGAGTATGAATAGGAAATTTAGAAAAGATGTTTGAGATAATGAAAAGGAGAGTGAACAAAATGGGAGCATGTATAGGAAAAGAGGAGAATGGGAAAATAGGAGTGGAGATGAAATTGATGATAATATTGATAGAACAAAAATAAAGAGTCCATCATTCCATAGGAGGGATGATAATGAAGGGGAAGTTGAAGGCGGTTGGAGAATGGGTAGAAGAAGAAAAGAATGGGTAGATAGGAGTGGAGATGGGATGGATGAGAATGTTAATATTGAGCAAATGAAGACTTCATCATTCCATAGGAGGAACGGTAGTGGAAGTAGAAGAGTAGTGAAGGAGATGAATGCTAGGCCACAACAATCTTTGGTCCATACTAATGAGATAAGGGAACATGGGGAGGATAATTTCTACACTAGGTGCCTAGTAAGTGATAAACCATGTAATCTCATGATAGATGGGGAGATTGACACTAATTTGGTGAGTACTAGTAGGGTGGAGAAATTGGGGTTACCGGTTATGAAGCATCCTAATCCCTATGTATTGCAAGGGTTGGGTGACGATGGGGAGGTGAGAGTGAGTGAACAAGTTCTTCTTACTTTCAACATTGGAACCTATAGTGATTAAGTGATATGTGATGTAGTTTCAATACATAATACTCACATAATTTTGGGAAAACCTTGGCAATGTGAGCGAAATGCGAGTCTTGATAGGAGAAGGAACCGTTGTAGCTTCCAAATGGATGGAAAAAGGTTGTGATCCTATCTTTGAGTTTGGAGGAAGTTCATAAAGATCAAATGAAACTCAAGAAGGAGTTGGAGGAAGAAAAGGAGAAAAATAAAGTGAAAATGAAGAAGAAAAGAAAAAAGGAGAAAGAAAATGAAAATGAAAATTCAATTGAGAAAATTGAAGAAAGCAAAAATGAGAGTTGGGGCCACGACCCTAGAAAAAGGTGAGAAGTTGAGAGTTGGAGCCACGACTCCAGAAAAAGGAGAGGCGAGAGAAGAACCGAGAGTTGATGTTCCTACCTCAGAAAAAGGTGAGGGAGTAATGAGTGCCACAAAGAAAATTGAGAGAAGAGATCACACAAAAATGTTCTTTACTATTGAATTTTCTAACAATGCCCTCCCTAATTTGGTTATTTATTTGTTGCAGGAAATTGTGAGGCCAACATATTAAGGTAACAAAGAACTCCAAAAGCATGTCTTATGGAAGAAATGCATGAAAACATTTTCCTACAACAATGAGTACAACCGAGGTAAAGAAAATGACATAATCGATGCAACATCTAGGAGGTATACTCCTAGCATTTTCTTGAATACAAGGTTATTATGTCTTGAATATATTAGAGGGTTGTATGATCTTGATGTAGATTTGACAAGTGTGTTGTTGACTTGTGAAAATGTAACATGTGGTAAGGATCCTTGTCATGATGAGTGCTTAATTTGTAAATTCAACTTTTTGCGTGTGCCCAATTGCATAAGTACCAAATCCTTTTGTGAAAATGTTGAATATAGTAGATTTCATGGGCATGTTGAATCCTTATTTTGTGAAAATATGCTTGACTTGCATATTGGTTCTCTAAAGGAATTACTAGTTAGGGGAGTCCATGGGAAAGATTTATTGGGATGTCTTGATGATAAAAGGACTTCGCTTCTAACATTTCTAGATACTCCCTCATTCCGTGTTGAACATAGTAAGAGCATGCATGTTAAATATCCGAATTTTTTAAACATTTATGAATCATGTTGTGAGCAATATTTTGATGGATTCTATGGGCATGATGATTATTTATTTTGGAAAGTTGGATTGTTTCCTTGTAAATGTGCCATGCGTGAATTGCTAGTGGGAGGAGCACATGATGATTGTTTGATGGGGCGATTTAAAATCAATGGGGTTTTAGGGGTATTATGTGATCAATTTTATTAGCCTATTTTGAAGATTGGTGTTGATCATGTTTGCACTTGTAGTAAATTCCGAACTTGTAAAATGGTTAAACTCAAGTTTTTCCCCCAAGGATTCCATGCATATTTGTCCATCATGAGTAAACCTTGGACTACTACTTCTATGAATTTTAAAGTGGGTTTACCTGGAACAAAGAAAGAAAATGATGCTATTTTTGTGATTGTTGGTAGGAGTATTAAAATGTCACGTTTGATTGCATGTCATGAAACCAACAAGGTCATCAACCTAGCTAATCATTTCTTTCGGGAGGTCGTGCATTTGCACGAAGTTGGTGCTAATTTTATGGTTGTTAAATTTGCTTGCACTTTAATTGCTCATCATATTAGCCAATTTCCTCCACTTAAAATTTCTTGTGACTTTAACCTATTAACTCTGTTGAGCTTTATGCATATGTTTATTGGAGAAAGAGTTGGTTTAGGTGTGCACGAGAATGTACTTTTGGTTAAGCCCCTTTGCAGGAGGCTCGGGCTTCCATTTGAAGGAATTGGTATACAATGTATTTCCAATGCCAACCATGGTAGGAAGCATATTCCATTTGATCCGGGCGTCCGGATATGTTCCTATTCGTGGAAGGAGCGACCCCCCGATCAAATAAAATCCAAATTGCTACTCTGCGGTGTTGGCACATCTCAAACTTTTGGTAACGCCTACAAATTGATTTTTGCACGGTGAGTATGAAATTTCAGTTACATTTACTGTGTCTGAATTTTCTATTTTTATTGTAGGTGTTAATTCGTGGTCGAACTTCTTTCGAGATGGAGGAGATGATGAGAATCACGAAGGTCCAACTTCATTGCACGAACCTGTGATTCACAATGTTGCAAGATCAAAGTTCAAGGAGTTTCACGATAGTTCATTCAAGCAAGATTCGAGGTCGAATCCTTTTCAAGAGGGAGGGGATGATGAGAACAGAGAAAGTTAAACCTCGATGCATGTGCGCGTGGGACCCATGACGAGATCCGACGTTGAAGAGGTTCAAGATTCGAGGCTAAATAATGTGAATAAAGTCAAGAAAACAAGCTGAGAATCAAGTTGGAGCCAAAAAGAAGAAGAAATTGGACTCAGCCAATTTCGGTCGATCGAAAATCATACCGGTCGACTGAAACTCTGCAGAGGATTTTTGAAGGCAGCCTCAGTCGCGTTCGACTGAGGGTTGATCGACCGAAAGTCCCATTTCGATCGACCGAAACACTCCGTTTCACAAAAAGGGGTTTTTGTTGCAATTTCCACAAAAATGGGGTTTTGTTGCAATTTTCGAAATTTGCACATTTTGCCCAATTTTGTACATTATATACTCTTTTCTTTTCATTTGTAAAGATAACTTGGTGGTTCATTGTAATGCTCTTGAGAGCTTGGTCTTGAAGACCCCATTTGAGGTAAGGTTAAACCTCTTTGATCTTATATTTCTTTAGGAATGTAATCAACCTTGCTTGAGTATTATTATTCTTGTGTTGTTGTTTATTTTTTGCCACCTTGGAATTTGTTTGGTTGACACCCATTGGGTTAGGGTTTGTTAATCCTTGAATTTTGAGTTAGATTTAAACTTGGGTTAAGGTGTTTATCGCTTTATTTACCAATTGAGCTTTCTTGGGTTGGTATTAAAATTGTTGTGGGAATCTTCGGTCAATATACCGAAGGGGTTCGCATCATTATCGTTAGGAAGTTGCCTAACTCCGTCCCAAAAGCGCGCCTTTGAGAGGAGGTATTCCCCAACCCTTATAAACCAGCGAGCAACGCCCCCAAGTTCCGATGTGGGATTGAACCTCCTTGGCTGGATCACATCATTCTCCCCCTCTTATGACCATTCGTCCCTAATGGGATCCATGGTGAGGGCTCGAATTGAGAGGTGTCGAAGCTTGTCCAAAAGAGGACCCCCGCCACACCGACCCAAGAGGGTTGGCTCTGATACCAATCATTAGGAAGTTGCCTAACTCCGTCCCAAAAGCGCGCCTTTGAGAGGAGGTTTGCCCCAACCCTTATAAACCAGCCAACAACACCCCCAAGTTCCGATGTGGGATTGAACCTCCTTGGCTGGATCACATTAGGGAACATCTAGGAAAATTCAACTCAAGATCGGATGAAGGAATATTTTTGGGTTATGCTGAAAATAGTAGGGCATATAGATTTTACAATCTAAGAACCCAAACCGTTCTTGAGTCAATTAATGTGAAAGTGGATGACACTAATCGTTTAAACTCGGATTTTCAGGAAGCAGATGGTGATCAACTGGAAGTTCCACCAAAAGAAAAAGTTGGAACTGAAAAATCAGAAGAAGAACAGCACCAAGTTGGAATTCTCAATGATGCTGAAGAATATGATCGGGATGAGTCTGGGCACCCAGTAATATCTGCAGATCAAGACGCATCTGACTACCCAGTATTGCAGAATCAGAAGTATCAGGACAACCACCTGCGAGGATTCAAAAGGCTCATCCATTTGATAACATTCTCACTGATATGTCTAAGAGAAATGAAACCAGAAGAAAATTTGTTGCCGAGATGGGAAACATCTGTCATATGTCTCAAATTGAACCAAAAAAGTCAAGGAAGCTTTGACAAACGAACACTGGGTACAGGTTATGCAAGAGGAACTCAACGAATTTGAAAGAAACAGCGTCTGAGAGCTGGTACCACATCCTAAAGAAGGTAATGTAATTGGAACCAAATAGATCTTCAAGAACAAATCAAATGAACAAGGAAATGTGGTAAGAAATAAAGCCAAACTTTTTGCTCAAGGCTATACCCAGATTGAAGGGATAAACGTTAACGAAACATTTGCTCCAGTAGCCAGACTGGAGTCCATCAGGCTGTTGCTAGTTGTGTCCTGCTACATTAATTTCAGATTATTTCAGATGGACGTCAAAAGTGCCTTTCTAAATGGTGTACTTAATGCGGAAGCTTATGTGGAGCAGCCCCAAGGATTCACAAATCCATCTCACCCGGACTATGTCTTTAGACTCAAAAAGGCATTATATGGATTGAAACAAGCCCCCAGAGCTTGGTATAAAAGGTTCACATCATTCTTGCTAAGCAACGGATACAAAAGGGGGGGAACTGATAAAACTCTTTTCATTAAGCATCTAAATCCTGGACTAACTATAGCTCAGATATATGTTGATGACATTGTATTTGGGTCTACATCTAAGTCCAAAATTGATGAATTTATAAATACAATGAAAAGAGAATTTGAAATGAGTATGGTCGGTGAACTAACATTTTTTCTTGGTTTGCAGGTACAGCAGGATGAATCTGGCATATTCATATCTCAAGCAAAATATGCTAAAAATCTGGTGAAGAAATTTGGACTTGAAGATGCAAAGGCAATGAGAACTCTCATGGCAACTACTCTAAAACCTTCAAAGGATGACAGTGGCAAGGATGTAGATCCATCTCTCTACAGAAGCATGATTGGAAGTCTGTTGTACCTTACTGCCAGTAGGTCAGATATATCCTTTAGTGTTGGAGTGTGTGCAAGATATCAAGTCAAACCTAAGGAGTCTCATGTTGCCACTATGAAAAGAATCATCAAATATGTAAGTGGTACACTGAGTTACGGAATTTGGTTTATAAGAGATATCACTGCACGTCTTGCAGGTTTTTCAGATGCAGACTGGGTTGGGAATGTGGATGATCGAAAGAGTACATTCGGAGGATGTTTCTAAATTGGAAACAACTTGGTGGCATGGCTAAGTAGAAAACAAAATTTAGTGTCACTTTCCACAGCCGAAGCTTAGTATATTGCAGCTGGCAGTTGCTGTACACAACTCCTTTGGATGAAACAAATGTTGGAAGACTATGAGATTTCTACAGAACAAGCTACTATGTACTGTAATAACACCAGTGCTATCAACATTTAAAAAAATCCTGTCCAGCACACCAGAATAAAACTCATTGACATCAGACAACACTTCATCAGAGAATTGGTGGAACAAAAGATTATCAATCTGAGCACATACAGACTGATCTACAGCTTGCAGATTTGTTTACTAAGCCTCTAGATACTTTCAAATTTGAAATTCTTAGGAAACAAATTGGAGTATCATCTCCTCCTGAATAGGAACATGCATATTTCAAAAAAAAAATGCATTTTTTTTTTCTTTTTATTGCATTTATCCTATTCTTACACTAAGTAGATCTTGTTTTTGCTTGCAGATATATCTGAGTACA
Organism: Ligustrum vulgare; assembly: GCA_963555705.1. Taxonomy (NCBI): domain Eukaryota; kingdom Viridiplantae; phylum Streptophyta; class Magnoliopsida; order Lamiales; family Oleaceae; genus Ligustrum; species Ligustrum vulgare. The sequence continues at coordinate 37,414,169 of OY743188.1, forward strand.
TATGGCTGATAACAAGACAGATACGTCTGGCTGATAGCAGTCAACATCTCTGAATGAGTCTAACTAGCACTCAAATCTGGACAATCCAAAGGAAGTTATTGATGTCTAAGTCATATGGTTGTTACTGGATGAGATTTCATATTTTGTGTGTAGATCTATGATCTGAATCTTGCTTATAGCATTGCACGCATATTCTTATTATCCAAGGGCAGGGCTAGTGGAAAAGAAGGCCGTCTATCCAAGCCAAGTTCATACCCTTTAGCTTCAAAATATAATGATTTAAGGTAAATACGGAAATATCATAGAAGAAAGGGGAAAATATAGTAAGATAACTTCTGGGGATTGTGTGAATCTACCAATCCAAGCCAAGTTCATACCCTTCTTCTAAACTAAAGGAGAACATCTTGTAAGATAACTTTTGGGGATTGTGTGAACCCGTTTCCACCTCCAAAAGACATTGTCAAAATATTGAAAAGTATGCAAGCCGGTTTTGAGAAAATGCACTTTAAATAGATTTTGATCGGTCTTATTGTGCACTATGGTGACAAATCAATAAGTCAGGGCAATCATATGATTTTTGACAGTATGTGGATGACTAAGGATTGCTCGGATAACACACGCACATTAATCAACTTATTTATGTACGTGATGGATTGTATACTGCCAGATGTATATGACTCAACAGATGCCAACGGTGCTCGGACATGTCTCAGGTATCCAGAAGCATTTAGATTTTTTTTCTTATTCACGAATTTTAGATTTTATTCTGAAAATCTTTATTTAAGGTAGTATATTGTAGGCTAATGTGTACAAATTTTGCAGAACAAGTCAGTTGATTATGAGGTCCAATTTTGTTAATTTATTTGTTTTCTAATTCTTAACATATTCTGTTTCTATGTTTATCGATTCTTTTTAAAGGAAAAAGTTGGCAGGAATCAGTACTATCAAGTTACCATAATGAACTCTAATTCCTTTTATATTGGAGTCTCTCTTAAACCCAAAAATCCCCAAACTTCTTCATAAACCTCACGTCCCAAAATTCCAAATTCCAAAATTTCTCTCATCTAAACCCTAACTTTCTTCTCCTCTTACCCTCACAAATCCAACACCCATCCTGAGTATGGCTAGAAGTAAGCAATCCGGAAGGAGGAGAGTCACCAGAGGCGGTGGTGGGAATGTAGAATCGTCTCAACCTAACCCATCAGAGATGGGAACTCCAAGCGTCGGCGCCATTGTGCTGGTACCAACCTCCGGCACCAGCCCTACCTTGACCTCGTTCTCTACCGTCGGCACTACTCCAACTCCTGCTCTCCTTATGGCCCAATTGAGCCGGGGCACGCCGATCATTCCACAAACCATGGGTATAAATTTGGCACCCATATCAGGTAATCTTGGCCAAAGTCATATATCTCCCTTGGATATTCGAAGTGAGTTGCAGGGAGCAAGAAAACTTGCAACTGCGAAAAGGGCAAAAGATGCAAAAATTGTGGAAGAGCAAGGTGGCGATGAATATGGAGAAACTGAATTTGGTAATGAAAAAGGGAAATAAGAAGAAGATGGAAGAAGTCACTATAAGTTTGAAGAAGAAAAAGGGAGACACAGCTGCGGGTCCAGAGAGATCCAAATTTGATATATCTTCATTCATCTGCACCCTCATGCAGACGGCTAGAGGTATGTTTACCCCGTTTAATTTTAAAGTTTGGTCGTCTGAAGCATATTCTGATTTCCAAAAGCACATATTGGGAAAATGACTGCATTATGAATCTAGGGTGGTTATAGAAGAATTTGATGATTTTGAGGTAGATGATATTATGTCACACTTTGGATTGAAGAAATTGACTGAATGTAAAGGGGAGATCAATGAGACCTTGGTTAAAGAATTTTATCTCAATATCCCTATTGATTTTAACTCCAAAAAATGTCTATTCACCACTTCCTTATTTGTTAGAGGACAATTGATTAAGATTTCTGCAAAGAAACTTAGAAAATGGTTAGGGTTGAATGAAGATGTGGCTGATGAAGATGAGTGTATGGAAGCCACAAATGATAAAATTGTAATGGAGTTGTCAGGGGGTAAGGTTATTTGGCCAGTAAAAGGGTTAAAACAATTACCTAGGTCGGAGATGTCCAAAAAATACCAAATTCTTCATAAAATTGTGAAGGCAAATTTTGACCAACTCATCCATGATTCAAGTTTTAAGAAAGAGTCTGCTAGAACCTTGTTTCTCCTTGGGACTAAACGAAACGTTGACCTTGCTGCCCGTATCTGGAACTCATTTGTTGGTAGAGTCTCGGGGAGTGGCCCCCGACAGGGGAATACTTATTTGTTGGTGTATCCTTGTATTATTTCATAATTTCTTAGTGATCAAGGTGTCCAGACACTAGAGGATGATCTGGAGATCACTCCCAAAGTGCTAAACAGGGTCAAATGCAGAAAAACTCTGGAGGTACAGACCTCTCACAGGAAACAGGTTTTGGACGAGACTACTGGAAGTCTGTAGTCAGCTGGTAAGGATGTCAGGATTGGCCAGCTAGAAGCGGAGAATGTTGGGTTGAAGGCATACATATCTGACCTCAAGGTGCGTGTCAAATGACTTGAAGACACACTAGATTACTTGCTTGGAGGGTCTTCGAAAGATGTGGCTCCTGTGGAAGTCAAAGAAAAGAGAAAGGTTGCAGCCAAGAAGCTCCCTGCCTCAAAGAAGCAAAAGAAGACCTGAGACTGATCTCCACCATGCCAGTTCCATCTGATCATTTTCAATGATTTTGAAACAATGTTCCTGTGTTTTACTTTAAAACAATTGTTTGAGTTTTTTTTTCGTGCAGGTTCTGTGCTACTTTTGGCTTCTCCTCCTTGTTCCAAAAGGGGGGAGTAGTTTAGTTATCATCTTTTTGGTTTTATTGTGATCGTTGAAGTACTTGTTCATACTCCCTATATGTTGATACCCTTTACATGCATTTGTTAATTTTTAGGATGCATAACTTGAGGGGGAGTTTTTTTATAGGGGAAGCTTAATGATGTCTTGTGATTATAAAAAGATGATTGGTATCGGAAAAATAGAAAAAGCAAAAGGGGAAGATTGTTAACTTAATATTGTTGGCATTTCCTATTTTTCCCCAAGTGTGTAATTTAAGAAAACTTAATTTAATTACTAAATATTTGTGTTTAGTAATTTATTAAGTTTAAATAAATTATGCAAATATTTCTTGATAAAAATAATATCTCCTATTTTAGTGTCATTTTATTTTTAGAGATAATAATGAATCAAGGAATATTGAACTTGTAGGATCATGATCTCGAAATCATGATCTCGAAATATTGTGTTGTGAATCAAGAAACATTGATGACTTATGGTAAATTTCGTGATGATCTATTTTGTGATTAATCTTGGTATTCAAACATATCTTTGCATATGGTAAGATCATCATCTTGATAGGGCCAAGCATATTCAAGCTTATCTACATATGGTAAGATTGTATCTTGATATGGCCGAAAATCATGATTGTGAAGATTCTTGATTTGGCCGAAAATATGGTTCCCATTCTTGGTGTCCAAGTTTATGTTAATCACTTGATTGGTAAATGATTAAATTAATTGCATTTAAATAAAAGAAAGACGGGACGTTTTTCTTAAGCAGTCAAGAAGCCAATTTTTGTATGGTGCACAAATATTAGAAGACTTCAATTGTGTTGTGACTTCGGTACTCCAGGAGGAGGATTCAATCACTTAGAGAAGGAAAAAATTTCAGCGTGAAGATCAAATGGAAGGTTTGAATCATATTCGAATGGGAGTTCGTGGTTGCTGAAAAAGTGTTGCAGATTGAAATAAAGCTACTGAAGAGTGGTGGGACGCCAGCTCATATTACATGCCATAGAAGAATCATGGAGTAATCTATTTCTTGGATGTTTGATAAATCTATGCTTAGATTTATCATGTAGTTTAGATTGATCTGTATAAACTATTTTCTTAAATAGTGATTGGTTTTTGTCCACAGGTTGCCGACCGTGGGTTTTCCCTGTTGGGATTTTTCCCACGTTAAGCTCAAATTATTGTGTTCTTATCTATTTATAATTCTGCATAATTTAATCTGTCTATTACGTTTTATTATCCAGACGAATCTGCATCAGCAAGATTCATTTGGTATTGCGCTAAAACAAATCCTAACTATTTGCTGTTAATTGGTTACTGTCTAAACTTATCTGTGACAGTCTGTTCATAGAATTTAGACAACTTTAAATTTTCATACTCTTATATTTTGATTTGGTTGATCTTCTGTTTTACGTAAGTAGAAATGAATACGGCCGCTAATACTGATACTACTTTGAATGTGGGAACTTCTGAAGGAAGTGTTCCTACCGACGTAATTCCTTCGGTTGTGGTTTCCCCTGCTCCGGTTGTGACTGCCCTTACTACCATACATTCAAACTCCGTTCTACATCGGGAAAAGTCGAAAAATTTATTGGGGTAGATTACAAACGATGACAACAGAAAACGCTATTCTATCTCACAACCCTCAACTTGACAAAATTCTTGAATGAATATCCTCTCGCTATACAAGGAGAAAACAATAGGGCATCATTGATTGCTTTGGATGCTTAGAAACATTCGAATTTTCTTTGTAAGAATTACATTTTGAATGGTTGGGACAACACCTTATACAACGTGCATTTTTCCAAGAAATCTGTTAAGGACTTATTGGAATCCTTGGAAAGGAAATAAAAGACCAAAGATGCTGGAACAAAGAAGTTTATAGGGGGAAAGTTTTTGGACTACAAGATAATAGATTCAAAGACGGTTATCAGTCAAGTGCAAGAGTTTCCAGCCATACTCCATGACATTCATTCGGAGAATACGTCTCTAAGTAGTCATCGAGAAACTTCCACCCATGTGGAGGGACTTCAAAAACTATCTCAAGCATAAGCGCAAGGAGATGAACATTGAAGAAATTGTGGTTCGACTAAGGATTGAGAAGACAACTAGAATTTGGACAAGCGTGTTGGAAATAGCACACCATAATTAAAGGCAAATGTGGTGGAATCCAACAACAACAAAGGAAAGAAGAGAAAGCATTTCATTGAACCTACAAAGAAGAATGCAAAGAAGTTCAAGGAAAACTGTTATAACTGTGGAAAAGCTGGATATCGCTCCGCCGATTGTTGCAAACTAAAGAAGTATGCCCAAGCGAACATAGCCGAATCTGATGCCATATCAAATGGCATGTCTGATATGAACTTATCGGCGATTGTTTCAGAATGTAACCATGTTGGAAATCCCGTGGAATGGTGGGTTGATACGGGTGCAACTTGTCACATATATGCTGATAGAGGAATGTTCACATCATACACTCCAACGGAGGAAGAAAAACTATTTATGGGGAACTCGTCAACATCCAAAGTGGGACAAGACAAAGTGATACTGAAGATAAGGTCGGGAAAGGAGCTTAGCCTCAATAATGTCCTTCATGTACCAGATATTCGCAAGAACCTTGTGTCGGGTTCTTTATTAAGCAAGAAAGACTTTAAATTAGTCTTTATATTGGATAAGTTTGTACTTACCAAAAATGATATGTATGTAGGAAAAGACTATGTAAAAGATGGACTATTCAAAATGAATGTCCTAACTGTTGTACAGAATAATGTGAGTAATAAAACGTCATCTTTCGTTTATATTCTTGAGTCATCTAATCTATGGCATCATAGACTGGGATATGCAAACTTTAATTCAATACTCAAGTTAATGAATTTAAGTTTACTTCCGAATATTCATTTTAATAAAGGAAAATGTGAGACATGTGTAGAGGCAAAAAGGCCAAAGCACCTTTTCATTCTGTTGAACGAACCACAACACCTTTAGAATTAATTCACACGGATGTGTGTGATCTAAGATTCATGCAAACAAGAGGTGATAAAAACTATTTCATCACATTCATAGATGATTGTACAAGGTACTGCTATGTATACTTGTTGAAAAACAAAGATGAAGCTTTGGAAGTATTCAAACACTAGAAAAACGAAGTTGAAAATCAACTTGGAAAACAAATAAAAATGATTCCTAGTGATAGAGGTGGAGAATATGTTGCGTTGTTTGAAGAATTTTGTGCAGAATCCGGAATCATTCATCAAACTACTACACCATATTCGCCTCAATCTAATGGAATTGCTGAATGCAAAATCGAACATTAAAGGAAATGATGAATACAATGTTAATTAGTTCGGGCTTACCTATAAACTTGTGGGGGGAAACCATACTTTCTGCAAATCATATCTTAAATAAAATAGCACACAAGGATGATGTTGAATCGCCTTATGAATTATGGAAAGGTCGGAAACATTCCTATAAATATTTCAAAGTGTGGGGGTTCTTAGCAAAAGTACAAATACACAAACCTAAACAAGTTAGGATTTGACCAAAGACTATTGATTGTGACATTATTGGATATGCAATCAATAGTAGTGCATATCAATTCTTGGCTCATAAATCCAAAGTACTGGATGTACATGTAGGTACAATTATTGAATCAAGAAATGCGGTCTTCTTTGAAGACAGTTTTTCATATAAAGAAAAGGAAGTTCAAACAAACGAACCTAGGATAACATACATGGAAATGACGACAATCTTCAAGTAAATGAAGAACTGAGACGTAGTAAAAGGCAACGAATTCCAAAGAAATTCGGTCTAGGATTTGTAATCAATTTACTTAAAAATGATCGAAGGACATTTGATGAAGCAATGTCCTCTCTCGAAACTCCTTTTTGGAAAGAAGCTATACGTAACGAAATTGAATCCATCATGGGTAACCATACTTGGAATTGGTTGAACTTCCTCAGGGAAACAAAGCTCTGGCTGTAAGTGAATCTTCAAAAAGAAATTGAGGTTAGATGGATTAATTGATAAATACAAGGCTAGATTAGTAGCCAAAGGGTATGGACAAAAGGAAGGAAGGATTGGATTTCTTTGATACTTATTCGCCCGTGACAAGAATCACATCTATATGTGTCTTAATTGCAATCGCATCATTGCATAATCTTGAAATACATTAGATGAATATTAAAATTGCATTTCTAAATTGTGAATTAGAAGAAGAAATCTACATGAACTAGCCTGAAGGGTTTGTTGAATCAGGAAATGAAAAGAAGTGTGTAAACTTGTAAATTCATTGTATGAATTGAAACAAGCACCGAAGCAATGACGTGAAATGTTTGATAAAACTATGTTTTCAAATGGCTTCAAAATCAATGAATGTGACAAGTGTGTCTACATTAAAACCACACATGACGAATAAGTAATCGAATGTCTATATGTTAATGATATGCTAATTATGGGAAATAACTCAAAGTCATTTCCTCGACTATGAAAATGTTAAAAAAACATTTTGACATGAAGGATATGGGAGTGGCGGATGTAATATTAGGAATTAAAATCTCTAAGACATCCGAAGTCCCAGCCCTAGGTACTTGCAAAGGTATTGTGCCAAACAGGATTTTCAAGGTCCCAGCCGTAGGCAAAGTGGGGTTCACTCCAACATAAGGAATACCGCCATCAATTGTCCCATCAACGGGAAGAATGCCAGTCGAGGTTTCCATGGTGTTAGCAGAGGTCATTGCAGGATTTGGTACACCGGTACCAACAGTGTTACTTCCATTGTTCACATCGTCATTTCCGTGTAACACCATTGAACCTTAGAATAAGCAACAAATAATTTAGAATAATAATAAGGTTGTAAACTGTAAATAGATTCGAAATCTATATTATCTCTGTTTGAGACAATATTAAAAACTACAAATTGAAATATATGAACAATATTTTGTCAAGCAACTAAGCATAAGTTAGAAATAATTAACTAATAATTGGACTTAATCATTAAAATAAAAGTTATAAATCATTACAAATAATGAGACAATCATTACCAAATGAATATAAAACCATGCAAGATAGCAAGGAACCATGTAAAACCACCTATTTACCATGCAAAATGGTCAGACAAAATTTGTATATAATTTTTTTTTTAAGAACATGACCTCATAAATTTAATTTCAGTTTAAACAAATTATTAGACCATGCAATCAGTTTATGTATATAGTAAACAAAACGAGTGGGAAAAAATCTTCTGTCTAAAGACAAACTAGAGAAAAATAACTGATTCTAAAATTTTCAGGAACAAATTCTGAAGCAATCTTAAAAAGGATTAGCATTAAAATTCATGCAAACCTTTTTAAAGTAAAACTCGTGCAAAAACATTTATACACATTACATGCAAAGACAAAACATTCAACCATATACATCAGGAAGAAAGAACCCTGCCGGAGAAAAAAAACCTTCAATATACAATTATTATTATTATTATTATTATTATTATTATTATTATTATTATTATTATTATTATTATTTCTTCAAAAGATCCAGCCTAAAACTTTACTGCAATTAAACCTTCAGATCATTAAACAATACTAAAATTTTATGTAAACAGTATGAGAAAGTTAGAGACTCGTGAAAAAAAAAGTTAAAAATCGAAACTGGTGAACACCATAAACTGAAGGAAAATTAGATTCTCCAACACCGAAAAGAATTCGATTTAAGCTTGTTTGGGAAGAGTTAGAGAATCAAAGGAAATGAAATCAAACCGAAGTCTCGTGTTTACACTGTTTCCTCAAATCGAATTCGTCGTCTCACCGGGGTGCAAGAGGTTTTGATCGGTGTTTGATTCCCAGGATAAAATCGGTTGTCGGTTCACGTTGCACTACGCTCACCACCAATCGAACTAGTTGTGCTTACTCTTTTTCTCTCAAAGAAATTTTGCAAAGGGAGGAAAGGAATAGCAAAGAAGCGGGAGCCTGGATCTAGTAGCTGCTGTTTTTTTTTTCTTTCACTATATGTTCTAACCGAGAAGGGAGATGGCTATATATAGGGCAACAACATTTGATTTCCATTTAATCACTATTTGAAAACTTATGAAATTTAATCTTGGAGAAACTGATTGATGAGAATGAAACTGATGAAGTAAATTTTCCATTCAACACAAAATTTGTAACTTCTGAAAATGAAATTGAAGAAGTAAATTTTCCAACATAATTGTTAATTTCACATAGTTTAAATACAAAACAAATAGTAAACATATGAGAGTTTGAATTTATCCTCTTAATTAACATGATTAACTTTAATTTAACTTCAAAACTCATTAAAAATCACATTTTACAAGATTTTCAATAAGGCATAATGTGTATTCCTGTGAATATATGAATCGTTAACACACAAAAATACCCAAGTCACGAGGCTCAATTAGAAAAGAGAAAAATCAAGTATGGAATCCAAGGCGAATGACAATGTTTGGGTGATTGAGCGAATGTTAATGCTTGGTCGATTAGGAACTTGTACAATACATAGTTAAGAAGGTAGTTTTCCCACTCAACCCATGATTTAAAATAATAGTAATGGAGCAGTTAGTGACAATTGCTGGGATGTGCATAATGGAGGTTGCTATCATGGGAAATTACTGGAAAGAGTTATGAGAAGTTAAAGAAGCGAAATTTGTGTAACTGAAAATCATCGAAGTATAAAAGACATGAAATAACATGAAGATAAGATCAGGAAATTAACTCTCACACTGAGAATATATAATTTTCTTATATTAGACTCTTATAGAACTTTTCTTAGTTGAATTTGTGTGCTTACGCCCTTTAGATGCTTATTATAAATTAAGTCTTTATTATAGAACAACCATTGTTGAGGTTTTGTCTTAAGAGGTTTTCCATTTATACATCGTCTGATATCTTTTTAATTGTTAACAATGTGATCGTCCAAAACAATTTGGCTCATTCAGTGGGACACTTGGTGTAAGAAAGGTTTGAATGTCTCATAAGGATTCTGATAATGAGCCGGTAACACAGCTATATGTTACTTGTCTGATTGAGCAATTTGAGGGTCAACAACGCACCCGAATATAGAAGGATCTCATAGTTCTTATGAACCAACGATGAAATTAAGCCCACATACCATGCATGCATTGCTAGGAGAACTCACTCAAGAGCTTAATTTGCAAATCATTCATACTGTTGAAAAACTTGTTCAAATTAGAAACATCCATTATGAAAAACATGACTAAACAATTAGATTTAGGTATATTAAATGAACTCATGAACAAATTAGTAGGCCAAATATAGCAACCAAATCCCATGGGGGTATATTTCTAAATTGGGAATTTAATAGACACTGATTCGCCAACTGCAATCACAAACTATTTCAAAATTCGTAAACATGATCTAAGGTCTAGATACCCCCACATATTGGACCATCCAATATAGGGTTTTGGACATTTTAATGCGAGAGGTGTTAGTACGTCTAATGTAGGGGTTGTCCTTAACGATAGGGAAGATATTCAAAACATAGGACCAAATGTTACATGTATTAATGAAGGGGTAAATCCAACTTTTAATGGTAATAATGAGCCAAATAATGGTCCATCCATGACTAATGTAGGGGCAAAACTTGTTCAGTCTCAAGCAGTACCTTATGTGCCACAACCAATAGGAGTTTCTTTTGATTTCAATGTCATGTTAAGGGAGCAAATAACAGAATTATTGCTAGATCAATTTGCTTTTTGCATTCAACCAATAATTTGGCCAACATATAAAAAACATTATCCAAACTAGACAGATCATGTATATAATTGGCCTAGAGGGTATAGGTGTCCGGATTTTCTTTGTTTACCGGTTTATGAGAGGTATCTATTTTAGAGCTTATCGTTCATTATACCCTGTAGTGTGAATAAGTTGATATTTGTCACGAAATGAGGTTATTCTCAAACTCATTAACTAGGGTAGCCTTCTCATGGTAATAAGTTGATGTTTGTCATGAAATGAGGTTATTCTCAAACTCATTAACTAGGATAGCCTTCTTATGCTTCATTAACATGTCATCAAATTCTATTTAAACTTGGCAGCATTTGGAACAGTTGTTCCATGCTCAGTTTTATAAAACTGAATCAGAAGTCACTTTGGTAAATTTTACGAATTTGTGTCAATTTCCTAATGAATGGGCTTAGTTTTTCTTCAAAGATTTAAAAAGGTTAGGAGCAAATGTTTTCTTCAATTTCCTGAAAAAGAATTCGTTAAAATCGCCTAAAGTTGTTTCAGTTTTTATTCCAAGACAGAGAATTTCCTCATTTCTTTCAACTTAGCGTGAATGTCGTTAGATATGAGTGATTATTAAGGGAAGAGGAACAAATTCAGAATGCTAGTAAATGGACTTATTACAAAGAACCTAATTTTGACATCTATGCCATTCACATTGGTCAAGATGAGGCTAAAGTGTGACAGGCCGAATTGGACAAATGAGACACTTATGTATGTCTCATGTTGACCAAGTTAGAAATATCAAAGAAGGACGAACTAGCAAAATAAGAAAACAAAAATGCTAGAACATTTTTATTTGATGTAATAAAAATTGATGCAATTTTTTATCAGTGATATAAAGACTAGCAAAAAAAATTGAGCGATAAACGTAAAATGCCAAGCCATGAGCAAATTAAGGACAAAAGTATTTTAAGTAGCATAGTGCATGGTATTATATGACTTATAATTGCTTGGTTTTTCATAATATTTTACAAGATGTCATTGAGTCAGGGCGAATTACCCTAAAAAGAAAGATGACAGTGGATGATAATCCATTCCTACAGCTAGTGGAGGTTGATATGGTTATTCCAAAATTTGACAAACTTGGTCTTCTAAAGTTTAAGTTAGTTGTAGATGAGGGAGAGTACAAACCATCCCAATGTCTTTCAACGTCTAAAAGGAAAAGCTACAGAAGAAGGAGAATAAAGTTCGTGTGCAAGATGGTGGATGGAATTGACAAAGCAACAGATGAAGTGAAGACATGCAAGCAAATAATGCACCAAGTTAATGCCAATGAATCTCAACTATTTAGGGAGCAAGAAAGACTACCTCATGGGGGATCGTGTAACCCATGGTTATATGCCAAGATACTTGGGAAATCAAACAATCCATAGCTGAATACAAAGACATTTAGGGGGACAAGCACTTAATAGTTTCTTGTAGATTCTAATGTAGGGACGGATTCAAAAAATTTCTGATGGGAGGCTAAAACTTAATAACAATCTGGAAGCTAAAAGATAAACAAGAGAATGTCTACATGTGTAGCAAGTGTAGGGCTAAAAACTCTCTTTTCAAGCCACCATGAATAGCCGAAGTCAAGTTAATGATTATAAACAATCACTCATTGGGAGGCAACCCAATATTTTTCCCTTTTATTTGTTTACTAAAATTTTATTTCTTTTATTTCTTTTTCTTTCTAGAATATGTGATCTAGTAATCTTTATTACTTTTATTTATAGGGTGTCATCATCCTATTATGTTTCTCTCTTAGGTCCTTGAATTTATTTTTGGTTATTTCGATTGTTTGAGCTAAGTAACATGTTCTGGGTTATTTGATATTTAATGTTTAATTTTGACCACTATATGCAGGAACATGATGTCGCAGAACACACAAACCAAAAATGGCCATGGAAAGCATGATAAAAGAGATTGTCTAGCAATTACCCGTGGTGCCTCACACAATTCACAGAAAAATCGAGGAGTACCTTCCTCCTTTTCTTTTCCATCCCCTTATATTCTTAATTTAGATTTATAACATTGGGGACAATGTCAGTTTTACGTATGGGGTTGTGCACAAAAATTCGAGTAATTGTTTCATTTTTGCTTATATATATATATATTTCTTTGAGTGTTTTGCATGTTTGTGTGTTTTAGTTAAATAACCTTGCCGACTCGTGATGTTCTTTATTTGAAACTGTGTAATTATGAACTGTGGACATATGTGTTATGCTTATGCTAATTTAATTCATGCTAGATTATATATTGAGCACTTGGTCAACTTGATTATTGTTCATATAGGTGACACGTGAATAGAAAATAAGTTGTTAATATAAAACTCAAGATACATACCCATAAACAAACACTACTCAACCACTTGACCAATTAGATAGATAAATTTTTGGGTGTAGAATTATTGGTAGTGATTATTTGGGGATGTGTTGATTCCATGTGTGCAAAAAAATTATGTATGGAGTGATCTTGATTGACAAATGGAAGTTAAGTAATGACCAAATGCTGGTAGTCTTATCCCTATTATTTAATTCTTGCATAAAATAGGAACATGCATACATCTTCTACCTCTCTTTATAGTATTTTTTTACTTGGGTTAGTAAGCTTTTAAGATTTTAATACCTGATGCTCTAAGGTCATCTGACTTTTGAGTCATTGGTCTAAAACTAGTTACATGGGTTAATTAGAAAGTTTAAGAGAGATAGGTAATTCAAATATACCTTTTTTATTGGAAAAAAATGTTCTTAGGATATTACATTTATTTGACACTTGTCTTCGGAGTCTATTGAGTCGAGTTATTAAGCTGGAGTCACTGGCCTAAAACTTATTACAGGGGTCTTCTAAATGTTTAATGGAGAGGGGTACTGCACGAAATTAGTATTTAGTTGATAGGTTGCTTGAGATGGCTAGTGAGTTTGAATTGCATATTGGATTTTGAAAGTTGGGGCATTCAAATAAAGGAGAATCATTACAAACCCAGATAGTGGCTATTATTGGCTAGACTCACCCAAACTTGAACGGGAAATGAGTTAGTGATTTAGAAAACAACCTTAAAAATTATGCCCAGGTTAGAGACTAAATAACAAATTTGGGAGAAGTGCATCTCACGAGAGAAAAAGTTAAAATGTGACCACAAAGGATCGGGATCACCTATTTAGCACACTTTAATGATTAGGTTGACTAAAATGCTCACACGTCGAGCATGAATTGATTTAAAAATTGTATAACTTTATTTGTAGAATGTTCCAGGATTCATAGCAGTTTTAAATGATGAAAGTAAATATGGAAGATTATTTAACATATTTCATTTATCAAGAGTCATTGTCAATTTTTTTTATGTGTTATGTTTGCGTGAGTATATTGCTTTATCTTATTCAATAACGAACAAGAGTTTAAGTTTGGAGATTTGATAAGTATGTTTTTTGTACTTATCTTGGCCTTATATTTAGACAATTGTAAGTATTTTAGAATATGATGTTTCTAAATTATGTGTTGATTTTGTTTATTTTAGGAAAATCTCAATATTGGATGCTTTTGGAGGCTAAATAGAGAAAATGAACTGAAACCATACAAAAAAGGGCAAAGTGGGACAAACTTGTAAACTTCCAAAAGTTGAAAGACCCAAGGTGCTATAAAATGACCTAATTGAGATAAAAGTGAAATTATGAGGACTCGATTGAAGAAGATAGAAACTTGAAGGACTGATTGTGCAAATAAACAATTATCAAAACAAAAAGAAAAAATAAGATAAGAAGAATGTTGTCTATGCAATCCCATAGGCAAAACGCCTTGCGGTCACAATGTAAGGAAGAAACAAAGCTAATCTGAAATTAGTATAATCATGCAATAAAATAGAATTGAAATTGGTATAACCATGTGATCACATGGTTGTCCAGTAACCAGTTAGATGAGATCTCAGTTTTAATTAGGAGTCCATTTTAACTTATTTTTTGAGTCCGTTTTGACACGACTTTAGGACTTTTTTTTGTTGGGGGGGGGTAAATATACTTTTTATTTAGTCTACATTAGGGCTCTTCCATTATCAATTTTGGTGGCAGAAATTAGATATAATTAAGCCAAGATTCAAGTATACATCTAAGAACTTGAAGATCATCAATCCATGTTGAAGATTCAAGAAAAAGATATTTGTCCAATCAATTCTTTCCATTGTTTTAATTTTCGGGTGATGTTTTTCCAATTATTTTTGTGTAATATGAATTTAAAGATGTTAGGATAGATTTCTCTTTTGTATTGGAAGAGATGACCCCTATGTTTTATTTATTTTAATTCAAGATTCATAATTTAGTATTCTTGTGTTTCTTGATTTATCTTACATTATTTGATTGCTTGAGCACCAATTAAAAAATTAGTTACTTATTTTAGTATTGGAAAAGTCACAATAGGTCTAGAACGTGATAAGATAAATACATGAACACTATATGTTATGAATAACAATATGATATCTGCAATCTGTTTTGATAATGATATGATTTAATGCATATGAACATTCGCATTCGGATTAAGAATAGATTTTGGTCATGTTTGTCGTAGATTTAATTTGTCTTGAAAAGAGGATTAAATATATTATTTTTATATATTGTCATGAACGCATGAATTAGCTAAATTACGTAATTGAAGATTGAAATAGATATCACTAAGTGGATTCGAATTCCAATACATTCACTCATCACATTTTCAAATCATTTTATTTATTTTGCAATTTTAGGTTAATTCATCAACATCATCTTTTAAATTTTTAGACTGGATCAATAGTAGACTAATAATTGAATAATAAAACTTTTTCCTCGTGGGATGATACTCTTAACTCACAAATATTGTTACTTGTACAATGATCTCGTACGTTTTCGGGAATTATCCGAACAATGCTCACATTGAGCAATTTACCTGTGGGGTACAAGTTTCAGACAGGGGACAAGGAACTGATTAATCACCTTCTGCGGCTCAAGATAAATGGACGTGAACTTGAAGTTAGTGTTTTATACGAGAAACTGATTTGTGTAAATATGATCCGTGGGACTTTCCTGGTAACTATGTTAAATTTTATAAGATTCTATAAAATTAATTGTGTTTGTATCGACATTGAAAAAATTATAGCCTTTTTGTTTCTTTTTTATTTTACTAATTTATGTTGAATTTGATGGTTGCTGGAATTACATACATCAAAAGAGTTATGGTGCCCTCCTTCCCCACTCGCCATTTGGCGGGTGGGGATTGGGTGTCAGGTGAGGCCCTTGTCCCCATGGGGATTTTAAGGTGCCACATGCTTACGAGTTTAAGTTTATATCTAATTTTGCAGATTTATTTGTGATAGGATGATTGATGATGAGTAGTTATTCTTTTGTACAATGGAAAGAAAGTATGAGACGGGTCAAGATTGAATCAAGCAACAGAAAAAGGCTACTCGAAAGTTAATTGTAAAGGTCGCAACAAAACTTCTAAGAAGGGGGAGAAGATTGGGACAAAAAGGAGTCTGGTTTATTATATGTTTATAAATTATACTCATGTAATAAATTATATTTTATAAAGTTATGTAATAAATAACAATTTATACACCAATTTAATAAATTACAATTTAA